>JAMXDD010000002.1:8453899-8691965 GCA_024733475.1 Syzygium grande | reverse complement strand
TGACGCTGGCCTCCTTCCCCCTCGGCCTCCTTTCTTTTTCTTTTTTCCGCTGGGCTTCCCTCCCTCGTGCCCGCCACCTTTCTTCTTTCTTCTCACACTGGGGCCTGGCCCGCCCACCCCTTCTCCTCCTTCCTTCTCCCCTACGAAGCCGCCCTTTCGTTCTATTCTCCCATTCCGCCTGGCAGAAGAGATGAGCGCGATAGCCGCTTGGCCGCTTATCCGGGCCGACTTCAGGCCGATGAGATAAAGCAACGGACCTGCACCACGCGGCCCTGCCTTCCCTGCTTTCCCATTCTCCCCTTTATCCTCCTCTCTTCCTGCTCGCTCCGCCCGCCACCGCAGCGCTGACGCTTTCTCCGCACCGCCCATGGTTGCGTTCAGCCTAGGCCGGTGCAAGCCATCGTCATGCCAACACGGCCGGGCCCAGCATCATCGTCGTCGACTATATACAGCCAGAGAGAGAGAGAGAGGTCCTACTGGCGAGTTTGAGAGAGAAACAGAAAGGTGGAAAGGAAGAGAATAATAAGAGGGAGAGAATAGAGAGAGAACGAAGAGAATAGAGAGAGAGGATGCGACCGAGGCCTCACGAGCAAACTCAGAATATCGTTGTTGGCCAGAAGAGGCCGTGAGCTCTACGGCCTATCATTTTCAAGGAAGAAATGTAGAGATTGAGAAAAATGTAGAGTGATTGAGAGAGAATAGAGAGAGAATAGAGAGAAAAGAGAGGAGAGGGTATTTTTGCAGGTCTTGAGCCGCGATCGTTGTTGCACTTCGATCAACCGTAAGCCCCCCAGCGTCTGGATTGGCCGAAGTCGCCCCCGCCCAATTGCTCTTTTCCCTGCTTTTTCTGTTCGTCGGATGGCGACTCCGCGCCCGTTGTTTTACAGGAAGTCCCAGCCATCATACCGCCGCCCCTTCCGCCGGAGTGTCGCGCGTAAGGTAGGCCGAAGTCGTCCCGTCCACGGGGTAATCGGGCGAGGTCAAAATACTCAATTTTAGTCCCGGCGCCTCTCCTGTTTGGCGTTTGCCTTTTGAGGCCGAGCTCGCACTCATGGTTGCCAAGGGTGAATGCAACTCCTCGAAGGGGCCACCAGACCGGGCGGTGAAAGGTGGGTGGTGACCTGTGGACCGTTCCGGGCGGCAAAGCGGTCCGGCTTGGTGGCGAATGACCAATTTTGGCCTCGTGGCCCCCACCCGGTTCGATCGATCCGGCCGAACTCGACCATCTATAGATCCAACCCGGTCAACGCCTGGATCTTCGCTGACTCGGGCAGTTTGATCGACCCGGATCGAATCGGCCCGACCAGTCAACGTCCGGTCGGATTGTTGACCCGGGTCGGTCGGCCAACTCCGACCAGGGTCAACGGCCGATGCTGGCCCGAACCGGACCATCCGGATCCGACCGACCCGATTTTTATTTTTATTTTATTTTATTTTAAAAAATTTTAAAAAATTTTTAAAAATTTTTGAAAATTTTTTTTTTTAAAAGAGGTGTTTCTTTTCCTTTTTTTTTTTTAAAACAAAAATTTTAAAAAATTTTAAAAAATTTAATTTAAAAAAAATAAAATAAGAAATATTTTCAGAAAAATAATGATATTTTCTTTTTTTTTTTTTTTCTTTTTTTTTTTTTTTCCGAAAAAAAATTAAAAAATTAAAAATTTTAAAAAAAATAATAATTTTTTTTTAAAAAATCTCTTTCTTTTCTTATTTCGTTTTTTTTTTTTTTTTTTTTTCTCTCGTTTTTTTTTCGAAAAAAAAATAATAAATAAAATATTTTTTTTTGCATGGCTTATCTAGGTATTCTAATCCTTTATAATTATGTATGTTATTGTTTTATTTAAATTAGACAAACCTGAAGTCGTGCAGTAGTACTTTACATGTTTTATTACCGTTGTGTTGTTATTATGCACATTTTTTAATACAATTGCATGTACTGTTGTATTTCTGAATGTCATCTGACTTAGTTAAGGTTAGAACCTTAGGCTGCATGAATTGTTGTGTTTTTGACTGCTAATCGCTTCTGATTATGCACTCGCTTGATCACCTCACATGTTAGGAGAAAGGTCCTAAAATCAGTCCAAACTGCTTGATAAATGTTTTCAAAAAATAAATAGGGTAAAATGGTACCGAAAGGGCATTAGTTATCCAACTAGTGTAACCAAGTCCCCGAATTCAGTTAATCTCTAATTTGTAGGAATAGAGTGATCCTCCCGTCATCTTATTTGGGTTTCTAATCGACCCACCCCAAATCGATTAATGGCGACTCCTTGGTATAAATCACTTGCATGTTAAATATTTAAACCCTAAGTCGCGATATGGTATGGATTTGAGAGAGCTCGAGTTAAGTCCCGAACCTAGACTTAGCATGTAACAGGCGAGCCCCTCTACTTTTTGTATGTTGTCCAAATTTGGGCTCGGGAGTTCGGTCGCGACAGACTGGCGACTCCACTGGGGACTTGTTTTTTTTTTTAAAAGTTTTTGGACTTAAGCCAAAATTTTTACCCTGTTCAAAATAAGTTTTGTTTGGCAGCAAGGATTCCAGGTATGAGCCTGACATTAAGGTGTTATCGATTTTTGCAGGTTCCAATTGATTGTTTATAACTTTTTGTGCATGTTTTAATGATTTAGCACACACTATTGCACATACAACCATGCTGCCGGACCTGGGCCGCAATAGGACATTTTAGGATGGTGTTAAGAAAGATACGACCTCGAACGCGAGTCCACGGCGTAGAGGTTGCCTTTCTTTTCCCGAAATTTATTTCTAAAAATCGTATAGAAATATCATTAGCCGCTATTCGCGTGACTATAAGATATTCCTTTCGATTTGGCCGAGATTAAAAGGGCTTGACACCAACGCGAGGCTGCGATGGTCAGGCACCCTTTTAATTTCACTTTGCTAAGCCAGTCTAGATAGAAATCGAACCTCACTCCTCATGTGTATGTCATTGTGATTGCCATGGTTTAAGGAAAGGTATATATTCTATCCCTTTCTCATTTTATTATAAAGCCTATTTATTTAATTGATTTGTTAATGTTAAATCACTCGTTGATTGCAGTCTATAGACAAGGAATACATTTGTTATGGAGCTTGTCTATGAAAATAAGCAGCTCCAAGAGGCTATAGATTCCCCATTGTTTATGGAACGAGCATCTGGGAAGGGCGCTCTTTTTATTAAAAACCCCTTTTTGTATATTTCTCTAGTATTTATGTTTAGGGGTTTTGGTTTTCTTCCTTAAAAGTGTTTTTGGGTTGTACTAATGTTAATATAACTCGGGCCGCTTTTTATGCTTTAAATAAAAATTTTTGCCCCTTAAAGACACCATTGAGGCCTTGACCCCGGTGGTATCCGGGGATGTAAGCGTCACGGTCCGAGGTGACCGGGGTTCGAACCCCGGAGACGCCGCCTGTAATGTAATATTAATAAAAACCCTTTTTGCTTATTTTTTCTTTGCAAATAAAGAAAATATGCAATAATATTATGACTAAGTCATAAAATGCTTCTTATTTGGGCATTATACTTATTTATTTGAACGTTTTCACAGGTGGTTTTAAAAAATGGCCGAAGAAAACGTCCGTTTCAATGCTATGGAGGACGAAATGAAGCTAGTCCTCAACGCGATCCAAAATCTCACAAAGCAGGTGGAATCCATTCAAGGCAAGCTCACACCCACGCCTGCAGCAGTTGAGGTGGTGTTATCACCACAATCTACTGGAAAAGACAAAGCTTCCGCCAGCGACAGCAAAATGCCCCCGCTAGAGAACGATCCTCTTTCTCATGCCGTCAAGAAGCCTGAACTTGAAGCTGTGCCAATAACAGAACAGGACAAATGCCTTGCAAAGGTCGAGGAGATGCTGAAGCAACTACAAGGCCCGCAGCATGCTGTCCCATTAGACCTATCTATATACAAACGGGTCAAAATACCAGAAAAGTTCAAGATGCGAGAATTCGAGAAATATGATGGCACATCATGCCCTAGACATCATTTGCACATGTATCATGTGCGGATGACTCAGTACGTTGACAATGAACCCCTCATGATTCAGACTTTCCAGGCAAGTCTGACGGGGTCGGCTTTGACATGGTATATGTCCAAAGATGTGGACGCTTTTAAATCATGGGATGATGCCGCTGATGCATTTCTCAAGCAGTATCAATTCAACCTCGATATCACTTTCACTTGTGACGATCTGGAGCGCACTGAGAAGAAGAAGAGTGAATCTTTCAAGGAGTACGCCACTCGATGGAGAAATCTAGCTGCCCAGGTTACCCCACAACTCACTGATTAGGAACACGTGAAGTTGTTCATAAAGTCACTTCCATACGAAACACGCATACACCGGGAACGTTGGTGCCCTCTTTGAATCCCTTAATCGTCTTGTTCCTGTGGGCGAACGAATTGAGATGAGATTGCGTGAAGGGTGGTTTATAGACCCCACTTTCACAATCATGAAACTCAACATGAAGAAGGAGAAGGAATGCCTGACAGATGCGGATGTTGCATACACCAAAACCGTTCGCCTTTCCCCAATGGTTCAGATGGGCAGTGGACAACAACCAGCCTCAGGCCGCAAGCCGCCCCAAAGGCGAAATAGCAAAAAGCAATTCACGCCACTCCCTTTGCCTATGTCTCAGATCCTGCCTGTTCTCCTAGAAAAGAGATTGCTTGCTAAAGAGCCAAAGCATGCAAATCCTGAGCATTTCCCCAACTACGATCCCTCCAAGGCGTGTGATTATCATTTGGGTGAAACGGGACATTCCGTCAATGATTATGTGGTCCTGAAAAATAAGGTCCAGAAATTGTTGGATGCAAAGATGTTTTCATTCCGCAACGCACCATCTAAGCAAGCAGGAGGCGCAGATGTCGCATTGAGTAAACTAAAGATTCAACTTTCCTCCCTTAGAATAGAGGCATATTTAATAGTTTGAATCCTCCCCTATCTGAGAGCTTTTCTTACTTTCTAAAGTCTCAGCTGTTTTCTAAGATTTTCAGTTTTTTGAATTTGTAATTATGCTTGGAATTTCAGTATTGTAATTTCTATTCCAACAAATGTAATTCGCCTGTATTATTCAAAAGAATTACAAATATTTTGTTTTGAGGGCCTGAGGAAGTATCCTAAACCGGCCCGTTGATGATATCCAACCGTGTAAAGGAAAGTGTTCTGAGGCCCGGGCTTCCTCATGCTTCTTTGTTTCTAAGCTTTTGAAAATAAAACAAACGATTTGTCATTTTTCAAAAGGACAAAAATGGTGTTGAAAAAGCATGCGTGCTCATAGCCTTGTTTGTTTTCTAACTCGCTCACTTCATGTTTTAGAGCATACTCCTTTTTGATTTGTTATTACAAAAGGGACATTTGGAAACGACACAAACCGAAGAGCACATCAGACCCTGGTGATGCTACCGGACCAACTAACTCGTCTGATAGGGGCAGTCCGAGCAAAGATCAACCAACCTTCAAAATGAAGTGTGGGGCAAATCTCATTACTTTTAGTATTAGATATCAATTCCAGAGAGTCAAAGGGAGTGCTGAGCATTCCTTGACACCATGATGAGTGAAACATCATTTCGTACAAAAGTCGGGGATAGATCAAGAAAAGACTGTTCCTTTCGAAAGAAAGAGGTATGTCTCATTCCTCAACAAATTTTGGAAATAATATTCTATCCCTTTTCTTTTGTAGATAATGAACCGGGAAGTATGTTAGACTCTGACGTGCTAGCAAGCTAGATAGGACACCCATGTTGGGACTTCTCAAATAAAACACGACAAAGAAGTGCTTAATTGGAAGAGTAGACTAGGGGGCATGCAATCCCCCAGTCCATAAAAAAGGGTGTATTTTATTCCTAAAGTTCATCTACCTTAGTATAGAAATGACACATTCTTTCATTTTATGTAAGACAAATTTGAGTAAAGATTCTGTGTAAATAGCTGGAAAGGACTTTGCATATAACAAAATGATGTCAAGGCCAATCCCGACAACTACGGGAGTGTCGATGGTAGTCACGCCCGCATCTGTCGAAGACCTTTAAAGTAGAGATTAGTTTTGCTGCGAAGATCCCCATGCAAGCAATTGCACATGCCTTATGCATGCTGGGAATCAGAGGATTTTCGAAAAAATGCCTCAGCATACCAAAACCGCGTTGGCACAGCATGCGCCGACAATAGGTCTTTTCAATTGGAGGCATCCCTAATTATAGAGGATCTCATTCGAGCTTCGAGACCAAGTGTAGGGAGGAACAGACTGAGATAGAGAAGGCTGAACAAAGTAAAGAGAAGAAAAGACTCTGCTAGCTTTGAAGGCAAAATGGGAGAGTGGTAATCTGTATCGTTTTCAATTTACCTTCAATCCTCTCATTGCTAACATAAGCTCCTGTTCTTGTCAGATTAGAATTGCCAACATCCAAGAAAACTCAAGGAGTTGCCAGTTGAATCTCCAATGAATGAAATCATGAAGGGTAATGTTGTATCGTTTCCAATTTCTACCCTTTAAAAAAGCCCACTCATTAACACGATCTTTCTTATTACCTTGCAGGTATGCCTCATTGTCCCAGCATAGGTAAGTATCTCTTTCTCTAAAGAAACTTTTCTCATAAGAATAGAAAGAAACAAGAAGGAAGAAATAAAAAAAAATGAATACTATTTTCTTCCTCAAGTGCATTACATGGAAGGGACTCTTGCATGGCAATTTTACCTGTTTAATTCATCAATTTCCTGTGAAAATTTTGACAATTCGACGAATGGTGTCGAACTACTCTAATATATTGAACGAGGTGTGTCAGGGTGATGAGAGGCAACCCTTGGTCTATACACATTCTCACGTACCAAACTCTTGCAAGATGAGTAAAAGAGTTCCATTTCTACAAGGTGAAGGGATTTCTCGCATAAGGTACGGTAGCCAAAATGACGAGAGGCAGTTCATTTCTCTACCCTATATACTACCATTGATCCTTTGCTTGACCATTTTTGAGCTCACACACTCAGAGGTTCCTTTCAAATTACCCCTGTCGAGAAGCACCCCACATCGAGGCAACTTGAGGCAAATTAGCCTCACAGGATGGATTCAAACTCAGAGGAAATAAGAAAAACATCCCTTCTTTTTCGGTCACTGCCCCTATGATTTCGACCTCACTGTTTTCATGAAACTTGTGATCCTCGACAGAGTCCTCCAAGACAAATATACCATTAACGGCCGGACAGTCGAGACCAAGAGGACATTGTCAAGAGAGAAGCAGCAAACTAATGCCTGTTTAGAATGCCAATGATTCTATTGATAACAGTGATGTTTTCACTGAGCAAGACAAGAAAGATGGAGAGTTTGTAATATCTAAAACTTTCTAGGATCATCAGCTGCAACAGCTCGCACAAGGTGAAAAGACGAATAGAAATTTTCTTGCTCCCACTTGCATTAATCTTTGAGTGTTTTTATTGCAGATGAACTCTCTCGTTAATTTAAATGTCCTAGGATGATGAAGAGCAATTCTTTTTCCATCCCATACACTCATATCCTTTGCTAGCCCAATTGAGCCGACAAATTCATTTCATACGAACCCAATTGGTGATCATCCTCCACACCGGGGCAAGGCAAAAGTCACCACAATTTAAGCATCACGGTCTCAAGTACCGAATGAAGATGAAGACTTCGGGAGCCTAAGAATATTGTTCTGTTTAACTTTGTTTAGGCTAGTCCTGACAATACCAAAAGAGCAGCTAAAAAATGCTGGAGAATTGGGGCATGAAAAAGCAGTGTGCCTAGTAAAAGCAAGGCCAATGCCCATGAATAAAAAAAAAAGGAGAAGAAGAAAAATGATGAAGAGGATGAGAAGAAAGGAGTTCTTATTTTCTGGATAATGTGTTCTCAAATACCCAAAAGTTATTAAATGGTGAAAAGTACACGATCACAAAGGATTCAAACTTGAGTTCTTCCTTGATATAAATTCCTACTTTGGGAACTCTGTCTTGGCAAAGATCTGCTACATGATAGATAGAATGGTATCTAGGAAAATGCTTGACACAGATGTTCCCCAAGGAAAAGTTGTTAAAGATGCTAAAACACAAGATTACCCGGAGAGTCTTCCAAAGGGATCTTGACGGTGGAGAAGATGACTAGTGACAATGCCAAGAGGATCACCAATTCTCACCCTTACACACATTTTTGAGCCCAACGATCATTTCGTTTCTCATCCCATAAACCAAACCCACGTTACATCCCTCATGAAGTCTCTTTTGACTGGGGCATTTGAATTAATGCGGGATTTCAAATGTTTATAAACAATACTCGAGAAAGTGCGAGCAAGACTATTTTTATCTCGTTTTGCAGGATTCTTGACTTATAAATCCAGAGATAATTGTAGAATATTTTCTTTTATGGCCTTGACTTGAACAGTCATCTTTGTTAAGCTATTGACCAAGCCTACATTACGACCCTGAAGAAGACCCCTCAGATTGGCAGTGTCGTACCGCTTGCGAGAAAACTTAGACCCTTGTTGATATGATAGCGGTCAGATTAAGTGTTTTCAATGTTCCTGCATCAATGGACGGGACAAACAGCCCTTTTCAATGAGAGCGAGTGGAAAGTCCTCTCTGACTGAAAGTCCCTCGTTCATCATTTTGAGAAAGTCCACCTTGCGAAAAAATTGTCTTGATTAACCTCGGTGGATTTTTGGTGATGCAAACATGGTAAAATCATCATGCATGAACCTTCAAATGCACACTCTGAAATAGCCCAGCTTGTCTATCTTTGATGAATACATGCATGTTTGTGATAATCATCTTTGACAGCTCAAAATTTTAATCCCCGGTGACAGAATACAAAAATTCGGACACTGAAAAAGCCCTCATTATCATCTCAAGAGAGATGCCTTGAAAAAGGTTGGTTATTCAGTAGATGATGGAACGTGCCTAGGTAAGTACATTTTACACTTTGCCCGGTCCCAAAATCATCAAATTTCTTTTCAAACTACCCAGAAGATAAATCGGGCGTTGCTTTGAAAATGAAATGCATCTTGACTAGCTAGTCAAGATATTTCGTACAACATTAAAAAACAACCTCAGTTGTTTATTTCTCCAATGAATGTGTATGCGTTTGCGCAAAGAAAAACTGAAATGCGGCGGGAATACACCCTTAAGAGCGAACGTACCCTTTGAGCATTAGGCCGACCCCTCTGTTCATCCTTCCGAGCACAGGAACCCACCCCCCATTCACATCAAATCCTCGGGCGAGGACCCCGAGGTGCTCATCGTTTGAGCTTTCTAAGACGATGGCGAGGACCCAGCAGGCAAACCATCAAATCCTCGGGCGAGGACCCCGAGGTGCTTATCGTTTGAGCTTTCCAAGACCTGATGGCGAGGACCCAACAGGCAAACCATCAAATCCTTGAGCGAGAACCCCAAGGTGCTCATCGTTTGAGCTTTCCAAAACCTGTAGATGAGGGCCCTTAGGTACTTTGGCAAAACAATCCTTAGTCAAGGCGACCGAAGAAAGGTTCGGGTCCTAGACAAAATCCAGTCAGTCAAGGCAACCGAAGAAAGGTTCGGGTCCTAGACAGACGAAACCCAGGCAAGGCGACCGAAGAAAGGTTCGGGTCCTAGACAAACGAAATCCAGCTGGCGACCGAAGAAAGGTTCGGTTCCTGTTCAAGTGATTTCTCCTCGGTCACGGCAACCGAAGGTGGATTCGAGTCCGCGACAAACGAAATCCAATAAAAGGCGGCCAGAAGAAAGGTTCGGGTCCTGTGCAAGCGATTTCTTCTAGTCAAGGTGACCGAAGAAAGGTTCGGGTCCTCGACAAACGAATTCCACCCAAGGTGACCGAAGATAGGTTCGGGTCCTAGGCAAGTGATTTCCCCGGTCAAAGCGATCGAAGAAAGGTTGGGTCCTAAACAAACAATCCCGATCAAAGGCGAATCGAAAAGGTTCGGGTCCTAGACAAACCATTCCCCGTCAAGGCGACCGAAGAAAGGTTCGGGTCCTCGACACACAATATCAATTATCTGGAATTACTCTACCCTTCGGCAAGGTAAGTAGCCCCAGGTATGTTTTTATTGGCTTTAGCACGCATCATTTTATTGCATAAAAAATGAGACTCACAGTCTCTCAAAAATAACATTCATTAAGCATGCATGGGCCAAATTTAGGTGTCATTTTATCTTTGAATGTAACCTCTACGAGCTCAATCTCTGCGAGCTCAATCTCTAGGAGCTCACCTTCAAAGAGGGGCAGCTGTTGACACCTATTTTTAATTTGTCCAAAATTAATTGCACAAAATTTATGTGTTAATTTTTATTAATTCCTAAAACAAAAAATATATATTTCCATGCATTGCATATAGAAATTAGGAGTGTTTGTGTTAATATGGTCTATTAAAGTGTTAATTTTTTTAAAAAAAAAAATTCCAAAAAAATAATAATATAATAGTCTTTTTAAATTAATTTTTAATTAATTAATTAATTAATTTAAAAAAAAAAATCGAGTTTGGCCGGGTCGGGGCCGGACCGACCCGGCCCGTTTTTTTTTTTTCCCCCCACACGCGCGGGCCTCCTTCCCCCTCGGCCCTTTCTTTTTCTTTTTCTTCCGTGTGGGCTTCCTCCTTAGGCCCAGCTCACCTTTTCTTCTTTCTTCCCCATGCGGGCTGGGCCTGGCCCGGCCCAGCCCTCTTCTCCTCCTTCCTTCTCCCCCACGCGCGAGCCGTCCCTTTCTTGCCCTGTTCTCCCCTGTTCCGCCCGAAAGAAGAGATGAGCGGCGGAGCAGCCTCGCCCCGTCGCTATCCCCCGACTGTGGCCTGGATGAGCACGCCAAATGGTGGATTGGCAATTAATGCCACCCCTGCCTTCCTCGCTGCTTTCCCCAACTCTCCCTTATCCTTCCTCTCTCCCCGGTCACTCCGCCCGCCATCGCAGCGTTGACGCCTCCCACCGACCTATGACGCGATTCGCAGCCCAGCCGCAAGTGCCATCATCATGCCAACACGGCTGCCCAAAGATCATCGTCATGGCTATATACAAAACCTGCAGAGAGAGAGAGAGGTCCTACGCATGAGTTTGAGAGAGAAACAGACAGCAGGAAAGGAAGTTAGAACATGAGGGAGAAAATAGAGAGAACGAGGAGAATAGAGAGAGAGGGGCGGGATCGAGGCCCCCGCCGGAGCAAACCAAAGAAGAACATCAGCTGAAGAGGCCAGAGCCTTCGGTTAGCCATTTTTCAAGGAAGAACAGAGAGATTGAGAAAAATAGAGAGTGATTGAGAGAGAATAGAGAGAGAAAGAGAGGAGAGTGGTATTTTGCAGGTCTTCAGCCGCGTCGTTGTCGCCCTTCGATCAACTAGAAGCCCCCAGCGCGCCGCTGACCGCGTGAGCCGCCCCCGCCCCAAATGCTCGCTTTTCCTCGCTTTTGTAGTGTTCGATGGCCGACTCGCTCCACCAAATGTTTCACAGGCGAAGTTCCGCCTATACCGCCAGCCGGAGTGTCATCGCCAAAGGTAGGCGAGTTGTCCGTCCCACCGGTCTTGCCGGAAAGCGGTCGAGAATACTCCAATTTTAGTCGCGCCTCCACCGTTTGACGTTTTGCCTCAGTGAGGCCGAGATCGTCTTGGTCGCCGGCCGGCGAGCTAGGGCGGCCGGACGGCGAGCTAGGCGGTCGGTGAAGCTGGTGGTGACCCCAGGGACCGTTCCGGGGGGCGGCGATCTGGGTTTGCCGTGAATCCGCCAATTTTTGCCCTCGGCGGCGCCGCCTCTCCTCGGGTTCATGATGCAGGCCTGACCGACCCATATCAATGATCCGATCCGACCAGGTCCATCCGTGGTGATTCGGTCGGCTTTTCGACCGATTTTTTATTTTTATTTTATTTTATTTTATTTTAAAAAACTTTTAAAATTTTTTAAAAAATTAATGAAAAATTTAAAAAAAAAAAAATTTAAAAAGAGACGTTTTCTTTTCCTTTTTTTTTTTTTAAAAAATTTTAAAAAATTTTAATTTAAAAAAAAAGAAATATTTTCAGAAAATAATGATATTTTCGTTTTTTTTTTCTTTTTTTTTTTTTTTTTCCTTTTTTTCAAAAAAAAATAAATAAAAATTTTAAAAAATAATAAAATTTTTTTTAAAATTTCTTTTTCTTTTCTTATTTCGTTTTTTTTTCTTTTTTTGTCTGGATTTTTTTTTTCCAAAAAAAAATAAAATAAAAATTTTTTTACGTGGCTTATCTGGGTATTCTAATCCTTTATAATTATGTATGTTATTGTTTTATTTAAATTAGACAAACCTGAAGTCGTGCAGTAGTACTTTGCATGTTTTATTACTGTTGTGTTGTTATTATGCACATTTTTAATACAATTGCATGAACTGTTGTATTTCTGAATGTCATCTGACTTAGTTAAGGTTAGAACCTTAGGCTGCATGAATTGTTGTGTTTTTGACTGCTAATCGCTTCTGATTATGCACTCGCTTGATCACCTCACATGTTAGGAGAAAGGTCCTAAAATCAGTCCAAACTGCCTGATAAATGTTTTCAAAAATTGAATAGGGTAAAATGGTACCGAAAGGGCATTAGTTATCCAACTAGTGTAACCAAGTCCCCGAATTCAATTAATCTCTGGTTCGTAGGAATAGGGTGATCCTCCCATCACCCTATTTGGGTTTCTAATCGACCCACCCCAAATTGATTAGTGGCGACTCCTTGGTATAAATCACTTGTATGTTAAATATTTAAACCCTAAGTCACAATATGGTATGGGCTTGGGAGAGCCCGAGTTAAGTCCCGAACCTAGACTTAGCATGTACAAGGCGAGCCCCTCTGCTTTTTGTATGTTGTCCAAATTTGGGCTCGGGAGTTCGGTCGCGACACCTCTAATGTGGGTGGCAAGGGCACAAAGGCCCTGGCCCTTGGCCAACAAGGTTGGCTAGCAACCTAGTCGGCCTAGAGTTGTAAAGAAATAAAGAAAGAAAAGAAAAGGATAAGATAAGAAAAGAAAAAAAAATAAAAAAATATTTCAAAAAATATATTAAAAAATTGTAAAAAAATTGGAAGGCTTGGTGTCTTTGCTAACTATCAATATGGTCAATTACGCCTTTCTATTTTTTTCGTAAAATTAGAGGTGGTACTTTGAAATAAATAAATTTTAGGGATGATGTTTCTCTTCCATATGACCTATAATTATCCAATTGGAGTATTTATTCTATTGAAGCAACATATATGATCTATGCTTGAGCTTAGTGTGATCCAAACACATTGAAAATTAATTTTTCCTATTTATAAAATGGTGATAAAACTCTCAGGATAGTATCTAACGAAAGACACTAATAAAGATAAAAAATTATCTTCTATTTGTATAAGGCATTATTTTTTGATTCTTAGATAGCGCTTGTGTGTGCAAATATAAACAATTTGTTGCATTAAATATATTTGGGCCTTTGGAAGACTAATTTAATTAGCTTCAGAAGATTAGTAATTTAAATTGACGTGATTAGAAAAATTTATACTATCGTTATATGGTGACTTCAGTTAGCAATATATTTTAATTTTTAGGGTTAATACCACGAAAAACTCCAAACTGGTACACTTGTGATAAATTTACCTCAAACTATTTTTTTGATCACAAAAAACCCTAAACTGGTACACCCATGACAATTTTACCTCGAACTAATTTTTTTACAATAAAAAACCCTACACTGGTATACCTATGATAATTTTACCCCCAAACTAATTTTTTGGTACCAAAAATCCCAAACTGGTACACTTGTGACAAATTTACCCTCCGTTAGTTTCCGTTAAATTTTACTATCAAATTGCTAAGTTTAATGACACGTGGTAATTGACATGTGTACCAATTTTGGATTTTACCCCTCTATTTGTCACAAGTTTACCAATTTGTGATTTTTTGTGATATTAATATAATTTAACGGACACTAACAAAAGGTAAATTTGTCACAAATATACCAGTTTGAGGTTTTTAGTGGTTAAAAAATTAGTTTGGGAGTAAAATTGTCACAGGTGTATCAGTGTGGGATTTTTGGTGGTTAAAGAAATAGTTCGAGGTAAATTTGTCATAAGTATACCAGTTTGAGGTTTTTGGTGGTTAAAAAAATAATTTAGGGTAAATTTGTCACAGATATACCAGTTTGGGGTTTTTTGTAGTCAGAAAAATAGTTCGGGGTAAAATTGTCACAGGTGTACCAGTTTAGGATTTTTCGTGGTATTAACCCTAATTTTTATTATGTGCAATAAGAACAACTCATAAATTTCCATTACTCTAATGTACAAATGAATTAAAAAGTAAAACATACTCTAGGTCATGCAAAATTTTTGGTATAAGTTTATAACTAGAAAATCTTGAAATATCTTTTCTTGGGCCTACTCTAAGTTACGGAATGAACCCTAAATTCTATGAAGCCATTGGTCAAATCAATGGAATGCGATCGGATGCATTCTTCTTCAAATTATACTGCATATTGCGGAAAAGTTAGTGCATTGATGCGACCCTTATTATCGCATACATTTTGTTTTTACCTACCTTAGATAGCGGATTCGCTTCTATATGAAGCCATTACTCAACAAATTGCACGACATATCATGGAAAAGTAAACAATTAATCTTCATATGTATCGCGATTTTTTACCTATCTTAGATGATGGATTTGCTCGAATAGGGAAGAAAATGACTTGTCCAAATATAGAAATTGTCGAACTTTTTCGCTTTAGCAATACGGCCAACTCCTTGTATCATCAAGGGTTAATATCACGAAAAATCCTAAACTGGTACACTTGTGACAATTTTACTCCGAACTAATTTTTAATATTATTTTTTTTTTGAATTTTTTTTTTTTATTTTTTTTTCTTCACCTTCAACCTTTGGCTGGTTGTTGGTCCGGTGACCAGCCAAAGGCGGAAGTCGGCGTCGGGCGAGGGCCACCCTCGCCCGATCTGACGAGGGACCCTCATCGGATCGGGCGAAGGTGGCTCTTGCCGGCTTTCACCGCTGGCCGATCGCTGGTTCGGCGACTGGCCAGAGGTTGAAGATGAAAAATAAATAAATAAAAAATAAATAAAATTCGAAAAGAAAAATTAAAATTTTATTCAGGGTAAAATTGTCGAATATATATCATTTTGCGGTTTTTTGTGGTAAGTTCAAGGTAAAATTATCACAGGTGTACCAGTTTAGGGTTTTTAATAGTCAAAAAAATAGTTCAGGGTAAAATTATTATAGGTGTAGCAATTTGGGATTTTTTATGGTCAAAAAAATAGTTTGGGGTAAATGTGTCACAAGTGTACCAGTTTAGGATTTTTCGTGGTATTAACCCTATCATCAAATCCTACTAGCGATGCCCCGAAACTCCCAATATAAAAAGGACATGAACTGCAACCGGCTCTAATCACTATCCCAACTGCAATTTTTCTTTTCCTTTCCTTTTTTTTCTTTTTCTTTTTCCCTTTTCTCTTTTTCCCTCCATTGGCCTTAGGCAAGGACCAACCTTGCTGTATTAGGTGAGGGTCACCCTCGCTTGGCTTAGGTTTCATGGATCTAATTACTTTCAATAGGTCCATGTTAGGTAAATAGGTGTTGACACCTATTTTTAATTTGCCCAAAATTAATCACACAAAGTTTAGGAGTTAAATTCATTTAATTCCTAAAACAATAAAACATTTCTATTTAAATGCATTGCATATAGAAATTAGGCATATTTTGCATTCATAGGGTCTATTAGAGCTTTAAAAAAAATTGAATTTAAAATTTCAAAAAAAATGAAAATGAAAAATGAAAAAAAAATGAATGAATGATGAATGATGAAATGAAAAAAAATGAAAAAAATGAAAAAATGAATGAAAAAATGATAATAAATAAATAAATAAGAAATAGTCGGGCCAGATCGGGGCCGAGCCGAACCGGCCCGTTTTTCTTTTCTCTCCCTCCTCCCGCATGGGCCTCGGCCCTCTTCTTTTCTTTTTTCCTTTTTTCCTTCCCCGCGGGCCCAGCCCGCTCCTATTTTTCCTCCGCATGGGCCTAGCCTCGCTTGCCCTTCCATTTTTCTTTTTCCCCTTGCGAGCTGGGCCTAGCCCGGCCTAGCCTTCTCTTCCTCTTCTTTCTTCCCCGCAACCGTCGCTGTCCATCGCTCAGTCCGCCCTTATTCGCGTCATCATGCGGCCAAGCGGGGCGCTGGCCCTCGTCATTGTCACAAGACCCCGGAGGAAGGCCGGCGAACATGCCAATGGGATTGGCATTAATTGCCAGTCCCGTCCTTCCTGAAAACCCGGCCTCCTCTCCTTCTTCTCCTCTCTGCTTTGCCACCGCGGCAGTGATGTCCCCCCCTCTGCACCGGCCTATGGCCGTGGTTCGTGGAGCCTAGGCCGGTAGTAGGCCGTCAGCCACGATGTAGAAGTCGAGCAAAGGACCTGTCTGCCATATAAAAGCCGAGGAGAGAGAGAGGCCCGCGGTCAGCCAATTTAGAGAGAGAAACAGAGAACAGAGAGAGGGAGAGACACAGAGAGAGAGAGAGAGAGAGAGAGAGAGAGAGAGAGAGAGAGAGAGAGAGAGAGAGAGAGAGAGAGAGAGAGAGAGAGAGAGAGCTTAATAGACCGAGAAGCCGGAGGAAGAGGGAAGGACCAAGAAGATTGTTGTCGCCCCTCGATCACCGGAGAGTCCCTTTTCGACCCGACGGTGAGATCGCCCGGCCCGAACCGACTCCGCCCAATTTAGCCGGACAGTCGAGGATTTCCCATACCCCCGGGCCTATTTTCGCCGAGCCCCCTTTGGTTCACGGAACAGTTTATTTTCGCCGCAAAGTCCTCAATGAAATCGGTTTTTGTTTTGGTCACGGGTGGCAACCACGGCGTCGGACGACGACGCCGGAGGGTGGAGAGGCTTGAGCACAGTTCCAGGAGTCGACGGGGGGCGCCCGCCTGGGTCGGCGCCCGGGCGACGGCCCCGCCTCGGTTTCTTCCCCCTCACGGATCTGAGTAATCGAGTCATACCCGACCCGAATCAGCCGATCCGACCCGGGTCAACGCCCGGGCCGGATCCGTTGACTCGGTTCGGTTCTGATCCGACTCGGGTCAACACCCGGCCCGGATCCGTTGACCGGGTTGATTTTCAACCGATTCTATTTTATTATCCGGTTCTGATCCGACTTGACCCAACCGTTTTTTTATTCTATTTTATTTTATTTTAAAAAAATATTAAAAAATAAAAAATATAATAATATTTAAAAAATTTTAAAAATTAAAAAAAAATTAAAAAAAGGTTTTTTCTTTTCCTTTTTCTTCTTACGTTTTTTAATAAAAAAATTCAAAAAAATTATAAAAATTATAAAAAATTTTCTTTTTTTTTTTCTTATTTCATTTTTTATCTCGATGTTTTTTTTCTTCGAAAAAAAAATTCCGAAATTTTTTTTTTTGCATGACTTATCTGGGTATTCCAATCTTTTATAATTATGCATGTTGTTGTTTTATTTAAATTAAACAAGTTTGAAATCGCACGGTAATATGTTGCATGTTTTACCATTGTAAGGTTAATATACATGTTTTTTAATACAATTGCATGAACTGTTGTGTTTCTGAATGTCATCTGACTTAGTCAAGGTTAGAACCTTAGACTGTATGACTTGTTGTGTTCCTGACTACTGATCATTTCTTATTATGCACTCGCTTGATCACTTCACATGTTAGGAGAATGGTCCTAAAATCAATCCAAATTGCTTGATAAATATTTTAAAAAAAAAATGAATAAGGTAAAATGGTACCGAAAGGGCATTAGTTATCCAACTAATATAACCAAGTCCCCGAATTCAGTTAATCTCTAGTTCGTAGGAATAGGGTGATTCTCCCATCATCCTATTTGGGTTTCTAATCGAACCCACCCTAAATCGATTAGTGACGACTCCTTGATATAAACCATTTGCGTATTAAATACTTAAACCCTAAGTCGTGATATGATATGGGCTTGGGAGAGCCCAAGTTAAGTTTTGAACCTAGACTTAGCACGTACCAGGCGAGCCCCCATGCTTTTTGCATGTTGTCCAAAACGAGGGCTCGGGAGTTCGGTCGCGACAATAGGCCCATAGGATGACACAATCACCATCAGCACTTTGCAGTCAACTTTTAAAGGGACTCTACTTTCCTAATACAAATTTCTAGCATGCCAGAAAGGGACATAGATCATCTTAGGGCTGTCAAAGTTTATTGCATGGAGGCAATGTCGAACTTATTCTTATGGTCAGTGGGTAACGGGAAGTCTATTAGAAAATGTGAAGACAAGTAGATGAAGGTGGGGATATTAGGTGGAACGGCAAATCGCGGTGATCCCCAGCTTGTTGCTGAATTAATCAACAAGGCAAACTCCACTTGGGATGCACAAATTCTTCAGAATACTTTCGAAGACAGAGATGTGAATGAAATCATGGCTAGGCTACCGCCTCCCATCGAATAGTGAGAAAGAAAAAATCATTTGGACAGGAGCAAAGTCAGGGCATTACTCAGTTAAAGGCAGGTATAATCAACTTAGACAAGTCAAAGACAACACAGACAAGCACTATGCATCTTCTTCCCATCAAATGCCGCGAGCTTTATGGAGGAAGATATAGACCCAAGCTTTACATTGTTCCTGTGGAATCTATGCTAGAATGCTCTGCCCACAAGAGAAAATCTATTCAATCGAAAGTTGTTACTTGATCCATTTGCTGGCTGTGCAAGACAAGCCCAGAAAAACCTAAACATCTCTCCATCCTTTGTCCTTGGACAAATGAAATTTGGTTAGATTTGGGGATAAGTACAGCGCAAGTGCCATAACTTTTGTAAGTAGGACACTTAAGTGCCACAACTTTTTTTTGGCTCACTTAAGTGCCGTAACTTTCAAAAAAGTAATCACTCAAGTGCCACTTACGAGTTGATAGTGAGGGCCCGAAACCGCGGCTTTTCCGGTTGAACGGTGACCTTCCCGGTGAGGCGAGCACCACTAGCTTGAAGAGGGGGTGTTGGTGAATCATTCCATAGCCTCCGTTCATCTCGATATTTCTGTTTTAGCCTCCGTTGACGAAGGTAAAAATGCTTCATAGTCACACAAATCGGCTCGATAAATGTGTGACTACGAAGCATTTTTATCTTCGTCAACGGAGGCTAAAATGGAAATTTCGAGACAAACGGAGACCATAAAATGATTCACCAACACACCTTCTTCAATCTGGTGGTGTTCGCCTTGCCGGGAAGGTCACCGTTTGGTTGGAAAAGCCGCAATTTCGGGCCTTCACGACCAACCCCTCTGACAAGCTGGTTGTGAGGGCCCAAAATCGTGGCTTTTTCCGATTGAGCGGTGACCTTCCCACGAGGTGAAAGATTACCAGCGAAGAGGGATTGTCGATGAATCATTCCGTGGCCTCCGTTGCCCGAAATTTATTTTGTCTCCATTGACAAGGTAAAAATGCTCGAGTCACAAAATGGCCTCGAGGTAAATTGTGTGACTACGGGATTTTTACCTTCGGCCAACTGGAGGCGAAAACGGAAATTTCTTTAGATAAATGGAGGCTATAGAATGATTCACCGGCTTCTTCAAGCTAGTGGTGCTTGCCCCGCCCGAGAAGGTTCGCCTCGCCGAAAAGTCATGTTTGAGCCCCCAACGATTAGCCTGTAAGTGGCATTTGGGTTATCATTTTTTTGAAAGTTATGGCACTCAAATGAGCCAAAAAAAAGTTATGGCATTTAAGTGTCCTCCGTACAAAAGTTATGGCACTTGCGTTGTACTTATCCCGTTAGATCCGTATCTACAAATTCAGATTTCAAACCGAGGTGTTACCAGCATAGATCAGTGGCTCTTGAACCACAGAAGTCGTTTAACATACTTATCATCCCTCGAGCTTGTAATAGAGATGTTGTGGTTCATTTGAAAGGCGAGAAAGGACACCATTTCTGAGCCACCACACCAAATCTGTAGGTAACAGCCGCTGCAGAACTTCATCTGGTGGAACTCGAAGCTGAAGAAAATCCCAGAATATCATAGCAACCTGCCTTCAAATTGGCTCTCGTCCACGAGGGGAACGTTAAAAATTAACGTTGACTCCTTCTTAGAAGGAGCAACCATAGGTTCCATAGCTGGAGTGTACCGAGACTCATCTGGGAAGCTAATCGGAGGCTTTGCGTGCTGATGAAGGTCCAGTCAGCTTATCAAGTGGAAACCCTAGGTGTTCTCGAAGGCTTGCGTTTCGCTCACGCACGGACAGAAGTGGAGATGTGCCTTGACCGGATGCTCTCACTTTAGTTATAGAACTTCTTTGTGCAGATCAAGCTTCGTGGGATGCGCAAGTTCTTATCAAGGAGTGTGCTCGGCTTTACTTTTCAAGTCACCACATCTCCACTTGGCCCATTGCTCTAGACCAAAATAAAGTAGAGGACTGAGTCGCGCAACTCTGCAGAACTCTCCCTCAGAGATGGGTTTCGAGAGCCCCTTAACCTCTCTTGGTTGTATCTTGCTGTGAAGCTCTTTTGGTGTACTCATGTAGCTAATCTCGATGAAATGAAATGAGGCTTTATTCGACCCATAAAAAAGAAAAAATAGGCTGGTTCTGGAATTTGTATATCATGAATCTCATTCGGTGATACAAGTGATATCGGGTCACTCTCTCTGGGATAATTGATTGATGCCCTTAATTTATCAGATTGGGCCTTTAGTGTTTTCATGGTTAGATTTTCTGAATTAATTCTTGTCATGCGTGTCACGTTATTTAGGAGAGTTTTTATTATGACGTGGTTCCGGGTTTCAATTTCGAATCCTTATTATGTTTAGCATTGCATCTAAGTTACATTTATTTAATTATTGCATTAGTTCATATTTATTTCCATATGATATAGTTTAGATATGCATGACATCAGTATTTAGGAATTTATACTAAGCTATTCCCATGTGCTTCAATTGAATCATTCATGATAGCTTAGTTTTATGGCTCTTGATCTAATTAGATTTTCATGTCCCACCATTTAATTACTTTCGATGCATAGTTTCGGCCACTTAGTGTTCTAGGATTTAATTGTGCACTCATCATGTTTAATTATAAGAAAATACCAAAAAAATTAGTATATGTTGCATAACAATTAATTCTGCATCATGGTGGTAAATAAGTTGTTGATTCATGCACGACCTTAGGCATCTTGCATATATCATTTTAATGCATATTTGCCTTTTGATCCATGATTTGCAGAGCTCCTGTCTTGATGGTCAATGGTCAATAGTGAGGCTTTGCTTATGTTTGCTCACTGCATCCCTGGTTTTTCAACTTTTCCGTAATTTCTTTGCTGTTTTGATTATTGGGTGTTACTTTATTGCTTGCACACCATACGTGACCACTTTCACATATTAGTGACTTAGGATAATAAAATTAATAAAGATTGCATGCAAATGTTTTCGTGTAAAGAGAAAACCCAAAGGGCATTAGATTAATTTAATGTAATTAAGTTTAATGTAATTAAGCCCCTGTATGCAGAATCTCTAGTTGGTAAAAAAAAACATACTCTCGTGTCTTACTTGAGTTACTAATCGACCCATAAAAAATTAATGGCGGCTTCAAGGTAAGATTAATTGTTTTATAGAATCGAGAACCCAAGTTACCATCCTAAGGGTTTTGGTGGGCTCATGCTAGGCATGAGTGCCGGCTTAGCAATTCGTTAACTTTTTCTTGACGGTTCATCTTGAGAAAAATCGTGACCAATGGGAGGGGAAAAGTGCCAAAAAAGTCCTAAACCTTTCGCATTGGTGCTAATTTAATCCTAAACCTTTTTTGATGCCAATTAAGTCATAAACTTTTTGCATTGGTGTCAATTTAGTCTTAAACCTTTTTTTAGTGTCAATTAAGTTCTAAACCTTTTGTATCGGTATCAATTCAGTCCTAAACCTTTTGACTTTGTGCCAATTCAGTCTTTCTGGTCAATTTTGGCCGGATTTTACTAGTGTGGATGCTGACTGGCCGGCGGCCGATCAAACGCTGACGTGGACAATTTTAATAATATTTTAATATATTTTTTGAATTTTTTTGAATTTTTTTATTTTTTTTCTCTCCCCTCCCTCCAGCTGGTTGCCGGACTAGCGACTAGCGAGAGGCCAGAGGCCAGAGACTAGCACTGGCGAGGCTCGCCCATGTCGGCCACTGGCGAGGCTCGCCCTCGGCCATAGAAAATATATTTAAAATATATTTTAATAAAATTCAAAAAATAAATTAAAATATTATTAAAGTTGTCCACATCAGTGCCAGTGATCAGCTGCCGGCGGTCAATGTCCGTGTTAGCAAAATCCGGCCAAAATTGATGGAAGGACTGAATTGGCATAAAGACAAAAGTTTTAGGACTGAATTGGCACAAATGCAAAAGGTTTAGGACTCAATTGGCACCAAAAAAAGTTTAAGACTAAATTGGCATCAATGCAAAAGGTTTAGGGCTGAATTGGCACCAAAAAAAGGTTTAAGACTAAATTGGCACAAATGCAAAAGGTTTAAGACTTTTTTGGCACTTTTCCCCCAATGAGAGAAAAGGTTGCTATAAATCCTCCAAATTTACGTAAATGTAAGAATTTCCCCAAAAAGAGTTAGCAAGAGGAGATCGCAAGAGATAATAGAGAGGGAAATGGGGAAAAGTGCAAAAAAAAGTCATAAACCTTTTGCATTAGTGCTAATTTAATCCTAAACCTTTTTTTTTGCCAATTCAGTCCTAAACCTTTGTATTAGTGCCAATTTAGTTATAAACCTTTTTTGGTATCAATTAAGTCCTAAACCTTTTAAATTGATGTCAATTAAGTCCTAAACCTTTTATTTTTGTGTCAATTTAGTCCTTTCGTTCAATTTTGATCGAATTTGCCAACGTGGACGCCTGCTGGCTGACGGCCAGTCATCGATGCCGACGTGGACAACTTTAATAATATTTTAATATTTTTTTGAATTATTATTTTTTTTCCTTTTTTTTTTTTTTTTTTACTTTTTTTTTGCCCCTCCTCCTTCCTCTGGCGAGCTTGACCTCTGGCCACCTAACAAAAAAGGCGGTGAACTCGCCGTCGGCGAGGTTGGGCCTCGTCGGCCCACTAATAAGGCGGCGGCCCTAACTGGCGGCGAGCCTCGCCTCGGTCGGGTGAGACTCGACCTCGCCAGATCCGGCGAGGTCGGGCCCTGCCAGGGCCTCCGGCGAGGGCTCGAGCCTCACCATGGTTGAGCGAGGCCCGACCTCGCGAGATTTGGCGAGGTCGAGCCTCGCCGGACCAAGGCGAGGCTCGAGCCCTCGCCGGAGGCCACGGCGAGGGCGAACCTCGCCATGATTAGGCGAGGCCCGACCTCCCGAATTTGGCGAGGTTGCTGGGTGAGGCTCACCCTCGCCCTTCGGCAAGGGCTTGAGCCTCGCCCAACCAAGGCGAGGCTAGCCCTTGCCGGGTGAGGCCACCGCCCTCGCCAATGGCCGGCAAGGTTGAGCTCACCGGCCTCTAGCCTCTGGCTGGTCGCCGGACCGATGACCGGCTAGAGGAAGGAGGGGGGGACAAAAAAAAGTGGAAAAAAGGAAAAAAATGGAAAAAAATAAAAATTCAAAAAAATATTAAAAATTATTAAAGTTATCCATGTCAGTGCCACATCGATGCCAGTGACTGACTATCGGCCGGCAGGCATCCACGTCGGCAAATTCCGGTCAAAATTAATCGGAAGGACTAAATTGATGTAAAAAATAAAAGGTTTAGGACTGAATTGATACCATTTAAAAGGTTTAAAATTGAATTGACACCAAAAAAAGGTTTATGATTAAATTGGCACAAATGCAAAATGTTTAGAACTGAATTGGCACAAAAAAAAGGTTTAGAACTAAATTGACACTAATACAAAAAATTTAGAACTTTTTTGGCACTTTTCCCGAGGGAAATGAGGAAAAAATAGAGAATGGGGGAAGGGACCTTCGTCGATCTTTTCTTCTTCTTTTTTCCTCTTTTTACTTTTGTGGTGAAACGTCTTCGCCAAGAGGGACGGGGCAATAGAGTAACAGAAGTCTTTACCTTTTGTTTGATAACGTAATTTTCGAGCCAAGTAAGGAATGCTCTCTTTCCATATCCTAAAGGAGGGAATGACAAGTCCTTGTTTGGGCAGCAATCTTGATTCAATTTTTTTTTTAGGAACATAAGTCGGGTGGAATCACAATTTTGCTTCCTGGAACGACCCCGTAGGTTTTCCTGGACCATTTTAGCAAACGAATTCTCAAAGCGTTTGAACTTTCTTGGCACTCTTACACTCACCAAGAACACAATCTGTCTTCATTCAAGAAAAGGGACATGCAAGGAAGAGGATTGGTGACAGTGAACCAACGCGTCACCCAGGCCAACGTCGTCATGGAGAAGCTCCCAAACCCCGGAGGGCATGCTCGCCCAGATAGAGCTCTTCGTGGGCTTGGCCGCCTTCCTCCTCCTCTTCCTCACAGCTTCCGGCTCATTGAGGCGCCGGCACAACAAGCCAATGCTCAAGGTCGTGCTGTGGGCAGCGTACACTCTCTCGGGCCACCTGATCACGTACACATTTGGGCTAATGTACGAGTCCCCGTTCGCAACCCACTGTTCCCTCTGTGGGCCAGTTTCTTGATGATCTTCCTGGGAAGCTCAAATTCTTTCTCTGCATATAGTCTTGAGGACAATGAGCAGTGGAAGAAATATGCTTGGCAGAACATGGTCACTTTTATAGGGTTACTAGCGTTGTGGACATCCTATCTGACCACCTTGCCGTTGACGCTGGCAGTTTTCTTGCTCTATTTCGTTGTCCTGCTGCTGAAGGCCAACGAGAGAGCACTATCGCTCATGACAGCGAGCGCAAGTGGCCTGCAAAGAACCACAAAATGGGTTGCGGATCATATGAGATCCGAGCATCAGTTATCGAATCCGTGCGAAACCAATCCCATCACTATGAAAGGATACAAGTATGTGGTGAGAGCGAAACGAACCAGATTCGAGAAATCCTTTCACGAAGTCGCAGGAGTGATGCCGAATTACACTAAGTCTTTGGAGGTCGACGAGGAAGTCATCACCACGGAAAAGGTGTGGGCGTGCCAAGGGCAGCTTTTGAGCTCAAGCGAGGGAGACTTGGATGACAAGCTCAAGGACATTTGTCTCTCGTATGCGCTCTACCTGGTTCTCTGCCTGAGATTTTCGGGCTACTTGTTGCCAGAAGAAGCTCATGAAAAGGCATGGCTCTTGATTCAACAAGGAATGCTTGGGAAAGAAGATGGGTATGAGCGAGCATTTCGAGTCGCTGAAGTTGAGCTTACCTTTCTTCACGATTTCTTCTACACCAATTACCCGATCATTTTCCAAGCGGGTCGTTTGCAGCTGAAGGTGATGGAGCTTTTTTGTTTGATCATAGGCACTATGCTAACAATTGTATTCATGATGCACAACACCATGAAGCCAGAAGATCATGTTGTCCAATTTGTGACATCCAATGGGTTGAGCATCGACATTCTCGTGACTGCAGTCATTCTCATGGTGTTCACATGTGTTGAGCTTGTCCAGCTCTTCCTGATGGCCATCTCCGAGTGGGCAAAAGTGACATTGCTTTGCAAATACGTGCAGAAGAGGTCGTGGCAAGAGAGTAGGCGCATTGAGAAGCTGATAGGACTAATATGCCAGATGCATTTGAAGCCCTGGGAAAGGAACCTTCGCCAATACTCGCTTCTTGAATCGTACCATTACAGCCCTTCCAGATTTCTCTATAATAGCTTCACAATCGCTTTTGTTGATGTCGTTAGGAGAGGTCAAAGACAAAGTGCTCCTGTCAGATTATCCCCAGAAGTGAAGAAGGCTGTGTTTCGTTCTCTGAAGAACACAATCGGGAAATTGGAGAATGGACAAGCTTCTTTGAGACTAAACAATGTGTCGGATGAGCTCTCTTGGGCATGCATGCTCGAGACGCAAACTCAGGTTATAATGGTGTGGCATATAGCTACGAGTTTTCTTGAGCACGAGGTGCCAGTTTCAGGTTTGAACTTCCTTGTAGCAACTAACTTGTCCAAATATCTTGCTTACTTGGTGGCATTCGCCCCAAGATTGTTACCTGGTCACCCTTATGTCACAGAGAATGAGTTCGACCAAATCATCCTTGAAGCTCAGAAGGTGCTTGAGGGGTGCAAGACAGATCAAGAAAGGATTGAACGACTGAAGGAGATTGCGAAAACACCAGATGAGACGGTTATGAATTGGGGCGCTCTGTTGGGGTTTCAATTGCAGAAAGGGGAGTCGGAGCGCATATGGAAGATTTTGGCCGAGTTTTGGGCCGAGCTTGTGTTGTATGTGGCTCCATCGGACGATGCAAAAGCACACGCCGAGCGCTTGGCAATGGGAGGGGAGTTTGTGACTCACTTGTGGGCTTTGGTCTCTCATGCCGGCATGGAGCGAGAGCCTCCCAGTAAGCCACGTACCATTAATATATGTGATGCAAATACGATATAGCTTTGGGAGCTTATCCTTGGCAGCTACGTTTAGTGTACTGTCGACCTGCTCAACGTTTCTTCATTTCCTCGCATTCAAGCAGATCTCATGAGTAGATGGAAAACAATTCGAATTTAGGAATACATTTTATCTAGGTGACTATGTTGTTTCTATCAGTCAGTTTCAGATAATCAGCTTGCAATGATCAATTCCTAGATCTTAAGAATTAAAATGTATCGGCAAGTAGTAACATTGAGTGGTTTTACAGAGCAGCCTAAATTGGGCCAGGAGGGTGCATGTGCTTTATCTAATTCAGATGACATGGCTTGCCAATGTTTCACTGAGTGTATCATCAAATAAATTCTGCTTGTCTATTTAATTTCTCCAGCTTGTTCAGCGACATTTTTATTTCCTTTCAACTGTGGTGTATAGAAGATGTTCGTCGCCTTGTTCGTCTTTGTGAATTTGAGTTCTTCAATGTGCTATGAGAGAGAGAGAGAGAGAGAGAGAGCACAGTGAAGAAAAAACTTCATCTTTGAAATCAAGGGAAAGAGAAATCTTGACTTCTTGGTGTTGAGTAATAGTTGGCTGTCCCTTTATCTTAGGCAAAACCACACTGTCGTTGAATAGTGAATATTAGAGACAGATAGGCGAAACTATTGCTGAGACCAGTCGCACAAGTGAGTCGGCTCGATTTTTTTTTTTTTTTATTCAAGTCGAGTTCGAGTAGCTCGAGTACTTTATCGAGTCAAACTCAATCTTCAAAATACTTTTCTTGAGTAACCTTATTCTATATATTTTAATTACTTATGTGCATTTCAGTACATATAATTACTAAATTTTGAATGATATTATATTTTCAAAATTTGAGTTAGAGCGAGAGCTTTGAGCTCAAGGATGTAACTCGAGCTTTGAGCACAGGGATGTAACTCAAGCTTTGACTAAAACTTATTGACTAATCGAACTGTGCTCGAGCTCATTGAAAAACTCAAGTAGGACCTAAGCTCGAAAGAACAAAGCTCGATGGAGTTTGAGTCGAGTATTTTGAGACTTGCATATTCACTTCGAGTTGAGCTCTTGGCCTATATTAGCTCGATTCGGTTACACCTTTACCATAGAGTATGGCTCGAATTACCCCTATCACGTAAAACTACTGCTGATTTTTCCTTCAAATGTCGAAATATAGAAGAGAATAAGTATTTCGAATTGTAGAAGATTATAAGTGAAAAAAAAAAATCTCAAGTACTACTTGGTACTTATATATCTTAAATAGGCTTCAGGTATAAAGCGAAAATTGCAATTTTCAGAAGTTACGATGAAAGAACTCACTTCAAAACCTGCCTATTATACTAAGTCAATAATTTCCATGAAATTGCGAGACCCAGATTGAGACTCGTACTACATTGATTGCTACACAGTGTCTACAGTACATGCATGATGTGAACAGTGCGTTACAGTATGGCGAGAGCTGCCTTGTACGGTGCTGCCGCCTTGTACAGTGCCACAGCCACTACAGTGCTGTTATAGTGGCTTCCAAATTTTTTCTATAAAAGGAGAGCTTCAGCCGTGGAGTAATGAAGCCAAAGGGAAGAAAGAAAAGAGCGAAAAGAGAAACAGGGAAGTTCTCGTTCTTGTTGACGGTGTTCAGGAGTTTCTTGTTCTGTAAATCCTTGCAAAAACTTACGTAACTTCCAATTTATTCTAAATAATTGATTGCATTTGGAGTTCTGCTTAACGAGAGCTTGTTCTTGTTCTTGATTCTCACTACAGAATCGCATACATTCACGGGTCGTGTTGTTGCGCATTGGTTCCTGCGATCTTCGGAGTATAAGAAAAGATGAGATATGGAACAAGTACACTTCTTCAATCATTTAGGGTGACGAAGATGCAAGGTAAGCGAGAAAATACATCAATCTACGAAACCAATATGCTGCCCGACGAATTGCGCCCTAATGAAGGTTTAAGTTTCTCCATCTCACCACTAGCTTCCAGCTTTCAGTGTATTGTCATCACTTTGGGGAAAGCTTTTCCTCTCGCTCCACTAGTTCAGCATGTTCAGGCGCTGGTCAATTTGTATCATTGAATGATCTCTTGATTTTGACCCAAAAAAAAAAAATGATCTCTTGATTGCTAGCTTCATGCTCAGCCTCGATCAAGGATATAACTCAGCTTTGAGCTTTTCAATGCTGGACTCTACAGCCCTTGTTCTTGGCTAATGTATCATTGAAAGATACTTTTGACTCTTGGGGATGTCTTGAGCTAGAGCAATGGTTTGTGCTTCATTCTCTCCGACAAAATCCTCAAGTCGGGAATAGATTGATCCTCAAGCATCCTCAATCGGTCTCAGAATTCGCGGTGAATAATGTTGAGTCTTGGGAATTTAGTTCTGAAGAGCCTCGAGTTGTTTATGGTTAAAACAATGTTTGAAGGCTTTTTACCCATAGTTTGCACGTCGACCGGCAGAGAGCTGACTGAATGATTAATAGGCTATTAGGATGTTCACTTTCTCAAACACCTAGTTAGGATCACACAAAGTCCTAGCCCACAACCCAACGCAAATAGCTGAGCGAGTGGGTCCACGGAGTCGGCCATTTTTCAGAGACAACAATAAGGAGAAGAATTGCTAAGAATTAAAGCTTGGATTGGGTCAGGTATAGGTTGGCTCTTAGTTGGGTTGAGTATGAGTCACTAAATTTGTATTATGTAAAAATGTGTAAATTTGAGGTTGAATCATTTTTTACCCAACTCACCCGTTTGATGGGCCTACTTTTCCAAGTTCTTATGTGGCCCCTACGGTAAAGGTGGAAACAAAGACAAATGTCTAGCCAGAAATTAGGGAATATTAGATTGCCTCAAAACTTTGCACGAATCGAATGTCAAGAAGATCATGTATTGTGAACTGCCCTTCCCTTTCAGATAAAACAAATTTTTTGGTAGCCGTTCCAATAAGATTAACAAAAGAGCACACACATATGCGTGTTGGTAAAAAAACAAGAAAAAGTTTATAATGTCTGGTGTGTGAAAATGCAAATGAGCTTAGAAGAAGAAACTAAATAATAGTAAAATAAGAGAGATTTAAATTCGTTTTTGGAGAGTAAGATATTCATGGGATAAGTTGATAATTATCTTAGCCTCCGTTCGTTTCACGGAAAATATAATATTTTTGGAAAATGTTCCAAGAAAATGAGACAATTTTCCAGTTCTCGGCCAAAATTTTAAAAAGACTTGGAAAATGTTTTCTATTGTTTGGTATGAAAAATCAATTAGATTTTCCTCCATCCAATACTTTTAAAAAATATATTTTTTAATTTTTTAATTATCTTTTTTTTCTTTTTCTTTTTTTTCTCTTTTTGACCTTCTTCTTCGGCTGGTCGTGACCACAGGCAAACTCAAGCTCACCAGATCAACGATGCTCAAGTGTCACTTGAGAGCCTCACCAAACTAGAGACACTCGAGGGTCATCAAAGGCGAGCAAGCTCCGCCACCGCCTTGCGAGTCGCGGTTTGGCGAGCTCAAGGAGACGGCGAGCTTGCTTGCGACCTCTAGCAAGGCCTCTAGCCTCGTTGATCGAGCGAGGCCCGACCCTCGCCACCTTCTACAATGCTCAAGCTCGCCTTGAGCAAGTCGCCGACCTTTGCTGTGAGCCAACTCTAGCGAGGCTCAAGCTCGCCTTTGGCCGGTCATCGGCCTTTGCCTTGGCTAGCAACTAGCTGGAAAAGAAGGTAAAAAAGAGAAAGAAAAGAAAAAAAAGAAAAAAGATAATTAAAAATTAAATTTTAAAAAATAAAATAATCAAAATGAATGATGAAAGAGGAGGAGGAAAATATTTTCCTTACTTTTGAAGGTGTTTTTTCCATTGAGAGAAAATGTTTTCTACAACTAGTTTATTTTTTGTGAAATGAATACCGAAAAATTTGGAAAACATTTTCTTGGAAGTTTTTTTTTGCGAAACAAACGGAGCTTAATTATGTAATTTACACTTTTGTCCATATTTGTTATAGCACATTCCTAAAGACATAGATTCATAATGAAAATTAGAACAATAAAAGTTCTTTATAATAAAAGCTCAAAATATGTCAATTTCGCCATGCGTTCTCGCGGAGAAGCCTTCGCTTGATTGGGCATATCTAGACCCGTTAAATGGGTGGGTCAGGTCGGGTTTGGGTCGGGTCATAAATGGTCCGACCCAAATTGACCCATTAACCCGTTTGTGACCCATTTATTCATAGTGTAAATATCTCGACCCATACCCGACCCAACCCATACCCAACCCATACCCGATCCGACCCATATTGCTAAAACACTTTTATATTTTACCTAATCTAGGAATACTTGTTTCTTATGATTTTTTTTTTAAATTATACTGCTAAAACATTTTATGCAATATAAAACTAGTGAAAAATTTTATAATTTTTTTTAAAATTGAAGTTCTGTTTGTTTTACGAAAAATGTGACATTTCTAGAAAATATTTTCCATAAAGTCATTATCCAAGAAAATAAAAAAAAAATTAATATTTTTTATTTTTAAAATCGAATTTTAATTATTTTTTTTTTTTTAAAATCGAATTTTTAATTATTTTTTCTTTTTTCTTTTTCCTTTATTTTGGTCGTCGCCCCAGATAAAATAAAATAAAAAGATAAAAAAAAAAAAATAATTAAATTTCGATTTTTTAAAATATTTTTTCGTAAAGAGGGAGAGAGAGTGTGGATGGGTCCTCGGTGATAGGGATGGGTTGGACATGGGTTCCAAACTCAACCCATTTAGACCCATTTATCTTCAAGAAAAAGATAAAATTTAAAATTTAAAACCCATTTAAGGTTGACTCTTTAAAATTAAAGTGACCCATATATGACCCATTTATTTTTAAATGGGTCATATATGGGTTTATGACCCATTTTGACACCTCTAGGCATATCACACCTAACACCCGTGACGACCGCATGACGTTCACCTGCCTCGTAAGCATGATGTCACCCCCGTGACGTGATTCATCTTTTCTCGACTTGGGAAGTTTCCGCTTGATTGACATTATCACAACCAACAACCGTGACGACCGCATGACATTAAAGACTAAAATGTTTGCTGATGGACGTAATAGCAGCGTATATGGGGAAAGTTAATCACTGAGTTACTCGTGGAAATTCGTGCATTACTCCTCGAGCCTGATTGATTTTTTTTTTTTTTTAAATCAAGTCGAGTTTGACGAGCTCTAGCCTCTAATCAATGGCAGATGGATAAAAAGAATTAGGAGTATGAGATAAAGGAATATTATAAAATGCGAAATAGATTAATTTTACACGAAATTTAAATCCTACATTGTGCGGCACATGTCCCGCGGTTGTTTGACTTTTTATATTTGATTGTCTCTTCACATTAATATAATTAAAGAACACATTTATCGGGTCCAATGGTACTAGAATTATAGGATTTTGTTTTCTTAGCTCTTTTTAAAATCCCCAAGGACATTCTTCTCGAGCAATTCTAGTTTAGAAATCTTTCGTTTGAGTAGCCGATTAAAAGCCTGAGAATCTTTTTTTTTTGTCGTCCAAAGAAAATTGTATTCGTTGCGGAAACACGAGAAATCTAAGAATCTATTCACCCAAAATGGCAGAACTTAGAGGTCCAGAAACATAGGACAGAGTTGACATAACAAGGGACAAATCATGCAACTCCAGGTACAAATCATCCCCAATTTAACATAACTGGGGTTTATGGACAAAATTCTAAAACAAAAAAGATTAAGAACTGAATTTTTTTTTTTTTTTCAAGGGCCAGAGAATCAAATGACTGAGATATGCTATCCCAACAAGTAGGCTCTTTTCGTGGTCATCAAGATGGGACCGCCTTTTAATTTTCAAATTATTAGGTGCAAATAAGCAATCAAGTGGGATTGAATTAGTTTATCAAGAAAACACAAGTTAATTTTTTAGAACCAACCTTAATAGATAATAATTACTTTTTACGGGCTAAGTGAACTAGCAATATAAGCAGTGGGTACTAACAAGTTTAGGGAAAGAGAAATTGCAAAGAAGATATATCGGGATTTAGCTTGGGTGTGTCTACTACTCTCTCCCAGCTCTAGCAGCCAAAATAGGCTAAATTCTTCTATTTATGCCAAGAATACAAATACCGCTTTGTCACAAGAGGAGAACTTACTGCTGCGTATAACTTAAATTCTTTCTATAACACCTCAGTTATAGACTAAGTAACAATGAGTCTCCCCAACACTCATTTTCACACCTTGTGTGCACAATATAGCATATCATCTTCCCAAACTATAAGCGAAACCTCTAAAGTGATTACAAAGAACCCCACGAATACTTTGTTTCTCACCTAGACAAATGCCTTCACTCAAAATACAATAATTTTGCTCGTTTATCTACAAGTGAGTTTATAACTCTTGCTAACTCTTAGGAGCAACACTCAAAATGGTATAACAAGCTTCCAAAAGAGACCGACTAAAAAAAGCTCTCGAGAATACTCAGCTTATCTTGTTTTTTTCCTTTCCGACTATGTCACTTCTGGCGGAGTTTCCTCTGATTTATAGGACTCTAAATTCGAATGTTGAACTTGGATCATGTAGCCGTTCTATCCATCTTATTATCTGTAAAAATTATCTGCAAAATTTCATGAAAACCACATGTAAAACCTTCCCTCAATGTCGACCGGATTTGCCATTGATGGAAAGTTAACTTTTATTAACGCTAGCTTGGATCAAGTGATCTCACCAATCATTAGAGCGAATTTGTCTGTGATTTTTTGCATATACAGTCTTGTAGTACCATATTTTATTGCCATGAGCTGGGTCTTCAACTTAGAAACTCCAACAGTCGTTGAACCTAAGTATGGAAAGTGCCCGAGATCAAGATTTTGGTTCTATACCCTACTCTCTGCGGACCTCTGGACTTAGTGAAATTTAGTTCAAATGCTTGTGGAATCAAAGCTTAGTTTTTGCATGATTTAGATATGAGCTTCTACGCACTTAAATTAATTTATTGAATATAATTGGATTAAGTTTTGTTATGGCACAAAAGTTCTCTTTGGTAATTTTTCTTTAAAAGGATTTCTTGAAGCTACAAGTAAGCATGACTACATCTTCTTTGTCAAAATTACATTTAGGATAGCGTGCGATAACTGAATTACTACATCGGAAGTTTCAGGTGAAATTTGATTGGGAGAACTTGATTGCATTTTCACTCAAATGTTTAAGACTACATTAGTTCAATTGAAGGGTTTATAACTCAATGAAAAGCTGTATAATAGATTTAGAATTGATTGTGCAATTATACTAGAATATGTAACATGACCGTCCAATGAACTTCTCTCTATGCTTATATCAACAATGATACGGTGACACTACAGCATGCGATTTTATTAGAATTTTTTGTTTCCCATAACTTACCTTTTTAATTCGAATATCATGTCCCTTCACTTCTTTTTTCCATTGCTTTCTATCCGATACGTTGAATTTATCTAATATACAGATGTGAGTGTGTGTACAAGCATGTGCGCATGTATGTAGTATCATACATTTACACAACTTTGTGGATCTAGTAAGCACATCTAGTATCGGGTTAATATTCCACGCCCCTTCAAACTGATTATGTTTGTGATTGCAAGGTAACTTAAATGGAAATTAATAGAAGTGTCAATGCCATGGATAGGTACGTGACACCAGTATCCAATTTTTTACACATACCTAAATATGATGGACATTAACATACAACATAAATTATCCTTATGTACATCTTGCCGTAACATATATGCAAACGGATATATTTAAAAATTGAACTGTTTATTTTTACCATCCCAATAATGATTAAGGTCGCTGTCGAGCTTATTTCCATGAAGACTCCACTCTTACAATTATGTGGGCAGAGGAATAGAGACAGAATAATACAAAATCGAATTTCACTCTCGCAAGTATAGATTAGTAAAATATATGGGGAAAGTTAATCACTGAATTACTCGAGGTAATTCGTGCATTACTCCTCAAGTCTGATTGATTTTTTTAAAAAATCAAGTCGAGTTTGACGAGCTCTGGCCTCTAATCAATGGCAGATCGATAAAAAGAATTAGGAGTATGAGATAAAGGAATATTATAGAATACGAATTAGATTAATTTTACAAGAAATTTAAATCCTATGTTGTGCGGCACATACTGTACGCTCGTTTGACTGTTTATATTTGATCATCTCTTCACATTAATATAATTAAAGAACACATTTATCGGGTCCAAGGGTACTAGAATTATAGGATTATGTTTTTTTTCCTCTTTTTGAAATCCCCAAGGACATTCTTCTCAAGCAATTTTTAGTTTAGAAATCTTTCATGTGAGTAGCCGTTTAAAAGCCCGAGAATCTTTTTTTTTTGTCCAAAGAAAATTGTATTCATTGCGGAAACATAAGAAATCTGTAACATCCTGAATTTTGACCCGTTATCGGGGCCAATAAAGCGTATATTAATTCTCGTGTGATTTTAGTAAGTCTCGCCCAGATTTGATCAATCACGGGATACTAACCAAATGGGAAGGCTAAATAGGAACAGGTACGTAGACCGAGAACCCGATCGTGATTGAGCGCCGATTTTGATGAACGTTGAGGGGATATTTTGAGCCAATATAGGCCGATCTTAGGAAAATGATAGGCTGATATTGTCAGTAACGTACGATCGGATCGCGAGTGATTTTGCACGATCGAAAGTACGCTTGACAAATGAACCCCGATTTTAATCCAAACAATCGCAACCCTAGTGCTAGTGATAATTCCTCTCGTTCTCTCAAAATTGAGGCCATCGCGACTCGGATAGTTTTAGGACGATACGCATAACACCTAAACAACCGCCCGTTAGTGAGAGACCCTAATATTGCAAAACGAGCAAATTATATCGCAATAGTGGACCCGAACTTCGATTTCAAAATTTTTAGGGTAATTACGACTATTTTGCAAGATGGACGTCATTTTAGAGTGGCCATTCATGCTTGGGACTAGTATGGCTGAAAACTGAAAATTCGACAAAAATTGAAAAAATTACGATTTTGCCTCTATGGGCATCGAGGCTGGATTCAAAGGCCGTTTGAGGTTATTTTTCGCGGCCAAAGTCATTTTTGGGTGGCCACGCACATTTAGAGTGATTTTGGCCAAAAAAATTGGAATTTCGACAAAAATTGAAAAATAATATTATTTTATTCTTAAACTTCGCAGTAGATTTTCGAGGACTTAAAAAGTGAATTTCGCGAATCTGACGCCATATTATATATACCATGAATATATAGGACCGGTATGGATAAAAATTGAAATTTTGGTTTGGGATCGGAAAATTACAAAAATGCCTCTAGGCGATTTTTAATTTATTCCTAATTTTGGATAAATTTTGGGGGCTAACTAAGGTTAAGTAGACCAAACCAAACCTGGTCAGCCTCGGTCAGGGGCATTTGACCATCACACCCTTGCATTATTGGAGAAGAATGAACCAAGGCCTTTGGATCTAGGGGCAAAATGTCCAAACCCTTGGATTGTTGACACATGGATTTCACTCACACAATTTTGACCACATTTGACCTGTTTTCTCTCTCTCCTTAGCCTCTCTCTTAGTTCACACTCTCTCTCCCCGACCAGCCTTCACGATCGTCCTTCCCCCCTTCGCCGTTCCTCTGCCGTTTTGCACAATCGGCCTGTTCACGCCGGAACAGCCAAGCCGCCAGAGCTACTGACCTCAGGCCGTCGTACACCACCCCTTAGCACCGCCCCAGCCTCTGTCGACCAGCCTCATCCTTTGAATCGTCCCCCCCCCCATCCCAGCCCGTTCCAAGTGAAGAGAGGGATCACCGTCGGTCATCACCCCTTGGCGTTGCGCCCGCCGTCCTCAAATCCGTCAGCGCCCTTGCAGACCACCTTACCCTCACCTCTCTCTCTCTCCATCGTCCCTCGGCCCCCCCAGCCAGCCCTCCCCTATTTGGCCGTGAGTGACCGTGAGCCACACCGTCGCCGCCGTGACCGCCGTGACCGCCGGCTTGCCCTTGAAATGCCGTCGTCGATTCTCATTGCGTGTCAGTGATCGACCACCTGCTCCGTCGCCTTGAGTCGAAATTAGGCGAGTATTAATCCCTAAACCCAAACTAGATTAGTTTGCATTTTAGGCAGGTAATTTAGGGTTTAATTAGACTAATCCATGGTTTAATTATGTGCAATTGTGCGTGGGATGATTAGGGGTTGTAATTAGAGCCTAATGGAGTGATTTAAGTGTGATTTAGTGGCCAATTAGGGTGTTGTCCTGGTACTATTCACACTGAACCGAAAATGCAATATTTGCCTAAGTTGGGAATTAATTGGTTCAATGGGTGATGGCTTGAATTTGGGCAATGTATTGGCTAATTAGGACTTATTGGAATCCTCTGGGGTGATACCATATTCGAGGGTTTAATGGTTGAGTTTGATTGGTCATGTCGGGTCCTAAACGGATCGAATTTTGTAATACTAAGTTGTTCATTAAGTGCCAGGTGTAAATGGACTAAAATGAAATGAGTTAGGCGTGCCGACAATGCGCTGAATGAATTGAAATTGTGATTTATTATACTTGGCACATCGTGGCATGACAATTGGCTTGAGTCCCATGACATGTGAATTCACATATTATGCTTTGATATGGTTGAAATTGAATATGTTGATGCACGTGTTTGATGTGAATAAATTGTGGTCTTCGGGTCGGGCCTTCAGGTCGTTTTAAATTGTGGCCTTCAAGTCGGGCCTTCGGGTCAGAATAAACTGTGGCCTTCGGGTCGGGCCTTCGGGTCGGAATAAACTGTGGCCTTCGGGTCAGAGTAAACTGTGACCTTTAGGTCGTGGCCTTCGGTCGGTTTAACTGTTGTTGGCCTTAAGGTCATGGCCTTCGGGTCGATATAATTGCACATGTTTTATAATGGTATTAAATGCCTAATCTGCAGGGCGGAAATAGTGAATTGGGCTGTGGGCCTGGTGAACTTATATTGGTTGTTATACTAGTTCATTGATTCATGTGTTTTATTTACCCTCTGGAAGTGCACATTAGCCTAGTTTAGGATTAGGGGTTGTTACTTGTCAAGTTTTCTCACGGCTGTGGTAAAATCGACATTTCATATCCCCGGCCATGAACTTCGACGATGCACCGTTACGCTTTGGGATTCCCCACCATATAGAGCATACGCTGATCGTGCACCTCGTGGGGAACAGGGAGAAGTACTATAGACACTATGCTTTAGTATGGGTAGACGTAGGCTTAGCTCACCTTGAGACTTACGAGTACCTAGCTTGGTGTTTCCGGGATCGTTTTGGAGACGAGTTCGGTCCCATCAGGTCCGCCGATGTCCCGTTTGTGGGAAAGGGTCAGCTAGATATTCAGTGTCCAGACGGTGATGTAGTAGATGTTGATATGGAGGGCGATCCTAACTCTGAGGTTGAGTACGAGATTGTGGAAGAAGAGGAAGAGCACGAGGAGCTTGGTGGATTAGCCTTTGAGCCGAAGGTAATTGATCCAGTTCGCAGCCGGACGTTGAAGTCCCTGAGCCTATGGACATAGATGAGTACAAGGAGTCGGAACCCTGAGCCAGAGACAAAGTCGGAGGCCATGAGTTCTGAGGAGGACCAAGAGCACTTCGAGATTTCTTGAGTCGTCGGGTTCTGATCCCGACTGGGTACCGTAAGTTAGATATCAGTTAAGGAGGGAGGGCCGATACTTTTTGCCTGTAGCTCTTCCGTAGCTAGTTGATATCCCTAGGCCACCGATCCCTTTTTGTTTTGTGGCCCTTTTGAGGTACTTTTTGTTTATAAATGGATATTGTATATAAGTTTTACAATGAATATATATATATATATATATATATATATATTGTCTTAATCGTTTGTAAAAATTGTTGACTCTTGCTGTTCATGGTTACTTATAATTTGTCTGGGTGTATATATGTATATATATATATATATGTATATACGTCGTTTCCGTTTGTGTTATGTTTTCTCTTATTTGGGTTATTTGGGTCGGTGGCGTAACCTGGGAGCGTCACTTCTTATTTCGACTTATACGCGGATGTTCATGCTTTGTGGGATATGGGGCGTGACAGTTATTTTATTCTTTCAATGAGAAACGGTTTAATACAAATAAATTTCTTAACAATTATGTGGTAAAATCTAACAACGATGTTCATAATTTTAGGTGTAGCATTTGGTTTTCCATCTATATTATTAATAAAGGGAACTTGTTAAATTAGCATCGGTGTCCACTCCGGATTTACTAAAGTACCATTGGCATTTTTATGATTACTAATAAGGATAAAGTCTAAAGTGGTAATTTTTTTGGTTGGAGAAATGGTAATTGTAATGTACTAGAATGGGAAATTTCTTTGATGGTGGGTAGTTTTTTGGTTGTTTAGTAGTTATTCTGATTGAAACCAAAAGCCTAGACACTCAAAGTGCCGTATTTGACTCACTTTTGCCCAAAAAAAAAAAAAAAAAGATATTAAAAGCGCTTGTATGACAAATGATCTTCTAAGGGAAAATTTCAAATAAAGATTCAAAGTGGAGCCGTTTTCTTAAAAGAGCATTTGAAGTGAACATTATCTTGAATAAGGGTCTCAAGTGGTCAATTAAATCTCAAATAAGGAGCTAATCTCACTAACTAGGCAAATCTTGTCCACATCTAGGGACATTCTCGTCCAAATACCTGTTTTTCTTTCTTCTTTCTCTTGTTTTCTTTTTTTTTTCTTTCCTCGTCTTCCTCAACCGTCCTTCGCTCTAATTGTGATGATCATAAACACAATGATTGAGAAAACTAAACTAAATGCAAACTGAAAAATGATGGAAAGTTTTCTTTATTAATGCAAACTAAATGCAAACACAATGATTACCTGTAAAACCTTCTCTCAAGCGGGTGTCACGGCCCGAAGAATTGGATCGTTCATGAGGTTTCCTGGACGATGGACCGTGACCGAGCCTTGAACGAGAAAGCGAGTCCCGAGTGTTCTAGTACTAGGGTTTTCTTGATGTGTTCTAGAATACTCCTGGGAGCGGGAAATACATTAATTGTAAACCTCTGTAATTAATGAGGTAGTTGGGTAGTTGGGGAGATACGATCTCCACCGTTAGATCGAGGAGAGATCTACGGATACGGTTAGTCCGGTACTTGTATAAGAAGGGGTCTCCTCCCCCTCATTGTATCATCTCATACTTTCAAGAAGCAATAGAAATCCAGAGCTTCTCTCTCTAGAGTTTCTCTCTCTAAAAGTTCTTGTGAGTTGAGTGTGGGGAAGGCTGACTTGGGAAGAAATTCCTAAGGCCGCCTGCAGGTTAGGAACGCGAGATCGATCGCCCGTGACAAGTGGTATCAGAGCAAAGATGGCCAAAGGCGTCGCCAAGGGTTACGATCCAATGTATCGCCACAAACCGAAAGGGGCGGATCGATGATCGTGGGAATGCCGCCGAGAGGCAAGGTGCCGAGGCAAGAGAGGACCGTGATAGCTCAAATTCAAGGGAAATGGTTGGTGACTTGAGACACGCTTTTACGAAAATGGAGATCGTCGTGGGAGATGTCCAAGGAATAGTCGAGGATCTTGCTGTACGCATCGAAGGAGGCGAGTCCGGAACGGGAGAGCTCGAGGCCGAAGTGCAAGAGCTAAGTTCTGGCTTGGGAGAACTCCGGAGGGAGATGCTGGGCAACTTGACTGATGCCGCCAAAGAACTTGAGCAACGGGACGATGCCTTGGAGGCCTTGGTGGAGGCCATGCGCGAAGAGATGGCCGAACTAAAGGCGAAGGTCGCCGAGATGGAAGGAGCACGTGTGAACGGAGGAGTTGCCGTGCAAACCGCTCCACGAGTGGATGCCCCGAAGCCGAAGGAGTTTAAAGGCTCGCGGGTGCCCAAAGACGTGGACAACTTCCTATGGTACATGGAGCAATACTTCCTAGCGATGGGAATCACCAATGGTGCAATCCGGGTAAGTACCGCAGCCATGTACTTAACTGATAATGCACTCTTATGGTGGCGTCGTAGGAGTGATGATCGGAGTGGTGCACCGATCACTACATGGGAGTTGTTCGTCGAGGAATTTCGACGACAATACTATCCCGCTTATGCGGAAGAAGAAGCTCGAGATGAACTCCGTCGCCTTGAACAAAAGGGGGGAGCTCGCGAGTATGTTCGGAAGTTCTCGGAGTTGCTACTCCAAATTCCGTCCATGAATGACACGGAGGCCTACTTCCAATTTGTGGGTGGACTAAAACCATGGGTGAAGCAAGAGCTAAAGCGGTGCAATGCTAGAGATCTTTCGACGGCCATGTCCGTAGCCGAGGCCATGGTGGAGTACAAACCTACTTCCGGAAGCAAGCCGGATACCCGACCAAGGGACAAGGGCGTTGGTGGGGGAGATCGTAACAAATTCCACCGTCCGAGTGGAAGCAAACCATCAACGGCCCCTCCAAGGGCGAAGGCGGAGTCGAGCGGAGGAGAACACAAGAAGGGACGTACCTTCAAGTGCTTTTTGTGCGACGGTGCGCACATGGCTCGTGATTGTCCAACTCGAGGCAAACTAGCCGCGATTGTCAAGGCACACGAGGAGGAACAAGAGGAGGCACGACTCGCTACGTTGTGAATCCTAAGTTCCATAAAGTCCAAAAAGGCGAACAAGCCCAAGGGATTGATGTTCGCGGATGTGACGATCGGGAAAACCAAGATGAGTGCGCTCATCGACACGGGAGCATCCGATCTATTCATCTCGGAAGAAGCTGCGAAGAAACTCAATCTTCGGGTTGAGAAAGGAGCCGGTTGGCTCAAGACGGTGAACTCCAAAGAAGTCCCTACCAATGGGGTGGCTAAGGATGTGGAGTTTCAACTCGGGCAATGGAAGAGCAAGGAAATGATCGAGGTAATTCCACTTGACGACTATGACTTTGTCATTGGTTTAGGATTCCTTGATAGGATAGATGCTCTTATCATTCCATTTGCCGATTGTATTTGTATCTTGGACACACGTTGTCAATGTGTGATCCCGGTCAAACGAGAGTCGGGCGACCAAAAGATAATATCGGCAATGCAAGTTACTAAGGGAGCGAAGAAAGGGGAGGCTACTTTCCTAGCAACCTTGAAAATCGAGGACCCAAAGGGTAAAGGGAGTGATGTCCCGACGGAGGTAACCCAAGTCCTCGATTCCTTCAAGGATGTGATGCCACCCGAACTCCCAAAGAAGCTTCCGCCTCAAAGGGAGGTGGATCACAAAATCGAGCTCGTGCCCGACGCTCGACCACCCGCCATGGCACCCTATCGCATGGCGCCTCCCGAATTGGAAGAACTAAGAAGACAACTCAAGGAGTTGCTCGATGCGGGGTATATTCGACCATCGAAGGCTCCGTTTGGCGCCCCGGTCCTATTTCAGAAGAAGCATGATGGGTCACTCCGGATGTGCATCGACTATCGGGCGTTGAACAAGCTGACAATCAAGAACAAGTACCCGATCCCTCTTATTGCCGATTTGTTCGATCAACTTGGAGAAGCACAATGGTTCACCAAGCTTGATCTTCGATCGGGATACTATCAAGTGCGGATTGCAAAAGGGGATGAACCAAAGACCGCTTGTGTGACGCGGTATGGATCATATGAGTTCCTCGTCATGCCATTCGGCTTGACAAATGCTCCGGCCACATTTTGCACACTCATGAACAAGGTACTCCACCCGTTCCTAGATCAATTTGTAGTGGTTTATCTTGATGATATTGTGGTGTATAGCCGGACGCTCGAGGAACACATCGAGCATCTCAAACGAGTCTTCCAAGTCTTACGGGAGAATGACTTATATGTCAAGCGGGAGAAATGTGCCTTCGCTGGCAGGAAGTTCCATTCACAGGGCACATCGTCGGGGGTGGACGTGTGCGGATGGACTCGGCCAAGATCGAGGCCATTGTGAATTGGAAGCCGCCAACCAAGGTGACGGATCTAAGGTCATTCCTTGGCCTCACCAACTACTATCGACGGTTCGTCCGAGGATATTCGAGCATCACCGTGCCACTCACGGATATGTTGAAAAGGAGAAGCCGTGGGAGTGGACGACCCGATGCCAAAAGGCGTTTGATCGGTTGAAGCAAAGCAATGACCGAGGCGGTGCTCGTGCTACCCGATCATGCCAAACCTTACGAGGTAGAAACCGATGCTTCCGATTTTGCTATTGGTGGTGTTCTTATGCGGGATGGACACCGGTAGCATTTAGTCGAGGAAGCTGAATGATACCGAACGACGGTATCTGGTCCAAGAGAAAGAAATGACCGCGGTGGTTCATTGTCTTCGTACATGGAGGCATTATCTCTTGGGATCGGTTCGTCGTAAGGACGGACAATGTGGCCACGAGCTACTTCCAAACTCAAAAAGAAGTTAAGCCCGAAGCAAGCTCGATGGCAAGATTTCTGGCGGAGTTCGATTATGTGCTCGAGTACAAGCCGGGAAGGCAAATTCCGTGGCCCGTGCGCTCAGCCGAAGGAATAAGCTAGCATCGTCAATCGTAAGTCGTCCCAAGAATCCACAGGATGAACGGATCAAGGAGGGACTCAACACGATCCAACGGCCAAAGCACTCATCGACCATGCTCGGGAGGGCAAAACCCGGCAATTTTGGTGTGAAGGTGACTTGCTTTACACCAAGGGGCGGCGATTATGCGTGCCACTATATGGGAAACTACGGAAGGAAATCCTACGGGAGTGCCATGATTCCAAGTGGGCGGGTCATCCGGGGATCCACCGCACTATGGCGCTTGTGGAGGATCGTTACTTTTGGCCTCACTTGCGCGACGACGTTGAGGCATATGTCCGGACTTGCCTTGTATGCCAACAAGACAAGCTTGAACAAAGGTCGTCGGCGGGGCTCTTGGAGCCACTTCCCATCCCGGAGCGTCCATGGGAGAGTGTCTCCATGGACTTCATTGTCAACTTGCCAAAGTCCGAAGGGTGTCGGACTCTCATGGTCGTGGTGGATCGATTTTCCAAATATGCGACGTTCGTGCCCGCGTCAAAGGATTGTCCGGCCGAGGAGGCGGCCAAGCTATTCTTGAAGCACGTCGTCAAATATTGGGGAGTGCCACAAACAATCGTGACGATCGCGACCCTCGATTCACGGGTAGATTCTGGACCCGCTCTTTAAATTGTTAGGGGTGGATCTTAATTTCTCCACGAGTTTGCATCCCCAAACCGATGGACAAACGGAGCGGGTCAATGCACTCTTGGAGTTGTACCTCCGACACTCACGTAAGTCGACGCAAGTGAATTGGGCGAAGTTGATCGGCGTTGCCCAATTCTCCTACAATCTTCAAAAGAGCGAGTCCACGAACCAAAGTCCGTTCGAGATCGTGACGGGACAACAACCACTCACTCCGAGTACGGTTGCAACGGGCTATAAGGGGAGTAGCCCATCCGCTTTCAAGTTTGCCAAGGAGTGGCATGAACAAGCGGACTTGGCACGAACGTGTCTACACAAGGCCTCGGCGCATGAAGAAGTGGGCCGATAAGAAGCGGCGGCACGTGGAGTTCCAAGCGGGGGACTTGGTGTTGGCCAAGCTACACCTTGTTCTTCGATACAAGGGCGTGCATAAAGGGCTTATACGTCGCTACGAGGGCCATTCCGAAAAGTTGAATCGGGTTGGGAAGGTTGCATACAAATTGGAACTTCCACCAAAGCTTAAGGTACATCCGGTATTCCATGTAAGTATGCTTAAACCTTTCCATGTAGGCGAGGAGGACCCGGATCGAGGGAGTCGCACGGGCACCGCTTGGAGCAAAAACCTCCTATGATCGAGGCGTCGACTTCATCATGGCGGATCGAGTCATACGGAAGAGATATCGTCTTGGCGGCGAGAATACTTGATCCGATGGAAGGGTCTTCCGGAGAGTGAAGCAAGTTGGGAGCCTGAAGAAGCTCTTTGGCAATTCAGAAAGCATATCGATACTTTCCACGCCAAAGACGCGACGAGGGCGTCGCCCGAATAGGTGGGGGAGAATGTCACGGCCCGAAGAATTGGATCGTTCATGAGGTTTCCTGGACGATGGACCGTGACCGAGCCTTGAACGAGAAAGCAAGTCCCGAGTGTTCTAGTACTAGGGTTTTCTTGATGTGTTCTAGAATACTCCTGGGGGCGGGAAATACATTAATTGTAAACCTCTGTAATTAATGAGGTAGTTGGGTAGTTGGGGAGATCTGATCTCCACCGTTAGATCGAGGAGAGATCTACGGATCTGGTTAGTCCGGTACTTGTATAAGAAGGGTCTCCTCCCCTCATTGTATCATCTCATACTTTCAAGAAGCAATAGAAATCCAGAGCTTCTCTCTCTAGAGTTTCTCTCTCTAAAAGTTCTTGTGAGTTGAGTGTGGGGAAGGCTGACTTGGGAAGAAATTCCTAAGGCCGCACGGGTTAGGGAACGCGAGATCGATCGGCCCGTGACACGGGGCTGTCGATCGGATTTGCCATTGATGGAAAGTTTTCTTTATTAATGCTAGCTTTGATCACGCGATCTCACCAATCATTGGAGCGTATTTGTCCGCGATATTTTATTTCTGTGAGCTGGGTCTTCAATTTAGAAACTCAAACGGTCGTCAAATTTATTTATAGAAAGTGCCCGTGATCAAGTCTGGCTATTTTGCAGTACCAAGATTTTGTTTCTATACCCTTCTTTCTATAGACCTCTAGACTTAGTGAAATTTATCTCAAATACTTGTGGAATGAAAACTTAGCTTTTGAATGATTTAGATATGAGCTTCTGCACACTTAAATTAATTTATTAAATACTTGGATTAAGTTTTGTTATGGCACAAAAGTTCTCTTTGGTAATTTTTCTTTAAAAGGATTTCTAGAAGTTGTGAGTAAGCATGACTACGTCTTCTTTGTCGCCGTTACATTTAGGATAGCATACAATTGCTATAATAGAAGTTTTCAGGTGAGATTTGATCTGGAGAATTTAATTGCATTTTCACTCAAATGTTTAGGACTACATTAGTTTCAATTAAAGTGTTTATGACTCAATGATAATCCATTCAACAGTTTTAGAATTGATTGTGCAATTATCCCTAGAAATATGTAACATGACGTCTATTGAGCTTCCCTATACGATTATATCAACAATAATATGATGACACTATAGCATGTGATTTCATTAGAATTTAATTGACATTTTTAATTAGAATATCATTTTCCCTTCACTTTCTTTTTCCATTCCTTTCTACCCCATAAATTCAATTTATCTAATATATAGATGCGAGTGTGTACATGCGTGTGCGTGTGTAGGTATGTATGTATGTATATATATGTGTGTGTGTGTGTGTAGGGTTAATACCATGAAAAACCCTGAACTAGTACACCTATGATAAATTTACCTCAAACTAATTTTTGAGTCACAAAATACTCCAAACTAGTATAAATGTGGCAAATTTACCCCCAAACGGATATGGATTTCCACGAAGACTTATCATGTCAATTGGATTATTTCCATGTGTCTTGTAACACGGTAATTTCATGGTAAAATTTGACGAAAGTTAATAGAGGGTAAATATGCCACAAATGTACTGATTTGGGGTTTTTTGTGATTTAAAAATTAGTTTGGGAAAAATCTATTACATGTATATCGGTTTAGGGTTTTTGGTATACCAAAAATTAATTTGGGTAAATTTGTCACAGATGTACCATTTTTCAGTTTTTCGTGGTACCCCGGACTCAATAGATCACCTCCTCTTCGAGTGCTCCTTTACAAGAAGGTTGGCGGTTTTTTGGGCAACAAATCGCTGCCTTCCATGGCGTAATCGGCCGTGGCGTGAGCATATTATATGGGCAATGAAGGTTTGTGGAGGCCCATCTTTTGCACTCCGTCTATCCAGGTTCTCTTTTGGTGCCCTTTGTCACATAATTTGGACGGAAAGAAACAACTCTATCTTCCGCAACAAGAGTATCTTCATTCCGGGCATGCGGAATCATATTATCAAAGTGGTAAAGGACAAAGTTGCAGCTCTTGGAAGAGTTCGGACACGCCTTTGAACAGAAGACTACGGAGGATTTGGGGGCTTTCACCTTCCATCTTTTCGTAGTTGAGTTGTGTTAGGCCTCTCTTGTATAGCTGTCTCTTCCTTTTTCTTTTTTTGTATTATCTGTGCTCTCCCTTGTATAGTCCTTTTAGGACCTGGTTAGTCTCTTGCTTTCCGTTGTATTTGGTGATTTGAAAGTAATATATACCTTACCCTTACCAAAAAAAAAAAAAAAAACCTATGTATGTAAGAAAGTATTGGATCTTCGCCACGACTTTCAGCTAAACTTCAAATGGAAAACTGGGAACGGTGCCTCCATTTCTTTCTGGTATGACTTATGGCATTTCAATGGGCCCCTTTATAAGTTGTTCTCTAATAGGGACATCTATAGTTCTGGAATTCCAAGAGGTGCTTCCGTCAAAGATTTTTTCTCTTCTGTTTGGCAACAATCCCATGTGCTGGACACTTTCTGCTCCTGGTCGAGCGATTTTCCTTTGTTGGCGGAGAGTAATGATCAGCTTACTTGGCAAGGTGCTCCCTTGGGTATTTTCTCCACTTCCTCAGCTTGGGACTTTATCCGGATTAGAGGCCCCCCCAGTTGCCTACTATTCGTTCATTTGGGACCACCATATAGCGCCTAGACATGCTTTCTTGCTTTGGATTATTTCTCTCAAGAGGCTTCCCACCCAGGCTTTACTGTTAAGCTACCGCAGGATCTCCGAAGGGGCTTTGTGCTTTCTGCCGTAGTGGCCCGGACTCTATTGACCACCTTTTCTTCGACTGCGAGTATCACTCGCTCCCTTGCTCTCTTTTAGGCGTCTAATTGCAACCTGTCTTGGCGCAATGGCACTTGTCAAGATAGTTTTCGATGGGCAGCTCGGTTCACTACCGACCACTCCTTCCACCATCGTATAGCTCGGTTTTCCTTTGTGGCCCTATGCCATCTCATATGGACAGAAAGGAACCACATCCTTTTTAGGAATTGGTCCTTTTTTTTGACTGCTATGCGTACTCACCTTTCTAAGGCCGTAAGGGACAAAGGGCTTTCCCTCAAAACCGTGGAAGACAATCCCGGAATAGAAGATTACAAGCCAAATGGGGTATCTCGGTGTCTATCTTTTTCTGATCCTTGTATAGCTGTGTATTTTCCTTTCCTTCTTATGCTGGCTGGTTGTCTCAAACTAGCCTTTTGGTGCACACTCGTTGCTCCTCTTTTAGTCGTAACATCTTTACACCTGTCGGGACATCTTTTGTTTCCTCAGGTGCGAGGTTTTTGTGTTCGACTTGACTCTTGTACTTTGTGCATTGAAAAGTTATACCACTTACCTTACCCAAAAAAAAAACCTATGTATGTAATGTCATTCATTTACGCAACTTTGTGGATCTATTAAGAACATCAAGGCTCCATTTGTTTCATGGAAAATGAAATATCTGAAAAATATTTTATTAAAAATGATCACTTACATCATTTGAAATAATTACTCAATTTATATCTAACATTTTCGTGGACAATAAAAATTTTCTTCGTTCATTAATTTTTGCAAGCGATATAAATGATCATTTTTTGAAAAATGTTTTCCAAATCATGCACTCACCTCTTCAAACTGATTATGTTTGAGATTGCAAGGTAACTTAAATGGAAATTAATAAAAGTGTCGATGCCATGGATAGGTACGTGACACCCATATGGAAATTTTTACACATACCTAAATATGTATGGACATTAACATACAAAATAAATTATCCTTATGTACATCTTCCCTAAACATATATGCAGAAGGATATATTTAGGAATTGAGCTGTTTATTTTTACCATCCAAATAATGATTTAGGTCGCTGTCGAGCTTATTTCCATAAAGACTCCACTCTTACAATTATGTGGGCAGAGTAATAGAGACAGAATAATACAAAATCAAATTTTACTCTCGCAAGTACAGATTTGTAAAATATATATGACTCTAAGATGAGAGAGAAAACGAAAGGACAAGGCGGTTCTAAATTAATTAAAATATATGTGTTACATTTCTTCTAAACCAATTTTTATGTCACAAAAATTTGAAACCGGAATACCCGTGCCACATTTACCCAAAATCCAAGATTTACCACAATTTGTGATTAATGTGGCATGTGTATAACAGTTTGGAGGGAAATTACCAAAAAAGTCCTAAATTCAGTCCAAAACCTTTTTTTTGAGCCAATTCAGTGCTAAAGGCTTTGCAATTATGTCAATTCAATTTATCCAGCATTGATGTGGATGCCAACTCGCACTGGCGCCGGCCATCCGAGCGTTGCTAATGTGGTAATTTGTTTTCACAATTTTTAATTATTATTATTATTATTATTTTCTTTTCTTTCTCTTTGTCTTTTTTTTCCTTCCTTCTTCTGTTGGCCAGTCGTCGGACCGAGGCCATTGGCTAGAGGCAAGAGCCAAAGAGGCCCTAGGTAAGGTTTAACGCTCACCCCTAGCAAGGTTAGAACTCATCATATTTGGCAAGGGCTCGCCTCGCCAGTGGCTAGGTGAGCTCAACATTACATAGGGCCTTGCCAACTCTCGCCTCTGGCAGGTTGCAGGAGGCTCACCCTCACTAGGATCTGGCGGGGGCTCGCCTTGCTAGTGTTTAGGCGATTTCACCCTCATCTAGTGATTGTGAGGCTGGCCTCCGTCGGGTGACCTACCAAAGGAAAAAGGAAAGAAAAAAAAAGAAAGAGAAAGAAAAGGAAAAAAAGAAGAAAATAATTGCAAAATTAAAAATTTTGAAAATAATAAAATCATTTAAAAATTGCCACGTCAGCACACCGGATAGCCACGTGAGCGTCGACCAGACGGCCACGTCAATGCCGACTAGTCAAAATTGGCCGGATATACTGAATTGTCACAAATCTAAAATGTTTAGGACTTAATTGGCTAAAAAAAAGGATTTTTTTGGTAATTTTCCTCCAATTTGGGGCAAATGTAGAGTCGATGTGCCTATTTGTGTTTTTTGTGATCCAAAATTAGTTTGGGGTAAATATAACATATTTGTAAGGTTTGGGAGTTTTTGTGACACTAAAATAATTTTGAGGTAAATGTAGTACGAATGTATCAGTTATGAAATTTTTTTTTTTTTTGGTATTAGACCCATTTTGTTATTTGTTTACGATGAGCTGGGCCATGAGGTGGATCCAGCCCAACATACCATTACTCTCCACGTGGATTCTCCGGATGAGGCACATGCGCTTCAGCCAACAACACGCATGTACCAAACGAAGAAGGCTCGAAATTTTTTCAGTATAAATAGCGGAGTGCCTCCGTTTCCAAACCATGGTCTGAAAGGTCTAAATTTCCTGGCTCTTTCTTACACTTTGCACTCCCAAAAGACAATATCTTTCTCCATACCTGAACATGAGGGACTTGCAAAAAAGCCAAATGGAAATGTTGAACAAAACCCTCACCGAGGCCACCGGGGTCATGAAGACACTCCACACTCCAAAGGCGAGTCTCATTCACATCGCAAGCCTTGTGTGCCTCACGGCGATGTTACTATTGCTTCGCACCATCTTTGGCTCACTGGGGGCGTCGGCACAACGTCCGGAAGCTCAAATTCATGTTGTGGGCAGGATCCACGCTCGGTCTCGTGGACACCATCTCGAGCTTCTTCATCACTTACACGCTCGGTCTCATGCATGAAACGTCGTTCCAAACTGAGCTGTTCCCGGTTTGGGCCACTTTCTTGATTGTCTTCTTCAGGAGCTCGGACTCATTCTCCGCCTACAACGGACTTGAGGACAACGACTGGAGGAAGAACTACCATTGGCAACGTTTGTTCGAGAACATCTTGTTAGCCAAGTTGTTGTCCATGCATGTGAGGATGTCGCCGATGATTTGGGGGGTCATGACAATTTGGGGGGTCTTCTGTCTACTCCAATTCGCGCAAGTCATGGTCAGTAAAAAAGCAAAGTCTCTTCTGACTGCTCAAGGGTATGACCTACAGAGATCCACCAAATTGATCTCCGACTACATGAGCTCCGAGCACCAGACGTCAGATCCGTGCAATCCCGACCCTATCCAGATGAGAGGATACAACTATGTTGTGAGAGGCGAAGAGACAACATGGGTAAACGGTTCACCCCTGGAAATCACAGACGAAGTCGTCACGGTCGTGAAGGTGTGGGCATGCCAAGGATCGCTTTTGTGCTTGACAGGCGGGGACAAAGACGGCAAGCTCAAGGACATTTGCCTATCGTTTTCGCTCTACAAGCTTCTCTCCTTGAGATTTTGCAGCTATTCGTTGCCCAAAGAAGCTCACAAAAAGCTGTGGAAGTTGATTCGGAATGGTTTGCTTGAAGAAAAAAATGGCTACGAGCGAGCATTTAGGGTCATTGAGCTAGAGCTTTCCTTTCGTTTTGATTTGCTCTACACTAAGTGCCCGATCATATTCCAGCCGTTCCTTTGGCAACTAAAGGTGACGGAGCTCTTGTTATTGGTCATTGGTTCCCAGGCCACAATCGGACTTTGTTTCGCATCGTACAACTTGAATAGACCCCAGGATGAAGTTCAACTGGCTACTTCAGGCGGGTTGAGCATCGACGTTCTGGTGACGTCGATTATTCTTATGTTATTCACATTTGTGCAGCTTGGACAGCTTTTCTTCATGGCCATCTCGGAGTGGGCGAAAGTATCATTGCTGTGCAAGTATGTACAAACTCCCTCGTGGCATGAGAAGAAATGTATGCCGAAGCTGATAGGACTAATATGCCGGATGCCATCACGGAAGCCTTGGGAAAGGAAACTTCGCCAATACTCGCTTCTCGAGTCGCATGGTTACACCCCTCCGCTGTGGCTATACAATCGGATCACAGCTGCGTATATTGATCAAAAAAGGGACGGTAAAAAGAAAGCAAGCCTGCCGAGTTGTCATCGGAAGTGAAACAAGCCGTTTTCCATTATTTAATGTCGAATTCCGGGGTATTGGAGAATGGAGAAGCTTCTTTGAGACTAAACCAAGTGGCAGGTAAGCTCTCGTGGGCGTGTAGGCTCGAGACGCAGACTCAAGTCATAATTGTGTGGCATATTGCCACAAGTATTTGCGAGCACGAAGTGCGAATTTTAGATTCGAACTTTCTCGTGGCGTCCAGCTTATCCAAATATCTTGCTTATTTGGTAGCATTCTCTCCACAGTTGTTACCTAATCACCCCTACGATTCTGAGTTTGTATTCGACAAAGTCATTATCAAATCAAGAAAATTGTTCAAAGGGTGCATGACTGGAGGAGAAAAAATCCCGAAATTGAAGGAGATTGGTAATACAACGGATGACACCAGCGGCTTCATGAAGTGGGGTGCACAGTTAGGGCAGCAATTGCTGGATGTCGGAGAAGGTCCAAACTTTATTTGGAAGGTATTGGCCGAGTTTTGGGCGGAACTTATGGTGTATGTGGCTCCATCCGACGATGCGAAAGCACACGCGGAGCACTTGGTTATGGGTGGGGAGTTCGTGACTCACTTGTGGGCTTTGGTCTCTCATGCCGGCATGGAGCGTGAACCTCCTGTTGAGCAACCTACTCTCAACAGAAGCCCAAGCCGGCCCAATTGATGGTGCTATTGCATGTGGACCGAACCCTCAATGTGTCTCCTTCGGGTACTCTGTTATAAATAAATAAAAAGTAAATAAGAAGCAAGTGGCTAGACTGTTATTTGAGTGGTTTTACTATGTACAAGTCTATAAATAGGAGGGTCCATGCTTTATGTAATTGAGATGAGATAGGCTGCTAAATATGTTTCATTGGGTGTAATAAAAAAACTTCTTGTGTATCTATGTCTCCTACTCGTTCAATTTTTCACTCCTTTAGCTATATATATATATTATTTTTTTGGTGTAAAATGTCAATATTGCAGAGCGAATGAAGTACAGTAGCTTAAGGGTATCCCCCAGCATTACAAATGGTGCTAATAGTTTGAGAAGATGGAAGTAGGAAGTCTCCACATAGTAGCCAATACAACATTTGTCTGAGAATGTCTAATATTCACTCTACCTCTTACATATTTACGCACGCTGGCCAAAATAATATAGATATCAGTTGACGTATTTTGAAATCGTCTTCGGTTGCACTCCATTCATATGCCATACATGATTGTTAGAAAGGATATCTTAAGGAGTCTAGCCGCTAAATCTTTGCCTTTTGTTGCCTTAATCATCCATTGAAGTTCCTCTTTACATCTTCCCAAAGGACGCCTAATCCCCTGTTAAGCAAGGATACTATGCCATAAGCTACCTGTCACTCACACCGGAAGAATAAATGTGTTCTGTCTTCTATACCGACCCTACAGAAGTTACACTGGATGTCAATTGAGGTCATTCGTTGGACAACGATTTTTGCCGTCGGTAGTCTATTTTTGTAAACAAGCCAGTCAATAAAATTGTGTTTGCTAATACCGCTAGTCCAAATTAGGTCATACCCCTCTACAATTGATCCCACATGTCTGAGTTCATCATAAATTTCTCGGCAATAGTACCTTGAGCTATGGATAACCAAGGTTAAAACATGTTGTAATTTAAGGAAACATTGCTAACTCCAAGCCATACTGCCCGTAATGTTGACCTGCATAATTGGAGTGCCTCTACATTTGGTGTTATGAGCCCATATACTCCAAAGGGAAGAGGATGGATGATTGATGGATGAGGTTTCACAGCATGCGGCATAGCAATACTTTGTTCTATAATTTCAAATCGAGCAATTCTAATCCTCCTTCCCTTTTAGGTGAGCAAACTACTTGCCTTGCCACCTAGTGTGATCTATGATTCGCTGTATTACCTGCCCATAGAAATTGACGGATCTGCTTCTCAACATAGTATGTTGTTTGTTTTGGGAGTAAGAACATTTGCATCCAATTGGTGCAGATGGATATGAGGACCGATTTGGCTAACTGTAGATGCCCTACATAACTCATATGCTTCATGACCCAACTTTAGCTATATATTTTGTAAGGATCTATCAGACACTTACCGTCTAAAAGCCATCTCGTGAGGAAATTCCTTCTTTATGTAAATTGCAATCTATATGCACGCTTTGAGAGAACATGTCCACAACAACATCGCCACAAACTTCTTCTAAAATGTTAGAATTTCCATTAATATTAATTTGCTATTTTTGATTACTTAAGATGAATACTCTATACATCTTGTTTACAGTCTAGCCGATGTCAACCAATGAAATGAGTGGAAGAAAAGAGCGAACGAATGATTCAAATGCTTGTTTTGTTGACATATGAATTTTGGTGATTCATTTAGTCATTCATTGCATAGAAAAATTTGGAGTCGATTCCGATCCCTAAACCAAAAATTTTTAAATTGCATTTACATATATTATGAGCATTTTATTTAATAACATTAAGCCTGCATAGATCGTATTTTAATTGGACTGACCTGAATGTGTCTAAGCAGGGGGTTCTTAGCTTAATTGAATTAATTGGACTAAATCCATAAAATGAAAAATTGGAACTAGCCCTTATTTCGTCTAGATGGCCAACTATACAAGTGCTTTGCATATGTGGCGCTTCAAATTAGGAAAATTGGCAAATTTGGGGAGTAATTAAGCTATATTATCAATTTTAGGCCACATTGGGATAAATGGAAGGTTTCTTGATCTTGAAAATATCATGTAGTCCAAACTATGAAATAAAGATATCTTAGTTCTTGCAAGAGATTCGTAGATATGTTTCCATATCACTCTAGGTTTTGGCTTTCAACGGGCATTTCTTCTTTTCTACTTTCCTTTCTCTTCTTGAGAAGCGGGCACTCAAGCTTGATGTGACCAGACCTTTTGCATTTCATAGCAAATAATGTCATTTCCCCTGTTTTCATCTTTTTCTTTGGAGAACGTCTTATCTTCTGAAAACTTCATTTGTCTTTCTCCTTTGAAGCTTGTCCATTTTCTCATCAGGCTTTTAAACCTTCTTGTCAGGAGTGTCATGTCTTCATCGTCTTCATCCTCAGATGAGGTTGCTTCACCTGCATCATTATAATCAGCTTGAAAGCAATGACTTTCTTATCTATGTTGATGATTTCTTCGTTAGAGCGCTTTGTTTCGTCGGACATCGTAGTTCCCATTAGCTCATCCTTGGAGATGGGTTTAATTTTCGTTATTTCACGGATTGATGTCTTCACATGACTCAACTCCTTTGGAAGTGCCCTCATGACCTTATTTGCTTTTTCAGCATAAGTGAAGATGTTTCCCTAATTGGCAAGACCATTCACGATTTTTATAAATCTCGTGACCATTTGTGTAACAGTCTCATCAGATTTCATTTTGAACATCTCATATTTCCAAGAAGCACGTTCATCTTGGTTTCTCGTACTCGATCCATCCTTCTAACGTGACTAGTAGTCTATCATAGATTTCCTTAGCTGTGACACATGAAGAAAGTTTATTAAACTCAGGTTAAGAAAGAGCACAATACAATAGATTCTATTCTTTAGCATTTTGGGCTTGTCTTCTCAGTCACTCTTCTAGTTGAGTTGCGGCTGCGGCAGTAGCAACTGCGACTAGTTCAAGTACACACCTTCTTGTTGAACAGGAGCTTTTGCAAGAACAGTAGGTCCATTGACAATAATATCCCACATAAAGTAGGTCAGTTGCTTCAATATACGCTTGCATACATTGTTTCCGGTATCCATTAAAAAGATCTTTATTCTTAGAAGTAAAAACACTTCAGATATCAAGAAACAAGATCATGATACCAATTGTTGGGGAAAACCGATCAACCTTGTAGTGGGGTTGAATGGGTAGAACAAAGATTATGAAAAACTTTCGCCAAATTTGTCAAAAGCAATAGAAAGCAAGACGAGATTAAATAGTAGTCAGTGTGTATGAAGATAGTGAACAAATACTGCGGATGTTGAATTGAAGAAGTAAAGCACATAACAATTTATAGTGGTTTAGCTTTATTCTCAAGCCTATGTCCACTCTCCAAATAACCTTAACGCAAGCTGGATTCCATTAGTAATCAATAATGCAAGTTACAAATGACAAGTGATGTTCCTCTCAAAGGATGGATCATACTATCCAAATACAATAACTGCTCTTACGCTGGTACACTTGGCTTTTAATGCAGTACAAAACCTTTATCAGATTAAAACAAAGAAGATTTATGATCTCAGACATTGAGGTACGATTACAATATTCTTAGTATTTCTTTCATCCAACCTGTTCGTAGCTTCGCTAATCCTCTTTATATAAAAATCTTCAATCAGACTGTTAGAGACTCTAACGAAGATCAAGATAACCATTTTGAGAGTAGGTGGAGACCCTTGCCGGAATAACAATTACCCATACAATTGTTACCTCTAACATCAGCGGGTTTCCTGAAATAGAGTCTATTGCAGCTATCACTTCACTCCGAAACCTATCAATTGCTTTTGCAATTTCTTTTTCAGTATTCCTGCTATGAATTTCAGGCTTGTAACAGCTCATTTTTGGTATCATCAACTGTCATATTCGAGATAAATACTTTACCATCATCACTCATGACTGGGATAATTACCAAAAAAGTCCTAAACCTATTGCAATTATGCCAATTCAGTCATAAGTGTTTCAATTTAGCCAATTTAGTCCTAAATCTTATGAAAATTTGCCAATGTAGTCTATCCGCCCAATTTTCATAGGAAATCACTAACGTAGATGTCAACTGTCTTATCCGGGCACCGCTAGCACTTGTTCTCCCGATTGTCACTATCTAGTTTCTCATCTTTACCGATATCTCATGAAGCATTTATATCTAGAAGATTATCAATTCATTTGCACTTATCATAGTAGATATTAGTACCAAGGACAGTTTTGGAATAATCAAAATTCCATATGGATGTTTTCTCAACATTAAAAAGTGATATGATTGGTAGTAATATAATAGTCGACACGCAGGATGGAGATTTTTTAAACACATTTTTTCATTAAGAACCGATACAATTTTTCATGCACCTCTTCATATATATGATTTTGAAAAATCAAGTGATAAGTTGAAAGGAGTAAAAGACCAAGGAAAGAAACTTTTATTGGAAATAATTTTTATACTTATCTTGTTGATAATGATTCTTTAATTTGCTTTGAAATAATTTCTTCTAAGAAAGTTGTTTTTAAAGAGAAGCGATAAAACATGAAATTGATTCTAATTTACAAAATCAAATTTGGGAATTGGTTGATTTACCACTAGGTCCATCCATAGCCAATTTTTTTGTAAATGGATTTTAAAATTGAGATAACTATAAAGCAAGATTGGTTGCAAAAATTTTTACTCAAAAACAAAATATTGATTATTTTGATACCATTGCTCTAATAACTAGAATTTCATCTATTCGTGTTTTAATTGTCTTAGTGTGTGTTTATAAATTTGTTATTCACCAAATTAATGTTAAAACAGCTTTTTGAAATGGTGATTTAGAAGATGAAATTTACATGGTACAAGTTGATGGTTGTATTCTTCCTTGTCAAGAAAACAAAATTTGTAAACTCCTTAAATCTTTATATGGTCTCAAGCAAGAACCAAAACAAATGACATGAAAAATTGTATCACGTTAAAGCTATAATGATGAGTTTTCCTCAATCGAAGTAGATAAATGTGTGTACACAAAAACCGTTGATGGTGTATCTATAATTTTTAGCTTTTATGTTGATGACATGCTTATTTTTGGTGTATGTATTGATGTTGTGAATGAAACAATATGTTTTTCGAATTCTAAATTTGATATGAAGGACCTAGGAGAAGCTAATGTTATTTTTGTTGTTAAAATTAGAAGAAGTGATAATGGCTGGCAATAAGGCTGAGTTATTAAGAAACTTCTTAGTAGATATTCGTTTGGAATGAAATCAACACTTTCCGTGTTTGTGCATTGTGATTGCCCAGCGGCCACAGCCATTACAAAAAATTAAAACTTTCAATGAAACACTAGACGCATCCGATTAAGACATGATAAGGTAAACTAATTGCTTAAAGACGAAATTACGTTTATTACTTATGTGAAGTTAAAGTGAATTTGGTCATCTCTAACTGAACCGTTAGGAAGAAAATTAATTAACGATTTATTGAGAGAAATGAGACTTAAGCTAGTTGGAAGAAATAAACAATGATAATAACCCAACCTATGTGATTAGCAATCCCTTGAGTTAGGTTCATATGGGTAATAACAAATTACTTGTTGATCCAATGATGCAATATGAAAAAATATTGTCCCTCATAAGGTGAAAATAGTGCAAGATTGCAATGAAAGAGAGATTGAATTAAGCTCTTAATGAATTCCATATTCATTAGCAGTGGTGTATTAAATGATAGTATAAACTTGATGGAATCACCTATATAAGTATGGAGTGAGGCCAATCTTAATGAAAATTTTTGTAAAATCACTAGAGCACTCTTAAATAAATCAAGCATGCTAGGCATGGGACCCCGGTGCGTGGGCCTGGGCCTCGGTGCCCACGACGAGGTCCATTGAGGTTGGGCCTGAACCCTCGATGCCCATACCTGATACTCCAACACCTGAACCTGAGTCCATAAAGGCAATACTCAAGTCCCTGACACTCGAGCTCTGGTCCCAAACCACAGGCTTGAGTCCACAAAGGCCGTGCACGAGTCCTCGGCACTCGGGCTTAGGTCATTGGTTAATGAAACATTTGTTCTTGTAAAAATATTTATAAAAAAATTTGAAGTTGTATTTATTTTATACTTTTTAAAAAACAATTCGAATCTTTTTTATTTTTTATTTTTATAAAACATTCAATTTTTTTATTATTTTTAATCTTTTCTTTTCTTTTCTTTTCTTTCCTTTCATTTCTTTGCTTCCTTTTTCTTTTTGCTTCTTGTTGCGGTGACCGGCCCCAAGCAAGCTCAAGCCTCGCCAACCTTGAGTGAGGCTCCACCTCACCAGATCCTTCGAGCTAGAAGCTTGCCGATGCGCAAGCTCACCAGCCTTGGGTGAGACTTGAGCTCGCTTGTGACCAGTTGCAAGCCATCGAAATGGCCGGCCAAAGTAAGAAGAAAAAAGAAAAGAAAAGAAAAAGAAAAAAGAAAGAAAATAAATCATATATAAAAATAAACAATAATTAAAATACTTAAAAAAATAAGAATTTTTTCATAATTTTCCCATCAGATTTTTTTTACCAAATGACAGAAAGTACTTTTAGGGTCTTTTTCAGTCTCAGCCAAACTCCAGAAAAAAAAATTCACTTTCTTGAAAAACATTTTCCAGAAATGATAGATGTTCCACAAAACAAATGAACCCAAAGATTTCTCCTTAATCTGTAAATATAGATTAGCACTGGTGGATGGAGTCAATACCTTGCATGTAACAAAAATTAAATGAATGTAAACAAGAAGCAGCGAAAACCTCCGCGCAAAGATCTCTAGGAAACATCTACTTAAGAAATTATCGTATGTTGCAGAACACCAATGGCGAAAGAAGAAGATACAAATGTAGTGTACCCACTATCACGGATTTAGCGACCGTCCTCAAGAAATTATCGTATGTTGTCTCTTTCTTAGTAGTGACATGAGAGGATGACGGAGGTTGTCCAAGCTAGGTTTTATCTTCTTCTTTTTTCCTCCGACAACGTCGGTCTTTTTTACAGTAGTTAATGACTTAGACTTGTATTCAAACATTAGTCCCGACAATTATTAGTTAGGTATATTCATGAGCCCCGAAACAATCGTATGTGAAAGTACATCGTACGCGAGAAAACATTATCTAGTCTTATTCATTGAACGCGTGATGCTAAAGAAGGCCAGTCACATGATTCACTTCCTTCACATCGCTTTTCTAATGTTTTTAATCTTAGTTAAAATATTTGTAAGGACATGCAATCAATAAGAATTGATAAATTAGCAGGCACGTTTTAACGTTTAACTAGTTATCACTAGTTTCAAGAGTTTGGGAAAAGGCCCCAATGAATAGACTACGTAACTGAGGGAAGATTTATAATTGTTCTTTATATGGCGCATTTAGCATGAGTAAAATAACCGATGTTGAAGCCAATTAAATTTTGTGGCTAAGATCATGTGTATTTCTTTGTAAAATTGAGAGATTCTTACATAGGACTAAACCCTATGAGTTATCGGGTGTAATTGAATGCTGTGAAACAATAAGAGTGTTTGAGAGACTAAGGTGTAGTTGTAATCCCATCATATCTTTTAATTTATAGTGTAATCTTGCTCTCTCGTGAAGTAAGTCATATCGATCAATCTATATAAATTTAGTGTCCGATTTATTCACTTGTTCCGTTTTTTTTTTGTCTAACGAAATTTCTATTCATTACCAAAATGATACATGAAAAGATTCATAAGAAATCTCAAAAGTCACAATAACAAGGCAAAGTCATAGAACTCCAAAACAAAGCAAAAACCAGAAATCAAGGTATATAATCAAGCATGACTGACAGAGATAATCACAAGTTCATCCTTCAAGTACAAATCTGTGATTGTATCTGAGCGAAAGAATCATCGACTACTCACCAAATCATACAACTTCATCAGTGATAAGCACACGCCAAGATTTCCACATATAGTTATAGCTTTGCCTTTATGCGGTGCGTGCCTAGGTTCGGCATCCCCAACACCATCACCCTATGACAACAACATTAACATGTGGAATAAACTTAAATCTAACACTTGTGAGAGTGAACCCTTTAGCCAGTGTGAGGCGCCAAAGCTGTTAAGTAAAACACATTGAACAAGCACAAATTCGATACCCAAATTGATGTGAATGCCATTGAAACTAGAGGCAGAGTAGTTATTCATTAGAACTCCAAAATATAGAATTAGATCGGAGAGAAAAGCTCCCAGATATAAGATAAGGAGAACTAGATATGAAGAGTAAGGAAACAAACAAAAGGAATTTAAAGGAAAAACTAGGAGGGTAGCAAGAGATTTAGGTCACAACACAAGTTTTGGGAGTAATTGCTTCAAATCAATGCGAGGGAAACCGAAAGAGGAGCCACCATTGACTGAGGAGTGCGCCAACTTTTCCAGTCAAAGAAGCTTATTCTGTCTAGTTGGATGGAAATCGAAGTCTTTCTTGAGCAAGGGGCTGAACATGTGGCTGAGAACATTGGCCCCTCATCCTCATCCTTGAGCAAGGGGCCAATGTGAGTCAGACATAATCGAAGTCTTTTTTGAGTCAGACACGTTTAGTTTTTACATATCCTTCTCAAGTAAAATGTGAGCCAACTCGATGAAGTTGGCTTACTGGCTTCAAAGGAACACCGTAGAGGTTCCATTCTTCGCACCAACTAATACAGATAATTCCATATTTAAGCGGTCCATCCGGGTTTCTACTCATAGGTCATGTCAGTTATTGGAGTAGTGGGGTTTCAGGAGATCTAGCTAAGATGGAGTTTCTTGTTATAAAAACAAGAGTCTCATTAAGATCTTCGTCGATTGTCGTCTAGACATGCCTCGCACATTTACAGTCACACTACGAAAAAAATGGCAAAACAGGCACTAAATATAAAATATCCAATCTCTACTGACTAGTAGTAACGGCACGCATCCCATGGCATGCTGTTGTCTATAGGCTTGCCACCAATGAAGAGTAGGGATGATTTTGCGAAGCCTGTCACTGGGATTCTGGGGACGGCTAAAGTGGCCGCCCTGACGATGTGCAATTGGGTTGCCCGTCCCTAAACATTAATTAGCTACGGGAACGCCTTGCCTGTCCCTAATAGCTTTACGAAAAATCCTTCACCCATGCACTTACTTTGATGGGGGCTGTCCAAATCGGCCCTAATGTAGTGTATTAGAGACGAGAGCGACCGGCCCCTTGTGTGACGAGATGAGACCTTGATTCATATGAAATTAACTGGTTTTTGAGGACCTCTTTTCACATCATACCTTGAACCAAGAATATATACCTATTAATTTAATTTGGATTGAGTCATGTAAGCAACACCATCTTTCGAAATGAACTAATATTATACCCATATCATTATTATGTTATATCAACAAATCTAAATACTTGCAATGATTTTTTGTTGTAAAAAAGAAGAATGTAAGATTTTGGCACCCTTACAATGTCAAAACTGTTACAACATAAGAAGAAACACGGATACAAGAAAAATTTCCTAAACCAGACAAAAGCTTCTAAAGCTCTTCAAGTTCACAAAGCGCCAAGCGGCAACTGCCGTATTTCTCCCTCATAAACCTGCCGAAGACAATCAAATCTCAACAAACCCATCTGAAAAAAAAAAGGTAAACAGCTAAAACGCACAAAGATTTCTCCTTAATCTGTAAATATAGATTGGCACTGGTGGATGGAGTCATTCTCTTACTTGCAACAGACATCAGATAAACGAAAGCAAGAGAAGCAGCGAAAACCCTTATGCCAACATCTCTAGGAAACACCTAGTTAGGCACGCAGTACATATTGCACTAGTGGTAGTGATCTCACACAGCTCGGTTATTACAGATTCGAATTTCAAGCTTCTTCACATTCTTAACCTTGCAACACAGCGAAATAAATTCATAGCTCTTATTTTCTTTTCTTATGAGAAATTACAGTAGAAGGTAAATGGAAAAATGACACAAATATCCCCTAAACTTTGGCTCAATGTACAATGTCTTCTCTTCAATTTTTAATTTGTTCAATGTGATCCCTGAACTTTTAGTACATGTTCAATAAATTCAAGTTTGAGTACAATATTGAATATTTTCATATAGCCCATAGACTAGATTGAACACGTAACAAAAATTCAGAGATTATATTAAATAAATTAAATGTATATGGATGACATCGTACATTCGGCTAAAAGTTCAGAGACTATATTGTGCATTGTATTAAAGTTAACAGATTATTTGTGTAATAATTCCAAAGCAAACCAATGACACCGAAAAAGTTGTATCATCAGCAAAAGTTGCAGAACACCAATGGTGAAAGAAGAAAATACACATGCACTATACCCACTATGATGGATGACCGTCCCTAAGAAATTATCGTATGTTGTCTATTTCTTTGTAGTGTCATGAGAGAATGACGGAGGTTGTCCCAACTGTGTTTTATCTTTTTTCTTTTTTTGTCCCACAATGTCGGTCTTTTTTGCCAATAAATAATGACTTAGACTTGTATTTAATTATGAGTCCGGACAGTAAAAAGCAATCGTATGTGAAGTACATCGAACGTGAGAAAAACACGATCTAGTCTTATTTAATGAAAGCGTGACGGACCAATCGCGTGATTTGCTACCTCCACATCGCTTTTCTAATGTAGTTAATCTTAGTTAAAACATTTGCAAGGTTTCTGGACATGCAATCAACAAGAATTGATAAAACATTGAATAAGTTGGCGCGGTTTTACATTTAACACGTTATCGCTAGTTTCAAAAGTTTGGGAAAAGGCCCCCGTGAATAGACAACGTAATGAGGTAGGGGGAAGATTTATGATTGTTCTTTGTTTGGCGCAATTAGCATGAGAAAAATAACCAGGGCTTACGAAGTTCAATTTACATTAAGTCCACGCCCTTGGAGCTTTTTCTTTTTACGAAAATTGTTGATTTCATGACACACGTAGAAAGTGTCTTCTACCTTTTCTAAGGAATCATCTATCTCATTTATCTCCACATGTGATATGTAAATTGATTGATCCGTGTGAATCTGAGCATGAAAATAATTCATGAGGATGTACTGTGATTCAACAGCATCCTCAAGGATTTCTTATGCGATGAGTCTTCTTAAGTTTCTTGTATTGTAGTTCAATCATCTTAGTTCTAAGTATGCTTGCTTAGCTCTAGTTTATTTTGGGATTAAGTGTTGATAGATCGGCGACACGGCGGAAGCGGATCGTAATTTTGAAATTAAATCGGGAGCTGTAGAAATGATAGAGAAATAAAACGAGGAACAACAAAAGGACACGAAAAATTTACGTAGTTCGGTCCGAATATCGGAACTTATATCCATGGGGAGAACCGGCAAATAATTCACTAATAAATCGGAGAATTTTAAAATTACAATCACTCATGCTCAAGTATTTTTCAGCCTTAATATATATCCAATACCCATAGGCTGCATTTGGTCGTCCGAATTTCTAAACAGAATAGGACTGGATAGGATAGGATAAAAAATCCTGAGATTTCTTCATATCATGTCTACTATTTGGTGGACTATGGATTTAAAGTCGGATAGGATAATTTTTATTTTATTTTTTTGCTATTCACGGGTCCGGAGGAGTCGGTGAAGGAAAAAAAGCCGAGAAATTTTTTTGGTAAAAGCGCACAAGGTGTGGAGATGAAGATGACGGCGAGTGGAGCGTAGGATTTTTGGAAAAATAGGCATTAGAAATCCTATCCGGGTCTATCCTACCCCTCTCCCTGAATTTTTTTATCCGGGTTATATCTAGTCTATATCCGACCTTATTCTATCATGGACCACCACCAAACACAGGATAAGATAAAACATATCCTATCATGACTTTTATACGTTCGATTAAATGCAGTCATAGTGTTTAACAACTTAACTCGATGGATTCTCTCTCTACGCACCAATATCCCCGAGCTCACGCCCCTCTAGCTCTCTTCTCGGCTTGCTATCTTTCTCTACGTCCTCTGCTCCCCTTTTGTAGGAGAATGGATGTAGAAATGAGACAAATGGCGCCCATCTTCAGAAGCCAATGCGTCTTCGTGCAATTAATGATGGCATGTGCGTATGACCATCATGCACCGCCACAAGAAAAAATGACCATAGCTTCTGTCTTCCCTCCTTCTTTTAATAATAAAAGGACAAAGAAAGCCCACAAAAGCTGACCAGAAGGGAGGAAGAGAAGTTCGGTGCCCACGTTCTTCTTATACGGTCATGCATTCACATCATGTGCATGCATTTAAGATGAAGAAGAAAAATGGACGTGAAGGCATGCACATAAACCCATGCGCAGAAGATTTGTCCATCTTCATTTAATGCTCCACGATTTGCACTGTTCTTATTGAATGCTCCACGGATGTTCTTTTCCTTTCCAGAGTATTAATAAATGTCGAGCGTACGGATTGAGTATTGTGTACGGACTTAAACTCGAGACACAATTTAATAATTCTCCATCTTAACTCAATGTTTATAGCCAAATTATAGTGCTCATTATTCATGCCGGCTCTCTCAACGCCCTGACGGGCACTTACTTTTTTGCATACACCAATTGAGCTCAAACAGAACTCGAGCTTTGCCAAAGGAACGGGCTTCGTCATTATGTCTGCCAGGTTTTCAGCTGTTGCTATTTTATTCACGACAATCTTGCCCTTCACTATGACATCTCGGATAAAATGGTACCTCATATCGATATTCTTCATTCGCTCGTAATATATCGGATTATATACCAAGTATATCGCACATTGATTGTCAAATGTATAGTAACACTTTTCTGCCCCAATCCAAGGTCCAAGAGCAAACCTATTAGCCATATCGCTTCTTTCGCCACAAAGGTTAGTACCATGTACTTTGCCTTTGTTAAAGATAAGGCAACATTGTCCTGTAAGGACGCCTTCCAACTTACTGCACCACCTGCCAGTGTAAACACGTATCCTGCTAATGATCTATAGTCATCCAAGTTACTAGTGTGATTCGAATCCACATATCCTATGGTCTTATTGCCATTGTCATTCCTCCGGTACACAATACCAACGTTTGATGTCCCTTTTAAATATCTGAGGATCCATTTCACAGCTTCCCAATGTGTCTTACTCGGGTGCTTCATATAACGGCTGACAATACTAACAGCTTGTGAAATATCAGGCCTAGTGTATACCATAGCATACATAATACTACCCACTGTACTAAAATAAGGAACACGGGACATAAGCTCCTCCTCCTCCTCATCCTCAATCTGCGGTGATAATTTATTAGAAAGTTTAAAGTGTGCAGCTAAAGGTGTACTTATAGATTTTGCTGACTACATAACGTGCCACGATCTTCTCAATATATTGTTTTTTGAGATAGACGTAACATCCCTGTATTACTGTCATGCAAAATCTCCATACCTAAAATTTTCTTAGCAGCACCTAAATCTTTCATTTTGAACTCAGCACTCAACTGTTGCTTCAACACATCAATATCAGACATATGTTTAGCTTCTATTAACATGTCATCAACATATAATAATAGATAAATCAAAGACCCATCCTCCAGTCTCCTAAGATAAACACAGCTATCAAACTGACTTTTCGAATAGTCTTGACTAGCCATAAAAGAATCAAAATGTTTGTACCATTGTCTAGGAGACTGTTTCAGCCCATACAAAGATTTCTTTAATAAGCAAACATGGTCTTCCTTACCTAGAATAGCAAATCCCTCTGGTTGCCTCATGTAAATTCGTTCCTCCAACTCTCCGTGAAGAAATGCCGTTTTCACATCTAATTGCTCCAACTCGAGATCCTTATAGCAACTAAAGCAAGTAATACACAAATAGAGGTATGTCTTATCACAGGAGAGAACACTTCATTATAGTCGATGCCCTCTCACTGAGTATACCCCTTCGCAACAAGTCTCGCCTTATATCTTACTGCCTCGACACTAGGAATGCCTTCCTTCCACTTGTAGACCCATTTGCACTCGACAATCTTCTGGCTTTTAGGTACTTTGACTAGCTCTCATGTCTGATTCTGATAGAGTGATTTTATCTCTTCACTCATAACCTCTAGCCACTGCAACGACTCATTACTAGCCATCGCTTCAGAGTAGGACAAAGGCTTATTTGCCTCCACCTCATCACCTACAATTAATGTATAGGCAATATCAGAATAACCATAACGTACCGGTGGTTTGATTTGCCTTCTTTGTCTGCTTGTGGTTATATTGTCCTGTGGCTCTACTGATTGTTCAGTATCATCATTTTCAGGAACTGTGGTCTCATCCGCAGTCTCTTCCTTTGTTACCTCTGAGGTCTCCAGAGGCTCCATCTGAAGCTCCACCTCGCTACTGACACCACAATCCGTTTGCTCTGCTGGTTGAGTCTCAAGGCTCCTCTTTTGAAGCATTGCAATCTCGTCGAAAATCACGTCTCTGCTGATTAGAAAAACGAGTTATCTGGGATCAGTGTACCACAGCCGGTAGCCTTTCACCCCTTGTGCATAACCCAAAAATATGCACTTTTTAGCCCTTGGCTCAAGCTTACTATCACTCACATGAGCAAATGCTGGATATTCGAATATTCGTAATCCGGAGTACTCAACGGGTTTCCCTCAACCATACTTCCTCAGGAGTCTTCCAATTGATAGCAGATGATGGAGATTGATTAACCAGGTAATAGGCCATATTCATTGCTTCGGCCCCAAATTCCTTGCCTAGTTGTGCATGCCAAAGCATGCACCAAGCTCGCTCAAGTAGAGTTCTATTCTTCCGTTCTGCAACATCATTTTGCTGTGGTGTTCTAGGAACTGTGCGGTGTCTCACAATCCCTTCCTTTTGGCAAAACTCAGTAAAATCTTTGCCACAGAACTCCATGCCGTTATCGGTTCTTAGGCACTTGATTTGTTTACCTAACTGTTTCTCAATCAATGCCTTAAAATTCTTGAACCGATCAAACACCTCGGATTTGTGCTTCAGGAAGTATACCCATACTTTCCTCGAATAGTCGTCGATAAATGTCAACATATATTGAGCACCTCCTTTCGAAAGAATTGGAGACGGGCTCCAAACGTCTGAATGAATGTATTCAACCGGTTGCTTGGTCGAATGCATAGCTGTACCAATTTTAACACGGCGCTGCTTTCCGAAGATGCAGTGTTCACACAGGTCCAACTTCCCCGTCTTTTAAACTTTTAGCAACCCTCTTTCACTCAGCATTGTCATTCCATCCTCACTCATGCGTCCTAATCGCATATGCCATAACTAAGTAAAATTTGAGTCTGACTCACCTGATGAAACTACAGCTAGCTCTGGTCACGGTCTCTTCCAATAGATGATAGAGAGAATTTATCTTCTTCCCTTTCATCACTGTCATGGCACCTCGAGAGATCTTTAGTACTCCATCTTCAGCTGTGTATTTGCACCCGACATCATCGAGTGTCCCCAGAGAAATAAGGTTCTTCTTGAGATCCAATACATGCCTCACATCTATCAGCATTCGCTCTACGTCATCATGCATCCGGATCCGAACTGTCCCTATCCCCACAACCTTGCAGGCTGCATTATTCCCTATGAGAACTCTACCACCATCTGCAGTCTGGTAGGTAGTGAACCAGTTCCTATGAGGAGTCATGTGATAGGAACATCTGGAATCTAGCACCCATTCGTCTCCTGACGAACTTGTAGATACGCATAGGACAGCCTCGGCATCACTGGTACTTTCCTCAGCAACATTCACCATATTGTTTGTGGCACTTTGCCCACCGCCTTTATTTCTTGGCTTTGGACAATTTCTCCATATGTGCCCTTCCTAGTGACATTCAAAGAACTTCATGCGACCTTTGGATTTTCTATGTCGCGACTTGATCTACTTTTACCTTTGCTGCTGCTTTGGGCCCCGATGTTGGTCTCTACCTTGAACCATCAGTCCTTGCGCTATGTCTTGCGCTAGATTGTCATCTCGCAACTTTCTTTGCCACTCCTTCAAGAACAGGGCGGATTTTACTTCTTCTGAGGTAATCATAGTATGCCCCTGTAACAAGGAGTCAGTAAAGTGCTCCCATGACTCTGGTAGAGATGCCATCAACATCATGCCTTGTTCTTCATCGTCTAAAATTTTATCGATATTATTCAAGTCCATCATGAGTTTATTCAACTCATCTAAGTGGGATCTGATGGACGTACCTTCATGGTATCAGAATTGAAACATCCTCTTTAGCATGTATAAGTGATTATTCAAACCCTTCGTTACATAGAGGGCCTGAAGTTTTGCCCACAACGTTGCGACATCCTTCTCCTCGGCCACCTCTATTAGCACTTCATCTGATAGGTTCAATAGGATTATGCTCATTGCCTTCTCCATCAGCTCGTCCTTTTCGCCATCTCTCATTGTTTTGGGTAGCTTATCCTTAACCTCCAATGCCTTGGCTAAACCTTAAGTTGTTAATAGCGCATTCATCTTGACGCCCCATAATCCAAAGTTGTTCCTCTCGTTAAATTTATCAACTTCTACTCTTGCTTCAGACATAATTGCAAAGTCTTAGCTCTAATACCAATTGTTGATAGATCGGCAACGCGGCGGAAACGGATCATAACTTTGTAATTAAATCGGGAGCCGTAGAAATGATAGAAAAATAAAATGAGGAACAATAAAAGGACACGAAAAATTTACGTGGTTCGGTCTGAATGTCGGAACCTACGTCCATAGGGAAAACCAGTAAATAATTCACTAATAAATCGGAGAATTTTGGGATTATAATCACTCATGCTCAAGTATTTTTCAACTTTAATATATACCCGATGGACTCTCTCTCTACGCACGAATATCTCCGAGCCCACGCCTCTCTTCTAGAGCTCTCTTCTCGGCTTGCTATCTTTCTCTACGTCCTCTGCTCCCCTTTTATAGGAGAATGGATGTAGAAATGAGACAAATGGCGCCCATCTTCAGAAGCCAATGCGTCTTCGTACAATTAATGATGGCACGTGCGTATGACCATCATGCACCCCCACAAGAAAAAATGACCATAGCTTCTGTCTTCCCTCCTTCTTCTTTTAATAACAAAAGGGCAAAGAAAACCCACAAAAGTTGACCAGAAGGGAGGAAGAGAAGTTCGGTCCCCACGTTCTTCTTTTACAGTCATGCATTCACATCATGTGCATGCATTTAAGATGAAGAAGAAAAATGGACGTGGAGGCATGCACATAAACCCATGCGCTGAAGATTTGTCCATCTTCATTTTATGGTTCATGATTTGCGCTGTTCTCGTTGAATGCTCCACGGATGTTCTTTTCCTTTCCAGAGCATTAATAAATGTTGAGCGTGCGGATTGAATATCGTGTACGAACTCAAACTTGAGACACAATTTAACATTAAGAAAGGTCTTTGCTCTCGGAATTTTCACCTTGTAATCTCAACTGATGTAATGCTTGTCCAAGGCATATTAAGCACTTAATTATTACGTCTGACTATTCCCAAGATCAAACCCCTATCTTTCTCTAATCTTATTGAGTAATTAGATCATTTTAGTTTCATATATCTACGCTATAAATACTGAAAATAGGTTCATGATAATGTTTCTAGTTTTACTTTCATAGCACAGTCTCGAGCTTAGAGCTAATTTACTTGACAACTTGTTCTGCCCGAGCTCAAACTTCTGCAAGTGAGTTTGCTTCGAGTCCAGTTGAACTCATACTTATTCACAACTTGACCTAGTCGAGCTTGAGCTTGTCACAAACATCGAGCTTGAGCTTGAGAAATTGGCTCAAAGACTGAGAAGTTGAGCTCAAGTCTAGTATTGATATATGCATAATAGCATCAGAGTGCTAAAATATGTCTGTAATAGAGTAATTACAGACAACTTGGTAGTTGAATATGATCCAAGTACTTTGATTTACGATGTCGTCATTGATCAAGAAAGTTAACAAAGGCCAATTTCTTCCATGGGTATTTACGAAATCTTGAAAAAAAATTAGGCCACACATTACTGCATGTTTTTGAGATTTTTCAAAGCTTGGATCAAAATTGTCCATTGTTGACACCTAAATTTCAGAGCATCATTTAGTGGTTAATTGCATAGAAAATTAGGGATTAAATTTTAACCCCTAAACAAAAATATTAAAATGGCATAGCATATAGTTTAGGATCATATAGATTAACCGCATTCCATATCGGATCGGTGGTGATAAGCGGGCTTAAAATTCATCATGTAAATCGAGCTCGGGCATCGAACGAGACTTGGTTCACTCGGGAAGCATGGGCGAAATCGCAGCCAAAAAGGGGCTTGGTTGTTTTAATTTGAGCTTAATTAGCCCATTATGCTTAATTAAAGAAAAGCCCAAATTAATTCAGCCCACTTAAAATTAATTAAAGCCCAAACCCTAAGCCCATTAGGACTAGAAAACCCACTAATTGACCTAGGTTTATACTATAAATATATGTTTATGTCTTTTTTGGGGGAAGGGGGCTCTCATAATTTTCAAAGAACACAATTTCGGAGAGCAGGAGACACACACGAAAACGAGAGAGAAGACAAACAAAGAGAGAGACTCGGCTGGATCCTCATAGTCTCATCCCCGAGCTCCCTCTCGATCGTGCTTTCCACGTTGCACCGCCGTTGCTCATCACTTGCTTCTAACGACGTTCACTGCTGTCGCTGTTTGGAAGCTCCTGTCCGCGAAGTTACAAGAATACAGAGAGAGAACGACGTCCATCGGGGAGGGCGTTAAGAAGGGGCAGCCACAATTCAGAGTGGGTGTCGTCTGTAGAAGATACAAGTGAGAGATTAAGGAACGTGTGCAGTGAAGGGGCCCACTCTCCATCAATTCTCATCTTCATACCTCAGTGTGATTCACGTAGAAGACCATCTCAAGCATTGACTACGCACACGGATGCACGTTCAAACACATTGGAGTAGACTTGTGAAGGTCCGTTCCAGCAAACCATGAGCCCAACCGTGACGAAGTTGCAGCCCTGGTTCACACCCTCACCGTCCGCGCCAACCACCGCCGTGGTATCCGCCCGTCGCTCCCGACGTCCGCACCACCATCGCCGCCCGGTCCACTCGCTATCGGCCATCCCGTGATCCGCAAGCCCGATCCGGCACGAGTTTGAATTTGGAAGATATCCGCAAATTAGGTAAGATCATTATCCAGATACTTTCCGAAATATTTAATTTCCTACGTTTTCGTATTTGAATATTTTTAGGATATTCTGTGGTGGATTGTTACATTTTAGATAATATTTGCGATATCCGCAATATTTGAAAATATCTAAAATTAGGAATTTTGCCTAATTTAGCAACGATATCTGGACGACTATCCGACCTTATCTCTAAGGTACGATCTGGCGATGATCGGAAAATCGTTATCTTATCCATAATCACTTGGATACGATAATAGATTTTATTTGCTTTCAAATTTAAACAATCAACTTTCTGTCGATATCTATAACCCTATAGATATGACCGTTAACTTGATTTCTTTGCCTTATCTCGAACTTGAAAAATCTTGCGGATTAAGTGGACTGTTTGAATATGATTATTATCTTCGTTTGATTGTTTTCCTTTTAAATAAAGAAAATCCAAAAATTTGTTAGTTAGGATTTTAATTAGAAATTTTGTATGCTTAGGGAATCTTAAATACATCCAGAAGAATAAGATAATTATTTGATTTAAATTGGGATTTAGGGTAGCATATTTCCTAGTTTAAATTAGAGATTATTTTAATCTTAGTGGATTATTTAGGATATTTAATAATTTCTTGAATTTTCATAAAAATACCAAAAAGAAATCACTTTAGGATAGATCAAATCATTTTCTCTAGGATAGATTGCATGTTAATTTGAGTAATTTTTAATTCCGAATTTCATTTGAAAAATACCAAAAATAAATCATTTGTCCGTCATTAGAATTAGGTCACGTCGTCATGCATGACATATAGTTTGCATGTTAGGCTGCATTAATCGCATGTTAATTTTGCGTCATTACATATAGGTTAGTTTTCATTTAAATAATTGAAAATCCAAAAAATATTGAGTGAGTTGCTTGTTAATTAGAAATCATATTAGGGCTGTTGATGTGATTTTCTAGCTAACAATGCAGATGCTTGTGTTGCTTTGAGGTAAGTAATTCTCCCAATTTATGCAATTTATTTAATATTTTGATTATTGGGTGTTACTTTGGCGGTTTTAACCCCCGCATGAACATCTCACATGTTAGTGATTAGGCAATAAAATAGATCCAGACTGCATGCAAAACACTTTTGAAAAGAAAAGGTACCGAAAGGGCGTTAGACTAGATCTAAGCGTAATCAAGTCCCGAGCTTAGAATCTCTGATTCGTAGGAATAAAACATATCTCCCTATGTTTTATTTAGGTTTCTAATCGACCTACCACAAATAGATTAGTGGCGACTCCAAGCATGAAAATTTTTGCACATTAAAAAACTTAAACCCTAAGTTCTGAATTGGTAGGGCTTGGGAGAGCCGAGTTAGGTTTAGTCCTAATAATCCATTAGCCCGAGTAAAATTTTAGGTTCTGCGACGACTTGGCGACTCATTTGGGGATTTGACTTAAAACTCTTAGTGGACTTAGGCCAGATTTTCTTTTCAAAAAATATTTTGCTTGGCGTGAGGATCCCAGTGTACGTCCCTAACATTTTAGGTGTTAAATGTTTTTGCGTAATGGGAGGTATAAGGGGAGGCGTGATTGTTAACCTTTGTTTTGCAGGGAGGTGTTTGGATGTATGGTTTATTTTATGCACGAAAGCGCTGTATGATATAACCTTCTTTGTGCATGCCTTGCATTTACACTACACCGCACACACTACCATTTGGACTGGGCGGCCACAGGTTTAGGATGGTGCTTGAGATAGCGGACACCCGGACCACACCCGCGTGGTATGGGTCGCCCTTCTTGGTCCCGAAAGTTTTTCACGATGTCATTGAGTTCCCACCACGGTTGCACCCTTTGCAACCCGGGTCGGCTCCTTGACTAAGCCGGTCGGGGGAACCCCGGCCTAACCACAACCATGACTGGTTTAGCCCGGTAATCCTCGTGTCTCCATTTTGCAAGCCGAGTCTAGATAGAAATCGAACCTCACAATTCATGCGCATGTCTTTGTGATTGCCACGGTCCTACCTGATAAAGTAAGTCTTATGAACTCTCCTTTTTTGCAATTTATTTAGTTATTGCATTTTTTGGGTCGGTCCATGATATGTCTAGGTTGGTTTTAAATTTGAAAGTAGTAATCATTGAGTCTTTAAAAAAAAAAAAAAAAAAGCTCTTTTAGAGAATTTATTTCCAATCTATGTCTTTATTTTCCTAGATGTGTCATAGGTAATTATTTTCCTAAGAAGTTTGCCGTCGTCTTTCTTTTACAAAAAGAGGCTTTAGAGAATTTGTTTTCAAGTCATAATTTCTAGGAGTCTCAATTTTTGTTTTTCATAGTTTTATAATTAGGGATTTTGGTGTTTTTATTTCCTAGGTTGTGTCTAGAGTGTTATTTATATTTCTTTGCTTAGAGCACTTTTCCATAAAGTCTCGTTCATATCTGATATTTTTAAACAAAGAATGAAAAAGACTAGAAAGCGTGTCATGGACCAACCTTGTCTTGACCATGTGCTTATTTAGTTCATTTCTCTTGAATTAGGTGACGACGGATCAGCCACGCTTATCGATCCATCGCTCAAGCCTCGTCAAGGGGCAATTTCACCGAGTTCCTTCGTTGTTGCTCCTCCGCCACCGTGAGCTCACCGCCCAACACAAACCGCAGCTCTATCCACCATTTGCCGTTCTACATAGCGATTGCGGCTTCTCTGCATAAACGCCGTCCGTGTCTTTGTTTTTCGGAGCCCCATCGTGCGCCCCGCCCGTAGCGAGACCCCCCCTAGCTGCAAGCCACCATCGTGAGGAAGTTGATACTCGAGCTAGGTGATTATGGATCGCCGACCATCAATCGTTCATACGTGGCCATGAGCAAAAACAACCGATCAAAATGAACCGTTGAATCGTGTTGCTAATGACATGAACAAGCGGTGCGAGCCTCCAAAATCAAGTTGATGAGTTGCGTGCTACTATGGCCTATCTCGTCAAGCGGAAGCATCGTGATGACATGGATGCCTCATCTTCGATAGGGAATTTCGGCTCTAAGGAAAAAGACAAAATGGTCCTTGAATGGTCTAGTTTCCTGAAGTAGCGAGTTTGACACCGCGATGGAGAGACTAGTAACATATTTGGAAGGAGAATATCTCGACTTGGAGGGCTCGCCACAAAAACCAAGGAGGGTGAAGAACCCAAACACACGGGCAATCTTGTGACAAGTGAAGGTATGAGAACGGTCCATTATGATGAATTATGTGCCACCGAGTCTCGATCTTGATGACATCGGCGACTCAAAAGATTTCTCGGACCTTCAACGTGATCTAGAGCATCATGAAAGACCCTAAGTCCCGACGGTAGACCAAACTATCATCGTCAACCTGAGTGATTCCGGAGAACCCAAAGAAGTGAAGATAGAGGCAATCCTTCCCGAAGGTGAGACGAAATGCTTGATCCAGTTGCCACATGAGTAGGTAAGTCTTCCAACCAAAAAGTGCGTCAAAGACACTTCCGGTAATTGACCTAGTCCTAAGGAAAATCTTGCCCGGTCTTTCCTACTCCATCGGGGCAAATTAAGCCCCAAGCTACAATGGTCCATATGTGGTCAATAAGGTGCTTCCGGAGGTGCCACGATTCTCGTACAAATGGATAGTCGTGAGTTCTCCACTCCTGTTAATTCGATCTTTGTGAAGATTTATCACCCCGATAAAATCTAACATTTTGCAGCAAAAGCTTTCAAGTGTTTAGTTTTATATTCTGAATTACAAGCATTTCACTTGATGAATAAACGGTATCAATCAATTTCAAGTTAAGATGTTTGCTTTGTTTTTAAATTCTGCATGGTTATTTTATTGGTCTACATCATCGATTTCAAAAGGGAAATCTATTTGGACAATCTTATAATTCATGCAGAATAAATTGAATGTGTTGAATGAGGTACATCGGGATGATGAAAGGCAAGCCCTATCCTATACACAGTCCCTTGCACTAATCCCCGATGAGTTGAACGGAAAAATTTCATATACGCAAAGGTAAAGGGTTATCTTGCAAAAGGTACGCAACAATGAAATGACGAAAGGCAGTTCATTTCTCTATCCCAAACACTACTGATTATCCATTGTTTCACCACTTTGAGCCTAAATGTTTGGAGAAATCCTTTCAAATTACTCCTGTCAAGAACCACCCCACATCGAAGCAAACTGGAGGTAAGTTAGCATTATAAGGTGAAAAATGAATAGAGATTTTCTTGCTCTCACTTGCATCAATCTTGAGTGTTGCTTTTTCGAGGAAGAATTCACATGAAGTTCAAGTGCCTTATGATGATGAAGAGCATTTCTTTCTCTATCCTATACATACTTTATCTTTTGCTAAGCCCAATTGAGCCTGCAAATTCGTTTCTTAAACCCGGTTGGTGATCATCCCCCACACCGGGGGCAAGGTAAAAGCCATCACTGTCCATGCAGCATATCTGGAGCGCCGATAGAAGATGAAGACCACTGAAAGTCCAAATGTTAGTCATTCGGTCAAAACAAGCCAAAATGTGGCTGGCCAATATATGCATTATAAATAAATTATGTGTGTTAAAAGTCAAAAAAAAAAAAAAACTAGAGGGCATGAAAAAGCGATGTGCCTAGTAAAAGCAAGGCCAATGCCGAAGAAAAAAAAAAAAAAAAAAAGTCAAAAAAAGGAGAATTTTAAAAAAAATGTCAAGATCGACATGTCAAAGTCATAAATCCCAATGGAGCGGTGGTCTTACAAGTCTCAAAGGAATCAAGTGGTGAATTCAAGCCCAATGGAACGTCTACCGAGAAGACAATGCCTGAGGATGAAGAAAAAGACTGGTGATAATGCCAAGATGATCACCAACTTATTCGTCCTAATTATACACATTTTGAGCCTAATGATCCATTCATTTCTCAACCCATGAGCCTAGCCTACATTCGTCCCTTGCAAAGTCTCTTGATTATGGCACTTGAACTCTTGTAGGATTCGGATGTTTATAAACTTAGCTCGAAGAAGTGCGAGCAAGTCCATTTCTATCTCATTTTGCAGGGTTCTTGACTTGTAAACCCGGAGATGATTGCGGAGTATTTTCTTTCAATAGCCTCGACTCGAAGAATCCCTTTTGCTAAGCCATTGACCAAGCCCACGTTATAGACCTGACAAAGACCTCTCAGATTGGTAAGGTCGTACCGTTTCTTGAGAATACTCGGACCCTTGTCCACGAAATGAATGTGAGATAAAGTGACTCCCATAAAATAGCCACTTTTCGATGATGATGAGAGAAAGCCTTTCGGACGGAAGTCCCTCATTCGACATTTTCAAGATATACGCTTGTGAATCCGGATTGTCTTGTCATGATTCTCCCCGGTGAAATTTTGTAATCTTGACTCGATAAAATCATCATGCATGAAAACCAGTCAAATTTATAATGCATGAATATATCGTCCTTGATCGCCCATGAATGCATATTACTTGTTGTCTATAACCGTGTCTAGCGGGAGACACGCCCTCAAAGTCGGAGATATCATCGGTAAGTATATCTCTATCCCTTGGATGTCTGTGGCTATCCGTATCCCTAACCTATTTAAGCAATTGTCGGGTCCTATATTTGATTATCTCTAGATGTCTCTAGCGATATCCGGGGCATCTATTGATCAAGCCTTTTCGGTACCTCTGATGATATCCAAGTACTTTGTTAAAGAACCCATGAGCATTCAGGATAGCCCTTGGTTCACCCAATTGTTAAGTGTCCAAGACGATATCCAGAAGATTCTCCCGTGACACGCCTATGAGGAAGGTCATTGAAGTCCATCAAAGTTCATCAAGCAACATCTTTGGAACAAAGCCCAAGTGATTGTCAAATGGTGCAGAATCAGAGTCATGCCTCGATTTACTTTACCACTCCTACAAGGTAAGTGAATTCAGGTACGTGCCGCTAATTATTCTTCATTGTTTCTCTCTTCGAAATGTGAGACATGATCTCTTTCATATATTCGCCCATGAGAATAGGCGGCATAGTTTTCATTTGGTATTGCTAAGTGGAGTACGCGGCACATCTCATTTCATGTTCGCCCGAAAGAACAAAGCGACATATCTCTTAGTGTTGCCAAGTGGAGTCGCGGCACACCCCATTTATGTTCACCAAGTGGAACAGGTGACATATCATTTGTGTTGTCGATGGAATAGACAACACACCCCATTCATGTTATGATGAGAACAGGCGACATATCTCTTAGTGTTGCCAAGTGGAGTACGCGGCACACCCCATTTATGTTCACCAAGTGGAGCAGGTGACATATCATTTTGTGTTGTCCAGTGGAATAGATAACATACCCCATTTAATGTTTGCCCGATAGTAACAGGCAGCATAGTTTCTTATTCCGTGTTGTCCGGTGGAATAGACAACACACCCCATTTAATGTTTGCCCGGTGGAACGAGGCAGCATAGTTTCTTATTCCGTGTTGTCCATGGAATAGACAACACACCCCATTTAATGTTTGCTCGATGGAACAGGCAGCATAGTTTCTTATTCCGTGTTGTCCAATGGAATAGATAACACAGCCCATTAAATGTTTGCCCAGTAGAATAGGCAGCATAATTTTTCATTACATGTTCACCCGGTGGAATAAGTGGCACAACCAACCTCATGCTCACCCAATGGAAGAGGTGACATGATTCTTTTTCGTGATTGCCCGGTGGTATAGGCAACACGTCCTCATTCTTTCTTCATATCATGTGCTATTTTACATCTGTGGAAACTATAGGTAACAGATAAGCAATCTTGTACCTTGAGAACCTTACTTCCAGTGGACGGTTTGGAGATCAAGGGAAGTCAAAGCATTATAAAGCTTTCCTTCACTTGGGCGCTTTTTGTGCGATCCGTATGTAAGGCTCTTTGACTGCTCTACACGGCGAAGCCTTAGCATACGTTCTTTATTGTTTTGCATATAATGCATCATTGCATTAAAAAAAAAAATTCATCATTTTGCATAGTTTAAATTTAGGTCTCGGTCTTTGAGCGAAACCTCTCGAGCTTCCACTCAAAGAGGGGCAGTGTTGACACCTAAATTTCAGAGCATCATTTAGTGGTTAATTGCATAGAAAATTAGGGATTAAATTTTAACCCCTAAACAAAAATATTAAAATGGCATAGCATATAGTTTAGGATCATATAGATTAACTGCATTCCATATCGGATCGGTGGTGATAAGCGGGCTTAAAATTCATCATGTAAATCGAGCTCGGGCATCGAGCGAGACTTGGTTCACTCGGGAAGCATGGGCCGAAAATCAGCGAAAGGGGGCTTGGTTGTTTTAATTTGAGCTTAATTAGCCCATTATGCTTAATTAAAGAAAAGCCCAAATTAATTCAGCCCACTTAAAATTAATTAAAGCCCAAACCTAAGCCCATTAGGACTAGAAAACCCACTAATTGACCTAGGTTTATACTATAAATATATGTTTATGTCTTTTTTGGGGAAGGGGCTCTCATAATTTTCGAAGAACACAATTTCGGAGAGCAGGAGAGACACACGAAAACGAGAGAGAAGACAAACAAAGAGAGAGACTCGGCTGGATCCTCATAGTCTCATCCCCGAGCTCCCTCCCGATCGTGCTTTCCACGTTGCACCGCCGTTGCTCATCACTTGCTTCTAACGACGTTCACTGCTGTCGCTGTTTGGAAGCTCCTGTCCGCGAAGTTACAAGAATACAGAGAGAGAACGACGTCCATCGGGGAGGGCGTTAAGAAGGGCAGCCACAATTCAGAGTGGGTGTCGTCTGTAGAAGATACAAGTGAGAGATTAAGGAACGTGTGCAGTGAAGGGGCCCACTCTCCATCAATTCTCATCTTCATACCTCAGTGTGATTCACGTAGAAGACCATCTCAAGCATTGACTACGCACACGTATGCACGTTCAAACACATTGGAGTAGACTTGTGAAGGTCCGTTCCAGCAAACCATGAGCCCAACCGTGACGAAGTTGCAGCCCTGGTTCACACCCTCACCGTCCGCGCCAACCACCGCCGTGGTAAATCCGCCCGTCGCTCCCGGCGTCGCACCACCATCACCGCCCGGTCCACTCGCTATCGGCCATCCCGTGATCCATAAGCCCGATCCGGCACCGAGTTTGAATTTGGAAGATATCCGCAAATTAGGTAAGATCATTATCCAGATACTTTCCGAAATATTTAATTTCCCTCGTTTTCGGTATTTGAATATTTTAGAGGATATTCTGTGGTGGATTGTTACATTTTAGGATAATATTTGCGATATCCGCCGATATTTGAAAATATCTAAAATTAGGAATTTTGCCTAATTTAGCAACGTGTCTGGACGACTATCCGACCTTATCTCTAAAAGGTGCGATGCAGCGGTGATCTGGAAAATCGTTATCTTATCCATAATCACTTGGATACGATAATAGATTTTATTTGCTTTCAAATTTAAACAATCAACTTTCTGTCGATATCTATAACCCTATAGATATGACCGTTAACTTGATTTCTTTGCCTTATCTCAACTTGAAAAATCTTGCGGATTAAGTGGACTGTTTGAATATGATTATTATCTTCGTTTGATTGTTTTCCTTTTAAATAAAGAAAATCCAAAAATTTGTTAGTTAGGATTTTAATTAGAAATTTTGTATGTAGGGAATCTTAAATACATCCAGAAGAATAAGATAATTATTTGATTTAAATTGGGATTTAGGGTAGCATATTTCCTAGTTTAAATTAGAGATTATTTTAATCTTAGTGGATTATTTAGGATATTTAATAATTTCAATTTTCATAAAAATACCAAAAAGAAATCACTTTAGGATAGATCAAATCATTTTCTCTAGGATAGATTGCATGTTAATTTGAGTAATTTTTAATTCCGAATTTCATTTGAAAAATACCAAAAATAAATCATTTGTCCGTCATTAGAATTAGGTCACGTCGTCGCATGACATATAGTTTGCATGTTAGGCTGCATTAATCGCATGTTAATTTTGCCGTCATTACATATAGGTTAGTTTTCATTTAAATAAGTGAAAATCCAAAAAATATTGAGTGAGTTGCTTGTTAATTAGAAATCATATTAGGGCTGTTGATGTGATTTTCTAGCTAACAATGCAGATGCTTGTGTTGCTTTGAGGTAAGTAATTCTCCCAATTTATGCAATTTATTTAATATTTTGATTATTGGGTGTTACTTTGGTGGTTTTAGCGCACCAGATGAACATCTCACATGTTAGTGATTAGGCAATAAAATAGATCCGGACTGCATGCAAAACACTTTTTGAAAAGAAAAGGTACCGAAAGGGCGTTAGACTAGATCTAAGCGTAATCAAGTCCCGAGCTTAGAATCTCTGATTCGTAGGAATAAAACATATCTCCCTATGTTTTATTTAGGTTTCTAATCGACCTACCACAAATAGATTAGTGGCGACTCCAAGCATGAAAATTTTTTGCACATTAAAAAAACTTAAACCCTAAGTTCTGAATTGGTAGGGCTTGGGAGAGCCGAGTTAGGTTTAGTCCTAATAATCCATTAGCCTGAGTAAAATTTTTAGTCGCGACATCCATAACAAAAAAAAGTTTCTGATTTCTTTGTATATCGCCCAATATCAACATGGTAAAACACTAGAACGAATTTGTACATGCTTTTTTTGCATAGACAATCTTGTATTATTTTATCGATATGAGCTGGGTCTGCTATTAAGAAACTCCAACATTCGTCGAATTTATGGAAAGTGATCGACGATTGACTCTGACTATTTTGCAGAACCAAGATTTTAGTTATGCACCATTCTTTCTGCAAATCTCCAGACCTTGTGAAAATTAGCTCAAATGCTGTGGAATCAAAGCTTAGCTTATGCATGATTTAGATATGAGCTTCTACACACTTAAATTAAGTCATTATATACTTCGATTAAGTTTTGTTGTGGCACAAAATTTTTCTTTTGTAAGTTTTCTTCTAAAGGATTTTTTGAAGTTGCAAGTAAGCCTGACTACGTCTTCCTTGTCATCATTACTTTTACGATAGCATGCAAAGATTGGATTGCCATGTCGAAAGTTTCAGGTGAGGCTTAGTCGAAAAAACTTAATTGCATTTCACTCAATTGTTTAGGACTGCATTAGTTCATTTAAAAGATTCAGGACCCAATGAGAATCCGTACAATAGGTATAGGACTGATTGTGCAATTTCCCTACAAATATGCAATATGACCATCCATTGAACTTCCCTACATTTCGACCCAAAAAAAACCTTCCCTATATTTCGACCCGAAAAAATAAAAAAACTTCCCTATATGATTGTATCAACATTAATATAATGAAACTGTACCATGCAATTTTATTAACATTTTTTGTATCATATAACTGACATATTCAATTAGAATTTCCTTTCCACTTCACTTTCTTTTCCATTCCCTTCTACGCCATATATTCAATTAATGTAATACATAGATGCGAGTGTGTGTATGCACATGCGTGTGCGCCTGTGTGTGATGTCATTCATTCACCCAACTTTGTGGATCTATTAAGCACATCTAATGTTGGGTTTGAATTGAATATGTTTGTAGCTCAATGTAACTTACATGGAAAATGATGCAAGTGTCAATGCCATGGATAGGTATGTGACACCATACATACCTAAATAAGTAAGGGCATTAACATACAACATAAATTATCCATACGCACAATTTGCTTGCCGAACCATATATGCAGATGGATAGAGACATAATAATGCATAAATCATAATTCACCCTCGCAAGTATAGATTAGTAAAATATACATAAATGACTCTACGATGAGGGAAAGAAAACGAAAGGACATTGTGATCTCATCCCAAACTCTTCGTGCGAAACATGCTTTAGGAGCATCATTGTGATCACCCAACAAGTATTGTCACAATGGCAAATTATATCACAATGTTTGTTCTTTAAAAGGATTAATAAAAACAGTAATATTTCATACTCGACACTGATTGGTAGATGATTCAGTGGCGCTCCATAAGCACCTTAAATTTCTCCCTTGGCAATGACTATGGACTAGCTATAAATCAATCATTGTTGGTGATTTTTTTTTATAACCTAGTAGCACAACTGTAATTAGCCGGCTATCTAGAGGAGAACTAGCACAATATGTGACATCCTCAAATTTCGACCATATTCGGAATATAATGAAGTGATTATTCATCAATGTACTGTTAGTTAAATCTCGCTTTGAATTGATCACTCATGAGAGACAAACTATTAGGGAAAGGCTATAAAGGAATTAAGTACGCGTGACCTAAGAACTCGACCATTGATTGATAATTCAACCATAAGGATCGACGAGGAACAATTTTGAGCCATCATAGACTGATCAAGCAATGGTTATAAAATGTTTCGCTAGTAATATACAATTGGAGCGCAGGTGATTCCGCTTAACCATTGTATGGATTGCGAATGACTGTAAACCAATAACGATCGTGTACTTTGGAACTAGAGATTGACCACTCGCAATTACATGACAACCGAGATCATCCATGGTTTGAGAAAACTTAAACGTGAATTGATATGAAGTCAACCACGAGTCGAATATGCATAACTCCTAAAAGCCGCTCGTTAATTTGAGATATATTAAAGTTGCAATCGATCAATTTTGATCATGAATTACAATCCGAATTTGGGTGTTGAACTTTCGAGGATTTCAAGATTAAACTATTGGACGTTGCCTCGTTAATTTTCTGATTTGTCGGTTTGCTCAGAATTCTCGAAAAAGGATTAACGGGCTGAGAATTTGGAGCCCACAAGGAAGTGGGCCGGACAAAGGCACATTGGGCCTCAAGCCCAATGTGGTTCGGCCATTTGGGCCAAGACAAGCTCAAGTGGCCCAATGAAGCCCACTAAGCCCATTTTCTATTTTCAAGCCCAAGTTTGAGCCCGATAGCATTTTCAAGCTCATTCCTTATTCATTTGAGCCCAAACTTGATTTATACGAACCCGTACAAAATTCTAGCTCGCATACATGTATAGTATTGTTATACCTTGTGAAATTACCATTTTACCCTTCTAGCATTTATGACCAAGAAACAAAAGAGTTTAATGCATGAAGACTTTGGGTCTTGCCATTTATGGAAGGGAATGATGAACTTGGACTTGAAGGACAAGCTTTGCATGAGATAATATCTTTCATTTTGTCTCGCTCTCTCCCTTTGCTCTCCCTCACGCACTCACCAATTCAACTCACTATCATCACCACCATTCCCCCCCCCCCCCCCGCCCTCTCCTTTTTTTCTTCCTCCCTCACGGCCAAACCAGCAGAACACCTTTGGGCTACTGTTCTTGCTACCATGTACCACCACAGAATAGCCAGCAGCTTGCCGTGATTGCCCTGAGCCGTACGCCACCCGTCCAAGCCGTTTCCACCGTCGGATCGCCTCATCGTGAGCCAAACCAGCCGCCCACAGCTGCTGTCCAGCTGAGAAGCAGCCGCCATCGCCGTTCCGTGTCATTTTCGAACTGTGTCATGCATAGCCCTCGCCGCCACCGTCACGTCCACGTAATCGGAATCGCTAATGGGTGAGTTATCGCCCTAATCCTTTGATTAGTAGGTTAAACTTGATTAGGATGAGTTAGTTTAAGTTAATTATGTTTAGTGCTAATTAATTAAGGATTAGTCGATAAGTTATTGCGATAAGTGATAAGTGGACTCGATAAGTTATCGAGAAAATGCAATAAGCTATTGAATTTTTAGTGATAAGCTATCACCGATATTGCGATAAGCTATCAAGGATTTGATGATAAGCTATCGGATTATTTTTATAATTAATATTTTATTATTGAATTAATTAATTTTCGGAATTTAAATATTAATATTTTATTAATTTTTTTTGTAGAGTTTAATAATAAATTGTGATTGTTTTAGGCTTGAATTGTGATGCCTATGTTGGAAATTACCGTATAAATTAGCTTGTATAGCTAAATGAATTATATTGCTATTTTTAAGGATGGAATTGCGGGCATACGAACAGTAAATCCCAAGGTATCGGGTTTGTATGTCAATTTTTATGAGCTAGATAGGGCGTGGATGTTTGAATTGGGAAGTATGCAAAGTTTGATGGTTTAATTATATACACATTATCACGTGTGATTATTCTAGTGCCTTTTTACGTGTGAAAGTTGCAATATTTTGACGTATTAGCACAGATCCTGTTAGCATTGGCTAATTGAGAAAGATAACAATGGGACTTGAGTGATTGCTATGTGTGCATGATCACCTAAAGGTTCCTTTCGTGCCCGATTATATCGGATGACTGCCAACCTAGAATTTGGCCGTGGCCTTAACAGGTGTCCCCAATTTGGTACTTAGATGCCGTTGTAGGGGCAAGGGAGACGAAGTCGTTCATGAATTGGATTCAGAACGAACCCATTTATGGGATGCCGTCATTGAGGTAGGGTGAGACGATGCCGTACTCGACGGGGTGGGACGATGCCTGGTTATCCCGGAAGACCGCCAACCTAATGCGAATAATGCGGGTTGTGCTATGCATGTGTGGTTGTAGTAATCGGAATACGCACGAAAGATTATGGTGGCATTGCGCTTGATTATGAGATGAAATTGTGAGGCATGGTATGGGATAGGCCGAAGCGGTTTCACCTTATAATCGGGACACGTGTGGATGCATTGTGCGTGCATAGAAAAGTTGCTACGTATTCTAACTGCCTTATATGCTTATGGAATTATCATAGTACATGATGTTATAACGTGCAGAGGGTGTGCCAAGGCAAGGTAAGGTTACCTACGATTGTGTGATGATATCTTGTGTACATCGGGTTGATTCTCATGTTTTAGGTGCATCCGAGATGAGTTGACCTCCTAATTGACGCTTAGGTTGTTAACTCGCTGAGTTTATTTCATTGTTGTTGTTTAACCATTTTTAGGCCCTAAGTAATGAAAAATTGCCATGTGCGATTTTGGGGTCCTTGTTGACCGGGACCAGGAGGTTACTAGGTTCTCGTTCGAAGGGTTAAATTTCTTTTGAGATCACATCGTAGGTAGAGGAGATAGGTTAACCCCTTACCTTTGTGGTTGTAATTGGGAAGGTTCGCATGACGGACTTGTATTATGTTAACTCGAAGTTTTGTTGATGAAGTTGTTTTTATAGTGGTGTGTTTTCCTGACTATCCCTGTTGTTGTGATTGGGTGGACTATGATTGCTTCCGCATGCATTTAATCGTAAGTCAGTTCGATTGGGTCGGTAACGGGTCCTAGGACGTTTCCATTTCACGACCATTAGCGGGATGTTAGCGTGCTCGAGGTTCGAGACATGACACAATAACTCGCCACCTTGGCCCCACTTAAATGTAAGGGGAAAAATGTCTTAAAAGTCATAAACCTATTATAATAGTGCTAATTTAGTCATAAACCTTTTAATAGTGTCAATTTAGTCTTAAACCTTTAACCTGAAGACAATTCCATTCTTTTAGCTAATTTTGGTCGGATATTACTGATATGGACGTTGGCCGGCCTACATAGTACAGCCATCACTAACTTGGATAACTTTTAGTAATATTTTAATAATTTTCTAATCTTTATTTATTTATTTCCTTTCTTGTTTTCTCTTTCTTTTTTTTCCTTCTCTTTCCTTTGGTGGTCGGCAAGGGCTAGCCTAGCCTCACTTGAGTGATCGGCCAGAGGCAAGGTTGACCTCTTCGAATTTGGTAAGGTCGAGCCTTGCCCAGTCATGGCGAGGCCCGACCCTTGCCAGCCTAGCGCAAGGCCGCCCTTGTGGCCTCTAGTGAGGTGGAGCCTCGCCTAACCATGGCGAGGCTCGCACTCACCAACCCACGCCTTTGGCTGGTCACTAGACCTTGACGATTGGTTAGGGGAAGAATGAAGGGAAGGAACAAAAAAGAGAAAGAAAAGACAAAAAAACTGATAAATAAAAGAATAAATAAAAAATCAAAAAAATATAAAAATATTATTAAAAGTTATTAATGTAAGCTGGCCGACGTCCACATCAATAATATCCTACAAAAATTAGCCGGAATGACTAAAACAGCTCTAGATCAAAAGGTTTATGACTAAATTAGCATCATTAATAGGTTTATGACATTTCTGACGTTTTTCTCTAAATGTTGTGTCCTTCGGCAAAAATTGAATCTCCAATCATCAATTTTTTAGTCGAAAATGTAGTCTTATCGATGGGCTAGTCAATGAGGCTCTCCTCTTCATATACATGTCGTGAATCTCTTTTGGGGAAAATCCAAATCAGAGATTGAAGTGCCCTTATTTTCTCAAATAAGGGCTTGAAGTAGACCTTATATCAAATGAGGGCATAAAGTTTCTCAAATAAAGGCCTGAAGTGAATCTTGCTTCAAATAAGGGTCCGAAGTGGCCATGTTAGTCTAAAAAAAGGCCTGACTTCACTAGGATCAAGGGCATTTTGTCTTTTAATTTTTTTGATTTTTTTCTTCTTTTTTTCCTTTTTTGATTTTTCTTTCCATGAAAAACAAATTCAAAAAATAAAAAAAAACTAAAGTTAAAAGATGAAAATGATGGTCGGTGGAGTGGTAGCGGTGGCCGACAGGGTGACCAGTGCCTCAGCGAGGGCCAGCGAGATAGAAAAATAATAACAAAAATAACCACGTTAGTGTCACATTAGTATTTTCTATTAGCTAAATTGGACGGACTTAACTTTATGACTCGATTGAACTAATTTGACAAGTTTCAGGATTTAACTACACTTTTGGCAAGTTTTGGAACTTAATTGCACTTTTGTGACAAGTTTTAGGACTTGTAGTAAACATATATGTCACGCCCTGAACCTTTCCTTTTTATTTTCCCTAAGCCACGGGTGCGCGACATCTTTTGAGGTCATTGAATTGCGACGTCTCAGGAGGCGTCACCAACCCATTTCTTTTATCTTTCAATTATGCACATGTGGAAGTGTACTTCTTTACACCCAACAACAAACAACAAAATAGGATAGAAAGGAAAACACTTGAACTTAGGCTCCATTTGTTTGGCGGAAAATATTCTCTTTTTGAAAATATTTTCCCGGAAGTCATTTTCCTGGAAAATGTTTTCCCGGAACATAATTTTCCGGTGTTTGGTGAGCAATATGAAAAAGTTTCGGAAAATATTTTTCGCCGGAGGCGACCGACAACCGGGCGGCTCACGGCGGTGACCAAGGCGGGCGGGGGCAACCCGCCGTGATCAAGCGGGCAACCAAATGACCTTAGTGAAGAAGAAGAAGAAGAAGAAGAAGAAGCTCTGGAAAATAATTTCTGCTTTTGAAAAAGCGGAAGTCATTTTTCATAAACTTAGGCTATTTTGTGAGGGGGGAAAGGAAAATATTTTCTCACGGAAAACGTTTTTCATCCCCCGAACACCAAAAAACCCGGAAAATATTTTCCGAGAGAATATTTTCCGCCAAACGAATGGAGCCTTAATATTTAAAGTTCTAATTACAAGGTCATTCTTATGGCCCTTTTCCCGATTACAACCAAACGGATTGGGATTAGATCTAGCTCCTCTATTTCCAACACGTCCACCTCCTTGTCTTGGTCTACGGGGACACCAAAACACACGCGACGGTAAGGGACATCCATACTCAAGGTCTAAAAAGGGGTTAACAACAACGAATGAGATATAAAGTCTCAGCAAGTTAACGACCTAAGCCTTGTTTAAGAAGTCAACTTGCCTCGGATACACCTAAACATACAATAATACATCAACGACAAATCAATTACAAAGCGAGCCTTGCTTTGTTTTAACTATACACACGAGCAGGCTACTCAGCCTAGCATAAACAAACGTGTCATTAAACAATCGCAGGCATTATTACCTTGCCTTGACACACATACCCTGAACATTATAAACCATTACGTGCAATCATAATATAACAAGCATATAATACAATCAGAATACGCAGCAACTTTCCCATGCACAAAACATCCACACGAGTTTCGATTATAAGGTGAAATCATTTTGGCCCATCCTATACCATGCCTCATAATTTCATCCCCTAATCAGGTGTAATGCATTCACACTATTTCATGCGTATTTTGATTACTATAACCTCATAGGGCCACAGCACAACCCACGTTACTTGCATCAGGTTGGTAATCTTCCGGTATAACGAGGCATCGTCCTGCTTCATCGAGCACAGTATCATTTGGAACCCCCGCCCAGATGGCATTTAATTAAAAGCATCAGCCTAGCCTCAACCGCGACTCGGTATCTGAACCCCCATCGGGTATTTGAACTTAATCGACCAACGTCTCTAGACCCCAGCTGGGTGACGAGTTCCTTTATGTGATCACACAAGTACAACAACCACACAACTCATTTATATCTCTGCATTTAGCCAAATGCAAATGTGGTTCATACTCATACAACAAATTACCTGCAACTTCCACACATAAAAAGTGTAATAATAAATTCACACATGATCACATACACAATCAACCCATCAAACTTTGCACGATTTCCTTTTTAAACATCCTTGCCCTATTTAACTCATAAAACCGGACATATAAACCCAACTCCTTGGGAATTTCCACTTATATGTCCATAAAACCTTTCTTTAAAAACAAAATCCAAGGTTTATAAAATGGGCAATCACATTTCATGGCACAACAAGCTCTAAAGCACATGAAATATACACAGTATTATTACATAATTCAAGCACAAATTACATATAACAACCACTTATCGCCTTATTGTAATAACTTATCAAATAAAAACTGATAACTTATCGCTCTCTCGCGATAACTTATCATCCATTTCCTTAATAGCTTATCACCCCTTTGGTGATAACTTTTCACCTAAACCCATGATAGCTTATCACCATTTTTGTGATAGCTTATCAACATATACCTAATAACTTATCATCCCTTTGACGATAGCTTATCACATTTTTTTCAATAACCTATCAAGTCCACTTATCACCTATCGCGATAGCTTATCACTTCTGCTTATCACTTATTGCGATAGCTTATCAACTAATTTCTTGTTAATTAGCGCTAGGCATAATTAACTTAGTCTAATCTACCCATAATCAAGTTTAACACCCTAAACAAGGGATTAGGGGTTAACTCACCTAAAAACGATTTTGACAATACGGGCGCGACGGTGGCGATGAGGGCTATGTGTGGCTCGATTTAGAACAGCACGGAGTGGTGGTGCGGGAAAGGGGTCTCATGGGCAGCTGCTGAGCAGCAGCAAGGGCAGCTCGACGAGGGGTGCGGCGGACAGCGGCGCATGGGTAGGCATGGCTCGGAGCTAGCAAGGGCATACGATGATGGCAGCGGTATAAGAGAAAACAAGAGGAAAAAGGGAAAGGGAGGGAGCGGTGTGGAAAGAGAGAAAGAGAGAGAGAATAGAGAGAGAACGTGAGGGGGAGGAGAGAAAAGTGAGAGGGTGAGAGAAAATGATAGGAAGCTTCCTCCTCAAGTTCCTCTTGCCAACTTCTCTTCTAAGTTTCATTGCAAGCTTTTTATGCAAGCTTCAAGCAAACTTCCCAAGCGAGCTAGAACACATTTCACATGGACTTGGGCTTGGGCCAACAAACTTGGGCTTGGGCTTGAACGAGCCCAATTTGAAGAGAAATGGACTTGAAAATGTTAATGGGCTTGCAAGGCTTAATGGGCTTTCATTGGGCCCATTGGGCTTTGGCCTTAGGCGTGAGGCCCATCTCAAGCCACTTGTGAGCTTCCATTCTCGGCCTAATAATTCCTTTGTCCAAAGTTTCGGGGCCCAAAACTATTCCCGAGGGTCTACCTCGACTAAACCGGAAAGGAAAGTTCATGAACTATCCTTAATCGAAAACCCATAATCGGACCAAGGCTCGTGGCTAAACTTTAATGGAAAGTGCTCCTAATACGGCCTATTTGAGTTAGGCGGCCTCTTGGGGTGTCGCTTGCGTGATTTATGGTTGATTCATCAATCAATCCATATTCGTGTCTCGTCAACCCATGGATCATTCTGGATTGTCATATAATCGTGCGAAATTAACTTATTTGCCCGGGGTACGTGGTCTTATGAAATTGGCTTAGGATTGTTTGGGTTTAGTGTAATGACCATGCGAAATCACCCGCAATCCGGCTATGTATACTCTCGCCGAATCTATCCCTAACCTTTCATTGATTGACACGTGACGTCGTAAGGTCGTCCCGCATCGATCCTTTTGGTCGAGCTATTTTTTATGATCGAGTACTCTAGTCGAACGCATTTCTTGACCCTCAATTTCCCTTCCAAATCGAATAGTTAACCCATGCACGATTCGTAAATCGACTCATGGTCTAACCCTATTATTAGTGCATTGACAGTTTAAGCCACTTCTCATGCCGCAATAGGGTCCGAATTGATGAATCACAATATCCCATTAAATCTTATGAGTAACATTTGTGAATTCCTTTGTGAGTTTCTTTATGAGATTGATAGATTATTTCATAAGGAATTGTAAAGTTAAAAACTATGTGAGTTATTAGTTATAACTGGAGTTTAGAAAATACTGAGAGTACTTAAGTGACTCGAGTGCGATTGTAATCTTCATTATTTTGTTTGATCTATAGTGAAATTATTTGCTAGTCTTCTCGTAAACGTAAGTCACTCCGACCGAACCATATAAATCTGATAGCCGATCTATTTTTATGTTTTATTTATTTTATTGTTCGATTGCTTATTTTCGCAGCATGACATTTCCATAAAGCTCAATCATGTTGTGTTATTACAAAATGTTTGGTTGGTACCATATCTAATTTAGTAGAGAGCTCTCATATTGACTTCGTGATAGGATAAATCATCATTGTAGCCGTGTTGAACTTATGATTGCTCAAGAAAATGTCTACTACCTTATCTATATACTAGCATAATAAGGTGATCTCAACTCAAAAAAAATACTAAAGGCTCCGTTCGTTTCACAAAAAATGTTACGTTTCGGAAAATTGTTTTACGAAAGTCATTTTCTTGGAAAATGGCACAATTTTCCAATGTTTGGCTAAAATCTAAAAAAGTGAATATTTTCCGTTGTTCAGTATGAAAAATATTTCCCTCCTTGTACTACTTTTAATAATTTTTCATTTTTCTTTTTCTTTTTTTTCCTTCTTCTTCTTCCTCGGTTGTTGACACTTAATTTTTAACTCATTTTTTTTTTCATATTTTCAAAAATCTCAAAATTAAGACTAGAAATCTTGGCCAAGCCTAGAAACCTATTTCTAAACCAAAAAATATTTTTTTAACATTTTCCTGCATTTTTCCTTAATTTCTTTTAATAAAAATAAGTGATAAAATCAATAAAAATAACAAATGGAATCAGAAAATTCCATAAAAATAGTCATTAGTCTTATTTTAAATCCAATTTCATGAATACATCATCAATTTTGAAAAATCTCAATCGGGTATGTGTTTTTCTTAAAATTGGCCAAAATTAAACCCGAATTAAACCAAAAATGAAATTAAATTTTTTCTAGTCATTTTTAAGTCATAGTGTCTTCACAAAAAATGATTCTAGGTACTTGAATTTCATAATGGTCAGTCCAATTGCACAATTTGTCATAAAAAATAAAAATCCCCAAAATTAGATTGAAAATTAAGAATTTTGAACCCAAATTGGGAATCGTGCCCAATATGAAATTATCAACACATGAGACCATCATTTCTAGGGTTAATCAGATGTGGGTAATTCAATTTTGGTATCAATTTTGCCTAATCAGGTCATTAGGACATCAAATTGAACAAAACTCTATTAACCCGAATACAAAAATGTAAAAATCTTGGACACAATTATAACGAAATTTGGGGAAAATCATATATTTGGGTTCGGAATATGATGGGGAAGTCAATTTTGGGGTTTAATTTGAAAAAATCAATTGAAATTGAGTTCAATTTGAGTTTTTAATCAAAATCGGGCCTACCGGGTTGATCGGGTCAACCTAACCTGACCCAGTGACTCGTCTTCTTCGCCCGGATCACCTCAAAACGTTCAAAATCCAGAAAATAACTCTCGTGCCCAGAACTTTACTGACTTCCCCCGATCAAATTAGCACGTTTTAATCTACTAGGCCAATTGGAAAATATTCGGCTGGCACCAGAGAATCACCTTAACCAATTCAAGGTTGGTTCTAACAAACTTTGGGCGGGAATTTTTGTGAACAAAAAAAGGGAAAACTGAACATTGAAGGAAGGAGGATGTTCGACGAAATGCCAGAGAGACAAAAGAGAGAGAAAGGAGCGAAACCAACGAGAATGATTTAGAGAGAGAGGGTCGAGAGTCCTCTCACGAGTGTTTAGTGTCGTCATGGACGGTGGAGCACTAGCGAATCGTGATTTGGCCGTGACTCTCCCCTAGTTGTTTCAGTCGACTCAATTGGTCTTGAAGGCCTGAAACCAGACCTTTTCCGATCAATCTAGACCTTTTCCGGTGAAGCCAAGACCATTAGGTGGAAGTACAAGTGTTAAGGAACAACCCTATAAGCGGACTTTATTTGATAATTTCTTCTGTTCATCGAACAAAGTAGGTAAAATATTGTTCATAGTCACGATTTTTCCAAATTTGCGAAATGGTGAACTTGAGTTCAATCTTGCTAACCGGACATTTTCAATGCTCAAAACATGTTCTGAGCTCATTCTCATTATTTGTTTGCATTTTGAATGATTGAAAATGCATTAAAACCGAGTCGGCCATGCATTTGACCACCTCGCCGGAGCTCGGAGGTCCTCGCCGGAGTGTCGCCGTGGCCATAAGCCACCCAAGTTAGCCTCCCTTAAACGTTGTTTGATGTTTTAAATCATTATTTGGATCGAATTTAGATGGTTAGGGCATTGTATATTGTGATTCTAAGGTGTAGTCGTCATTTTAGGTTAGTGGAAAATTGGCATTTTCCTACGATATTTTCGCCGGTCAGTGACGGTCCAATAGTCAATCAATTAGTTGGGTTTAATAGAGTGTGATATGAACTTGATCCAGAACTAAAAATTGATCGAAAAGGTCGTCGAAAGATCACCGGCGGTGGGCTTAAAGTTGCGGCCTCGAAAACATTAAACTTAAAATCATGCACATCAGGTGTTCGAGGAAATGCCTCAATGAAAAAGTCCAAAACGGTGTCGTTTTGGGCATTGTATCTACCGGAGAAGGTGACCGGCGCCAGCGCCGGCAACGCCCGGTTCGGCCAAGCCAAACTAGGTTGAACCGGGCCAGTCTGGTTCATTTTCCCAGTAGGAAATTTTAAAAAAATAATAAAAAATCTAAAAAAATTCAAAAAAATATAATAATAAAAAAAATCTAGAAAATTTAGAAAATTCATAAAAATTCAGAAAATACAAATAAAACATGTAAAAATTTGGAAAATCAATAAAAAATTGAAAAATTCATAAAAATATTCGGAAAATCATAAAAAAATTAATTCTCGATTAATAAAATTTACAGAAAAAAATCAAAAATTTCAAAAATTTTAAAAATTCACAGAATGGTCCAAAAACATCGTGGCCAACCATACAAAATGAAATTTGAATTTTTGGAAGTGCCCAAGTGGCATTTTTAAAAAATCCCAAATTTAGGGGTTATAACCCCTAAAAAACCCTAAAAAATGTAAATCATGAAATGAGTAAGCTTCTAGAGTTTCATTAGGGATTGGATGTTTTGATTGATTTTCGTTTTTTAGAGACCACTTACGATTGATTGATTTGATTGACATCGATTATGCATTCAATACTTGTTTGGTTCTTCCTGCAATTAGAATGGATAGAATTAGTGAGTAAGCCTCGGAAATTTGCATGACACGTTAGATATCGTATCGTTCTTAGGTACCGAAAGGGCGTTAGGGATCTCAATTCGAGATCAATAACGTAACCAAGTACCCGTACTTAGAATCTCTGGTTCGTAGAATCGTGGTATTTCTCCCATACCTCGATTAGGTTTTTAGTCTACCTACCAATAATGATTAGTGCCAACTCTAAAATCACAAACCTAGACTAAATAGGAAATTACCTTCCACTGTCATGTGAGGTATGGTTTGGGAGAGACCCTTATACGAAAATACTTTCTTAGCTTGCAAATCCCGAAAGCCCCAAAAAAAGCACAGCGCGACATTGGTTGGTCGCCAACCAAGGCGATGGCTGGCGACCGGCCACAGGCGAGCTCAAGCCTCGCCACAAGCCGACAAGGCTCAAGCTCACTAGATTTGGGCGAGGTCAAGCCTCGCCAGCCTGTGGCAAGGTCGCCCAAGGCTGGCAACCGATCGAAGAAGAAGATAGAAAAGAGAAAGAAAAATAAAAAAATAAAATAATTAAAAGATAATTAAAAATAATAAAAACTAGAATTTTAAAATATAAAAATAATTGTAATGAATGATAAAAAAAGGAGAGGGGAAAATGTTTTCCTCTTTATGAAAAGTGAAAAATATTTTCCTCACTTTTGAAGGTGTTTTGTCCATTGAGAGAAAATATTTTCCATGAATAGTTTATACTCCGTGAAACGAACATCGGAAAACTCAGAAAATATTTTCTTGGAAGTTATTCTTCGTAAAACGAAAAGTGCCTTAGAGAAAATCAAAAGACCAATAGGATTTCTCTTGTCATGAAAGTAGTATATGAATCATTTATTTATTTGTAGAAACAAACAAATCCTTCATGGCAATGTGATTGTCGTATATGTGCGACGAAATCTATATCTGAAATTCAAATTCCACAGGATTCTGACTGATGGGTGACACAAGATATGAGTTTTCTGTACTTACAAATACTCTCCGCTTGGATTCTCAAGATAAGAGGCACATGCGCTTCTGCCAGCGATTCGTTAGTACCAATGAAGCACAAATAGCGGAGTGCCTCCGTTTCCAACCCGCGGTCTGAAAGGTCTAAATTTCTAGGATCTCTCTGACGCTTTGCACGCCCAAAAGAAAAAATCTTTTGCCATACACAAACATGAGGGACTTGCAAACAAGCGGAATGGGAGTCGGATTCGTGAACAAATCTCTCACTGAGGCCACCGTGGTCATGAAGAAACTTGACACTCCGAAGGCGAGTCTTGCTGAGATTGAAATTCTTGTGTGCTTCACGGCCTTGCTGCTAATCTTTCCCACCATCTTCGGCTCATCGAGGCGTTGGCACACAAAGTTCAAGATGGTGTTGTGGGCAGCGTACACCCTCTCGAGCCACCTCATCACGTACACGCTTGGTCTGATGACCGAAGGGTCTACCCACAATGAACTGTTCCCGGTTTGGGCCGCTTTCTTGATGATCTTCTTTGGGTGTTCGGACTCCTTCTCTGCCTACAGACTCGAGGACAACGAGCAGTGGAGGAACTATGCTTGGCAATATTTGATCAAGAACTTCGGGTTGGTCACGTTGGTGATCGTGTACGCTAGCACTTCGCCTATGCTGTTGGGGGTCTCGTATCTACTTTTAATGGGGCAGTTAAAGGTCGGTGAAAGAGCACTGTCTCTCACGACTGCGAGCGTGTATGGCCTACAGAGAACAACCAAATTGATCGCCGACTACATGAGCTCTGAGCACAAGTTATATCCGCATGAGCCGGACCCTATCCAGATGAAAGGATACAAGTATGTTGTGGGAGGGGAAGAGAAAAGATGGGTAAACGGTGTTGAAGTAATATTCAAGATGTGGAAAGCTCTAGCAAAAATGGAAGGGCCGAACGACCGCAAGAAGTTGAAAGAGAGAAAAGCTGTAGCACAAATGGAAGCGCTGAGATACCGCAAGTCATTGGAGATCACGGATGAAGTGATCACGGTCGAAAAGGTGTGGGCATGCGAAGGATCACTTTTGAGCTCGACAGACGGAGACAAAGATTGCAAGCTCAAGGACATTTGTCTCTCGTTTTCGCTCTATAAGCTTCTCTCCTTAAGATTTTGCAGCTATTCAATGCCCAAAGAAGCTCACAAAAAGGTAAGGAAGTTGATTCAGCACATGCTTGAGGGAGAAAATGATTACGAGCGCGCATTTAGGGTCACTGAGCTAGAGCTTTCCTTTCTTTATGATTTGTTCTACACCAACTATGGGATCATCTTCTACCCGGGCCGTTTGTTCCTTAAGTTGATGGAGCTCTTTCTACTGATCGTTGGTTCACTGTTGACAATTGGACTTAGTTTCTTGTGGTACTACAAGATAAGACCCCAAGATGAAGTTCAACTGGCTACTTCAGGCGGGTTGAGCATCGACCTTCTCATGACGTCGGTAATTCTTATCGTATTCATATGTTTGGAGTTTCTGCAGCTTTTCTTCATGGCAACCTCGGAGTGGGCAAAAGTATTATTGCTATGCAAGTACGTACGAAAAAAATCATGGCAACTGGACAAACGGATAGAGAAGCGGATAGCACGACTATGCCGGACGCAATTATGGAAACCTTGGGCAAGGAAACTTCGCCAATACTCGCTTCTTGAGTCGTACGGTTACACCCCTCCGAGGTGGCTGTACAATCGCTTCACAGCTGCTTATATCGATTACATAAGGGACGGTCAAAAGCAAAGTGTGCCCGCCAAATTGTGTTTGGAAGTTAAAAAAGCCGTTTTTGATTCTTTAGTTTCAAATTTCAGTGAATCGAAGAATGGAGAAGCTTGTTCAGTTGGATTGAAGAATGGAGAAGCTTCTTTGAAACTAAACGATGAGGTGAATAAGCTCTCGTGGGCATGTTGCCTTGAGACGCAGACTCAAGTCATATTTGTGTGGCATATTGCCACAAGTATTTGTGAGCACGAGGTGCCAATTTCAGAATCGGACTTTCTCGTGGCCACGAGCTTATCCAAATATCTTGCTTACTTGGTAGCGTTCTCTCCAAGATTGTTACCTGATCACCCTTACGATGCGGAGTATGTCTTCAACCAAATCATTCTCGAATCAAGGAACTTGCTTGAAGGGTGCAACACTGGAAAAGAAAGAATTAGAAAATTGAAGGAGATTGGTAGGACAAGGAATAATACTGGTAGAGTGCTAAACCAGGGTGCTCGGTTAGGGCAGCAATTGCTGGAAGAACTAAAAGATCCGAAATTCATTTGGAAGGTATTGGCTAAATTTTGGGCGGAACTCATGGTGTATGTGGCTCCATCGGACGATGCTAAAGCTCACGCAGAGCACTTGGCGACGGGTGGGGAGTTCGTGACACACTTGTGGGCTTTGGTCTCCCATGCCGGCGTCAAGCGAGACACTCCTGTTGAGCGGCCTCCTTCAACAGATGCCGAAGCTGGACCAATTGGTTGTGATATTGTACATGGACGGGATGATAGCGTGTCTCAATAAGGATTAGCGGAGCCGAAAGTTTCAGACACCTGTTATTAACAGAGTAAGGAGCAAGTGACTGGTCTATTATTTGAGTGGTTTGCTATGTAACATTCTATAGATAGGTTGGTCCATGCTTTATGTATTTGAGATCAGATGGGTTGCTAAGCATGCTTCATTGGGGGTGATAAAAGCTTCTTGTGTATCTTTCCTTCCTGCTTGTTCGATGTTTTATTTCTTTTACTGCATCTTTTGTGAGGATCTGTCAGAACATTTGGTGTTTATAAGCCATCTCTTTGGGAGATTCTTTCTCTATGTCAATTGCAATCTATATTCACACTTTAAGAGATCATGTCCACAACATGGCAGCAAACTTCTTCGAAAATGTTTGAAATTCCACTGGTCTTAATTTGCACTTGTGGTTACGCAAGATGAGGACTCTGTACATCTTGATAACAGTGTTGCCGATGTCAACCAATGAAATGAGTGGAAGAAAAGAGAATGAACTCAAGAGTTCTTCTTGGAGGCATCTTAGTCAGTCAATTACATACGGTTCGGAGTATGCATCCGCCATCCCTTAGCTTGTCTCCATTTGATGTCCTGTGCATCCAATGAAACATGATCAATAAGAATTGATATACCCTTAAATTAGCAGGCAAGGTTTTACGTTTGACTCTTTATCACTAGTTTCCAAAGTTTGGGAAAAGGCCCCAATGAATAGACTACGTAACGGAGGGAAGATTTGTAATTGTTCTTTATTTGGTGCAATTAGCATGAGTAAAATAACCGGTGTTGAAGCCGATTAAATTTTGTGGGTAAGATTTTGTGTATTCCTTTGTGAGATTGAAAGATTATTACGTAAGAAATTCTGAGGGCTAAGCCCTATGAGTTACAGGGTGTAATTGAGGGCTGTAAAGCACTAAGAGTATTTGAGTAACTAGACTGTGGTTATAATTTTTGTCATATCTCTTGAATTATAGTGGAATCCTACTCTCCCATAAAGTAAATCATATCGCTCAATTCACGTAAATCTAATGTCCTACTTATTTACTTATTCTGTTCACTATTCTATCCGATTGCTTATTTTTCGCAACACAAGTTTTGAGAGTAATTGCTTGAATTCAATGCAAGGGAAACCGAAAGAGGAGCAACCATTGACTCAAGAGTGCGCCAACTTTTCCAGTCATAGAAGCTGTTGCGAATAATAGCCAAGCAAATCTGATTAAATAGTCGAAATGAAGGAAAGGAAGTCGGACATCATATTTACGTGGTTTGGTCCGAATATTGAAATCTACATCCATGAAAAGAGCAACATGGAATTTTACTATAGAAACAAGCGATACAATAAAAATTATAATCACTCGAACACTCGAACACACTCTCAATGTTTCTCAATCCTTAATTACACCCAATAGCTCACTCAGTGTTTAGCCTCTCACAATTTCTAGTGAAATCTCACTTAAGGAATTATACAACTTATACTCATAAGAATTTAACTGGTTAAATTAGTCGGGTATAATTACAACGAACAAGCCCTCACACGAAGAACTCTCTGCCCAACTTCTCGGTGCAGTGTTGGAGTTCTGTCTCAAGGACACACACTTCAACGTTCAGAGAACTCTTCCATTTATAACCAAAAGAAGCCTCCCATCATTTATTGCAGCACGAGAAAGTTTTCTTCAGTGGGTTGAAAAACAATAGAAAGTAACGTGGGAGCTCCACCTATTCTACCCCTTTTGTGCGGCTGCTTTGAAGAGAGTTAATGGAAACGGGCAACAGAAAACCCACACCATTCATTAAGTATTCAACCCACTGACTCCACAAATAAATATATGTAATATATATGTGAGCCCCTTCTTCTGTATGAACATTAGAATGTCTTTCTGCGCCAACAAATTCAGCATTCAAAAGAATCCAACATGCAGGATCATTTTGACCCGGAGAAGGTAACATATTCACGCATAATTAATTTTTCTTCACGCTTGTTGAAATCTTGGCCAACAATTCTCATATGCCAATTTTTGACTCGTACGTGGCCAAGTTCACACATTCTCATCGGTCGGGTTTCATTTAATAGGCTCAAACTTGAGGCATAGTTTAACAATCTCCATCTTAACTCGACGTTTAAGCCAAGTCATAATCGCTTTAATAAAAATCTCACTGCTACTCTCCCATAGCCCCAATGGGCTCAACCGCCACAAAGTGATTTCAAGTCAAGTCGCGCTTGAACTTCGCCATAACCATGAACCTCATCAAGATATTAACTCCACCTGAACAGTTAGCTACTCCATAAGGATTTTTCGACATAACCTCCTGAATCACAGATAAAACAAAACCATCATTACATTCATATCTGACAGAAGGTTGAACACGCACCTTGTCAAATCCAGTAATTACAGCAACTGTCGGCTCTATAGGCTCCATCTCGCTACAAGAATCATTTGTGTCGATTATTTCACTAGTACCTACTACCTCATGAGTTTTTGATTGCAACTCCACATTGAGCTGAACACCATCCAAATCCGTATTAACACTACCACAAACACTCCTAGCTAGAAGTACCAAAAACTTGTTAAAGGTAACTTCTCTGCTGTCATCAGATGAATTGATATCTGGGCACCACAACTGATAGCCCCGCTCACCTTGCGCATAGCCATGGAATATGCACCTTGCCCTCCCATCGAGCATACCATCACTTGCTCGAAAATAACACAAGCAATAAAATATTCTAAAAATAGAATAATCAGCAACGTTACCTGACCACACTTCATCGTAAGTCCGATATTCAATAGCAGTTGATGGGGATCTATTCACCAGGTCGCTTGACATACTACATGCATCCACTAGGAATCTCTAGCAATACTAGCACTAGAGATCATTTTATGAGCCGTCTCTAGTAATTTTCTACTCATCAATTTTGTAAACTGTTGTGGTTTACTAGCACTAGTGCGGTGTTTCATTATGCCATTCTTCATGCAAAATTTATTTACTACCTCCAAGCATAACTCCATGCTACAGTCAATCCACACATGCTTGATTGACTTACCTATCTCCACCTCGATCAAAGCTCTCGACCGCGTATTCCTGACATTAGTATCAAACTTGTGCATCGGCACAAACACCTAGGTCTTTCTCGAGCAGTCGTTAAACTCTCTAACATATACATCCGACGTCTCCGGGGCGAAACCTATCACTGTCTCACCTTGAAGTTCATACAGGCCACCATATTTGATTCATGTCATTATCACCATGGCACCTTGAACAACCTTTAGAACTCCACCTTCTGAAGAATACCTGCAGTCAGTTGAATCTAGGACACCTAAGGAAATTAAGTTCTTTTTCAATTATGAAATGTGTCTTACTCTAGTCAATATTCTCACAATACCATCATGCATTCTGATTTTAACATCACCAACACCTACAACATCGCATTCGGCATTGTTCCCTAACTGTACTTTACCACAACCCGTGCATTGATAAGTGATAAATTAGTTCTTATTTGGTGTAGTATGAAACGAACAATCAGAATTCATAATCCATCCAAAAAATTACGAATCCTCAATAACAAACAATATACAATCAACACCATCATAATTATTCTCAACCACAGCTGTAACATCACCTGTAAACTCAACTCTAATTCCCTTACCCTTTTCATCTTTCAGCTTAAGACAATTTCTTCTAAGATGCCCACTTTTGCCACAATTCCAAAAACAACCCCACAAGTCCTAGACTGACTTCATCTGTTCATGTTTAAACTACTCTTGCTAACACGAGTATTATTTCTTCCTCTATTCTCACCTACTAAAGCAGCAGGCAATTCTCACCTACTAAAGCAGTAGGCACAGGTTCACCAAATTCTTTCCTACGAATGTTTTCACTTAGAATCAAATCGCGAACCTTATTAAACGTCAAGCTTCTTGATCCAGAGGAATTACTAACAATAGTAACAGTAGTATTCCAACTATCATGGCAATGAGAATAATAGAATCAAAGCACGCACTTCATCTTTAAAGTTAATCTCAACCGAACTCAATTAGTAAACAATCACATTGAATTCGTTGATATGTTTAGCAACTAATGTACATTCGCCCATCTTTAAGTGAAACAGACGTTGCATCAAATAGACCTTGTTAATTGCAAAGAGTTTCTCATACATATTCGACAAGGCTCTCATCAATCCTGCAGTTGTTGTCTCCTTCACGATGTTAACTGAAGTGACATTATGAGCCAACGTCAGCCAAATAAACACCCATCGCTTGTCTATGTAGCCATTCCCACTTTGAATCTTTCATTGACTCCGGTTTCTCTCCAAATAGTGGTAAGTGCAGATTTTTCTGATACAAATAACCTTCAATTTGCATCTTCCAGAAAGAAAAATCTTTCCTGTCAAACCGGTCGATTCTCACCTTTCCTTCTTCCATTGTTACCGATTTGCTTCAAGTTAGCCAACACTGGCTTTGTTACCAATTATTGCGAATAATAGCCAAGCGAATCTGATAAAATAGTCAGAATGAAGGAAAGGAAGTCAGATACCAAATTTACGTGGTTCGGTCCGAATATCGAAACTTATGTCCATGGGAAGAGCAGCACGGAACTCCACTATAGAAACAAGCGATACAACGAAGATTACAATTACTCAAGCACTCAAACACACTCTTAGTATTTTTTACTCCTCAATTACACCCAATAGCTCATTTAGTGTTTAGCCCTTCACAATTTCTAGTGAAATTTCACTAAAGGAATTATACAAATTATAGTTACAAGAATTTAACTAGCTAAATCACTTGATTATAATTACAACGAACAAACCCTCACACGAAGAACTCTCTGCCCAACCCCTCCGTGAAGTCTCAGAGAGTTGTCTTCTCTCGGTGCTCAAGGACACACACTTCAACGTTCAGAGAACTCTTCCATTTATAACCAAAAGAAGCCTCCCATCATTTATTGCAGCACGAGAAAGTCTTCTTCAGTGGGTTGAAAGACAACAGAAAGTAACGTGGGAGCTCCACCTATTCTTGCCCTTTTGTGCGGCTGCTGTGAAGAGAGTTAACGGAAAGGGGCAAAAGAAAACCACAACATTCATTACTTATTCAACCCACTGACTCCACAAATAAATATGTATAATACGTATGTGAGCCCCTTCTTCTGTATGAACATTAGAATGTCTTTCTGCGGCAATAAATTCAGCATGCAAAAGAATTGAACATGCAGGATCATTTTGACTTGGAGAAGGCAACATATTCATGCGTAATTAATTTTTCTTCACTCTTGTTGAAATCTCGGCCAACAATTCTCATACGCCAATTCTTGACTTGTACGTGGCCGAGTTCACACATTCTTATCGATCGGGTTTTATTTAATAGGCTCAAACTCAAGATATATTTTGACAGAAGATGATTCTGTCCTGTTGGATGGAAATTGAAGTCTTTCTTGACTAAGAGGCTGAACATGTGGTTGAGAACATTGGCCCCTCATTTTTATGACTGCCCAAAGGTCTGACTGCCTAAAGTGACCGCTGTGAGTCAGAAATAATCGAAGTCTTCTTGAGTCAGACACGTTTAGTTTTTATATCTCCTTTCTCAAGCAAAATGTGAGCCAACTCGATGAGGTTGGCTTAGTGGCTTAGAAGGAACACCGTACAAGTTCCATTTTCCGCACCATCTAATATAGATAATTAAATATTTAAGCGGTCCATCTGGGTTTCTACTCATAGGTTATGTATTTTATTGGAGTAGTGGGATCTCGTATGAATGGAGATCTAGCTAAGATGGAGTTTCTTGTTATACAAACAAGAGTCTCATGAAGACCTTTGTTGATTGACGTCAAGACATGCCTTGCACATTTACAATCACACTACAAAATTGGCAAAACCGGCACTAATAATCAAAAATCCAATCTCTACTGACTATTAGCGACTGCACGCATCCTATGCCTCATTGTTGCCTATAGGCTTGCCACCAACGAAGATGTGTAATGGGGATGCTTGCCCGTCCTAAACATTAGCTACGGGAACACCTGGCCGGTCCCTAATAGCTCTTCGAAAAATCCGTCACCCATGCACTTACTTTTACGGAGATTGTCCAAATCGATCTTAATGTAGTGTATTAGAGACGAGAGTGACCGCTCGCTAGAGTGACGAGATGAGACACTGATTCATATGAAATTAATTGGTTTTTGAGGACAGGTTTTCACATTATACCTTGAACGAAGAATGTATGCCTGTTAATTTAATTTGGATCGAGTCATGTAAGCAACACCAACTTTCGAAATGAACTAATATTATACCCATATCATTATTATGTTCTATCAACAAATCTAAATAGTTGCAATGATTTTTGTTGTAAAAAAGAAGAATGTAAGATTTTGGCTCCCTTACAATGTCGAAACTGTTACAACATAAGAAGAAACACAGATACAAGAAAATTCCCTAAACCAGACAAAAGCTTCCAAAGCTCTTCACAAAGCGGTAATCTGACATATTTCTCCCTCATAAACCTGCCAAAGACAATTAAAACTCAACAAACCCTTCTGAAACAAAAGGTAAACAGCTGAGACGCACTAAGATTTCTCCTTAATCTGTAAATATAGATTGGCACTGGTAGACAGAGTCATTCTCTTACTTGTAACAAACATTCCATAAATGTAAGCAAGAAGCAGCGAAAACTCTCACGCCAAGATATCTAGGAAACACCACCTTAGGCAAGTAGTACATGCTGCACTCTTGGTGGTGATCGCCCACGGCTCGGTTATTACAGATTCAAATTTCAAGCTTCTCCACACTCTTAACCTTGCAACAACACAGCGACATAAATTCGTAGCTATTATTTTCCTTTCTTATGAGAAATTACTGTGGAAGGCAAACGGGAAAATGACACAAATAGTCCCTGAACTTTGGCTCAATTTATAATGTCGTCCCTAGACTTTTAATTTGTTCAATATTATCTCTCAACTTTTAGTACATGTTCAATTTAGTCTGTGAATTATATGAAATGTTTAATGTTGTCCTTCCATAAATTCAAGTTCAGGAACAATATTGAACATTTTCATATAGTCTAAAAATTATATTGAACATGTACCAAAAGTTCAATGATCACATTGAATTAATTACAAGTCCAAGGATGACGTCGCACATTTAGCTAAAGTTCAAGGATCACACTGAATAAATTAAAAGTTCATTAATCATATTGCATATTATTTTAAAGTTCAGAGATTATTTGTGTAATAATCCCAAGGCAAACCAATGACTCCGAAAAAGTTGTATCATTAGCAAAAGTTGCAGAACACCAATAGTGAAAGAAGAAGATACACATGTCCTCTAACCACTATGATGGATTTTGGGCGCGTTTAGTAAGTTGCTAAATAGTAACTATTTATGTTCTTTTATTTCCAGAATCAGTTTTACAATAGAAATCCGTTTAGCAAATTTTTTGTTTCCGGACACAAATTTGCAAAAATTTGTTCCTCGAATCAGTTTTGGAACAGAATCAAGAAGCAAAAAAAAGTAGCTTTTTGATTCTGGGAACAAGAATCAGAAATGGAAAAAAAAATTTCTTCTTCTTCTTGGTTTTCTTCTTTCTCCTTGGTTTCTTCTTCTTCTTCATTCCTTGATTGCCGCTGGCGACTGGACACAAGCCAGGGTCGGCTAGGGCATCGTGGCCCTCACCCAGGTTACAAGCTGCCCTCGCTAGATTTGGCGAGGGTGGCCCTCGCCCAGGCGACGAGGGTCCAGCCCTCGCCGGCTCTGGTTTGTGGTCGATCGCTGGCACCAGCAACCTACCATGGCCAAAGAAGGGGAAGGGAAAGAATATATATATATATATATATATATATATATATATATATATATATAAATTCAAAATATTATTAATAAAAAGAAATTTTGTGCAGTTACCAGACGCATTATGTTCTTTTTCTATTTTCAGAATAGAAATTTTGGGCAATTACCAAATGTCTTTAAATACTTAGAAATTGTTCCCAGACGCGGAATAAAAAAGAATCATTTCTGAGTATAATCAACTTTCAAAAACAGAATGATTGCCAAACAGGCCTTTAGTCACCGTCCCTAAGAAATTATCGTATGTTGTCTCTTTCTTAGTAGCGTCATAAGAGGATGACGGAAGTTGCCCCAACTGTGTTTTATCTTCTTTCTTTTTATCTCCGACAAGGTCGGTCTTTTTTGGCAATAAATAATGACTTGGACTTGTATTTAAATATGAGTCCGGACAGTGGAAACCAATCGTATGTGAAGTACATCGGACGTGAGAAAAACATTATCTGGTCTTATTTAATGAACGCACGATGCTAAAGAAGACTAATCGCGGGATTTACTTCATCCACATCGCTTGTCTAATGTATTTAATCTTAGTTAAAATAATTGCAAGGTTTCTGGACATACAATCAATAAGAATTGATGAAACATTAATTTAGTTGGCGCGCTTTTACATTTAACACGTTATCACTAGTTTCAAAAGTTTGGGAAAAGGCCCCATTGAATAGACTAGGTAACGAGGGAAGATTGACTGTTATTTTATTTGGCGCATTTAGCGTGAGTAAAATAATCGGGGCTTGTGAAGTTCGACTTACATTAAGTCCACGCCCTTGGAGTTTTTTCTTTTATATAAAAATTGTAGATATCTTGACACACATAGAAAATGTGTTCAACCTTTTTTGAGGAATTGTCTATCTCATTTATCTCCACGTATGATACAATATGTAAATTGATTTATCCGTGTGAATCTGAGCGTGAAAATAATTCATGAAGATCCATTGTGATTCGACAGCTTCCTCAAGGATTTCTTATGCGATGAGTCCTCTTAAGCTTCTTGTATCATAGTTTAATAATCTTAGTTCTAAGTGTGCTTGCTTAGCTCTAGTTTATTGGGGGGATTAAGGTAGGTCCTTGCTCTAGGAATTTCACCTTGCAATCTCAACTGATGTAATGCTTGTCCAAAGCGCATTAAACACTTAATTATTGTTTCTGACTATTCCCTAGATCAAACCCCCTGTCTTTCTCTAATCTAATTGAGTAATTAGATCATTATAGTTTCATATATCTACACTATAAATATTGAAAATAGGTCCATAATAATGTTTCTAGTTTACTTTCATAGCACAATCTCGAGCTCAGAGCTAATTTGCTTGACAACTTGATCTGCCCGAGCTCAAACTTCTGCAAATGAGTTTGGTTTGAGTCCAGTCAAACTCAAACTTATCGACAACTTGAACTGGTCGAGCTCGAGCTTATCACAAACATCAACACAATTGAGCTTGAGCATGAGAAATTTGGCGCAAAGCTTGAGAACTTGAGCTTGAGTATAGTATTGATATATACATAATAGCAGCAGAGTGCTAAAATATGTATATAATTGAGTAATTGCAGACAACTCGCAGGTAGATGAATATGATCCAAGTACTTTTATTTACGATATCGTCATTTATCAGGAAAGTTAACAAAGGCCAAATTTCTTCCATGGGTATTTTCGAAATCTTGAAAAAATTTTAGGCTACACATGACTTCTTTTTTCGAGGTTTTTTAAAAGCTTGGATCAAAATTGTCCTTAAGAAAAAAATTTCTGATTTCTTTGTATATCGCCCAATATCAACATAACACTAGAACGAATCTGTCCATGGTTTTTTGCATGTACGATCTTGTAATATCATATTTTATTGTTATGAACTTGTCTGCCATTTAGAAACTGCAACAGTTGTCGAATTTTTAGGTAAGTGCCTGATGATCAAGGCTGACCATATTGCAGAGCCAAGATTTTGGCTCTGCACCCTTGTTTCTGCAAATCTCCAGACTTTGTGAAATTTAGCACAAATGATGTAGAATCAAAACTTAGCTTCTTCGTGATTTAGATATGAGCTTCTATACACTTAAATTAAGTCATTAAATACTTGGATTAAGTTTTGTTGGGGAACAAAATTTTTCTTTTGTAAGTTTTCTTTTAAAGGATTTCTTGAAATTGCGAGTAAACATGACTACATCTTCCTTTTGTCAATACATTTAGGATAGTACTGTGCAATGACGGGGTTGCCACGTTAGAAATTTTGGGTGAGACTTGGTCGGAAAAACTAAATTGCATTTTCACTCAAATGTTTAGGACTGCATTAGTTCAATTAAAAGATTTAGACTCAATGAGAACCCTTACAATAGGTTTAGGACTGATTGTGCAATTATCCAAGAAATATGTCACTTGACCGTCCATTGAGCTTCCCTTAAAGATTGTATCAACATGAATATGATGACACTGTACCATGCAATTTTATTAACATTTTTTTGTGTCACATAACTGACATATTCAATTAGAATTTCCTTTCCACTTCACTTTCTTTCCCATTCCTTCTACGCCATATATTCAATTAATGTAATAGAGATGTGAGTGTGTGGATTTACTACATGCGTGTGCGTATGTGTGTGATGTCATTCATTTACCCAACTTTGTGGATCTATTAAGCACATCTAATGTTGAGTTTGAATTGAATATGTTTGCGGCTCAATGTAACTTATATGGAAAATGATGCAAGTCTCAATGCCATGGATAGGTGTGTGACACCAGCGTGCAATATTTTACATACCTAAATATCTAAGGGCATTAACATGCAACATAAATTATCCATACGCACAATTTGCTTGCCGAAGCATATATGCAGATGGATAGAGACATAACAATGAATAAATCATGATTCAATCTCGCAAGTATACATTAGTAAAATATATATATATGAGTCTATGATGAGGGAGAGAAAACGAAAGGACATTGTGATCTCATCCCGAACATTCATGCAAAACGAGCTATAGGAGCATCATTGTGATCGTTCACCCAACAAATATTGTCGCAATGGCAAATTATGTCTCAATGGTTTTTTCTATCAAAAGGATTAATAAAAACCATAATATTTCATACTTGATACTGATTGGTAGATGATTAAGCGGTGCTCCATAAGCACCTTAAATTTCTCCCTTTGCAATGACTATGGCCTAGCTGACTCAATGATTGTTGGTGAGTTTTTTTTGTTTGATAACCTAAGAGCACAATTGTAATTAGCCGGCTATCTAGAGGAGAACTAGCACAGTATCTCGCCATCATGGCATCACTTAAATATACGGAGAAAAGTGTTAGAATTGTACCAAACATATTGTATTGGTACCAATTAAGTTCTAAATGTATTGACCTATAACCAATTCAATTGGTTTGGCTAAAATTAGCCAAACATATTTTAATAATTTTTAAATTTCTCTTTCTTTCTTTCTTTTCTTTTTTTTTCTCTCTTTTTTTCCTCCTCTTTCCTCCGATTTCCGACAAGGGCTAGCCTTGCCTAAGCGATTGGCCAAAGGTGAGGGCTGGCAAGGTCGACCCCGCCGGATCTAAGAGAGGTCGAGCCACACCCTTAGTCAGCGAGGCTCAACCCTCGCTCGTCCAACGCGAGGCTGCCCTCTCGACCTTTGGCAAGGTTGACCTCACCAATCCTCACCTCTGATCGATCGCCAAAGTCTAGCAACTAGCTAGAGGAAGAAGGAACAGAAGGAAAAAAAAAAAGAAAGGGAGAGAAAGTAAACAAAAAGAAAAGAATGTATCAAAATTCGAAAAAAATATCAAAATGTTATTAAAAGTTATTCACGTTAGCACCGACTGTGCCACATAGGCCGATCGACGTCCACGTCAGTAATATTCGGCCAAAATTAACCAAAAGAACTTAATTGGTTCTAGGTCAAAAAGTGATTAAATTGACAACATTAAAAAGTTTAGAACTAAATTGATACAAATGTAATAGATTTAATTTTTCTGACACAAGTGTCATATGGCAACAAAAAAAAAGTGTCCTATGGCAGAAATTGATTATATAATCATTGATTTTTTAGCCGAAAATGTAGCATTATCAACGGGCTAGTCAATGAGGCTCCTCTTCATAGACACGTGGTTCGTGGATCTCTTTTATTTTACTTGAAACTTCTGGTCGCTCAAGAAAATGTCTAGGCCCTCATCCATAAACTACCTCAATTCAGAAAGATACTAAAAAGAAAATTGAAAGCCCGGGAGAATTTCTCTAGTTCATGAATCATTTATACAATTGATATGAAGAAATAAATACTTTGCTATTCCAAAATATGATCATTACATATGGGCCAAAATCTATTTTGAATTTTCAAACTCCACATGCGCTTCAGCCGGCAACTCATAAATACCAAACGATGGCTCGAAAAGTTTTGTGTATAAATAGCGGAGTGCCTCCGTTTCCAACCCATGGTCTGAAAAGCTCTAGGTTTCTTGGCTCTCTCTTACGCTTCTCACGCCCAACGTACAAAATCCTCCTTCATACACAAACATGAGGGACTTGCAAGGAGGCCAGATGGAAGTGGTGAACAAAATCCACACCAAAACCTCCGTCGTCATGAATAAACTCCACACTCAGACTGTAAGTTGTGCTAAGATCGAGCTTTTCGTGTGCCTAACGGCCCCGTTGCTAATCCTTCGCGCTGTCTTCAGCTTGTCAAGGCATTGGTATACCAACCGGATGCCCAAGGTCGCTCTGTTGGCATTATACACCCTCCCGAGCCACCTCATCACGCACACGCTCGGTCTCATGGAGGAAGCGGGGGAAGTGTTGCTCCATAGTGAGCTGTTCCCGGTTTGGGCTATTTTCTTGATGATCTTCTTGAGGAGCTCGGGCTACTTCTCCGACTACAGCCTCGACGAGCGGATATCCTATAGTTGGGAACATTTGCTCAGGAACATCTTGTTAGCCAAGATGTTGATCTTTAGTTTGAGGAATTTGTAGGTGTTTTGGGTGGTCACAATGATTTTCAGGGTCATTTGTCTATTCCTATTCGTGAAGCTCAAGGAAAAGGCCCCAATGAATAGACTATGTAACTGAGGGAAGATTTGTAATTGTTCTTTATTTGGCACAATTAGCATGAGTAAAATAACTGGTGTTGAAGCCGATTAAATTTTGTGGGTAAAATTTTGTATAATTCCTTTGTGAGATTAAGAGATTATTATGTGAAAAATTGTGATGGCTAAATCCTATGAGTTACAGGGTGTAATTGAGGGCTGTAAAAACTGAGAGTGTTCAAATAATTGGAGTGTGGTTATAATTTTTATTATATCTTTTGATTTATAGTGAAATTCTACTCTCTCATAAAGTAGATCGATATATCTTGCATAATTTCTTTGAGTTCCGCAACTGCTTTGGTTTGTGCCTTTCTCCATGGCACCGGATGCTTTTTTAACATCAGTTGTAAAGGAATTAACAACCTTGCAATATTTGAAACAAAATCTCTAAGATAATTGATTATCCCGAGAAATTGCTGAACTTGCTGGGTTGTAAAATCTTTTTCAAGAAATTTTAGCAATTCCCTGGCAATGTGCGGTCCTGGATAATATATACCTTTGTTAAGGTGCATGCCAAGAAATTCAACTTCTGTCTGGGCAATAGTCATCTTTTTCTGAGAAAGCATGTTGCCATGTTTCTTAACAATTTCTGCAAACTGCTCAAGAAGTCAACAGTGAGATTCTTCGTCTAGACTGTAGAGCAATATGTCGTCAATATAGACAGCTGCACTGGATAAGATTGGCTGGAATATGCGACACATAGCTTTTTGGAATAAGGAAGGAGCAACCTTGAGACCGAATGGAAGAACTCGCCATTGAAAGTGTTGGTTGGGGATACAGAATCCCGTCTTCGGTCTGTCATCAAGATGAATGCCCAATTGCCAAAATCCGGCTTTAATATCAAACTTTGAGTAAATATGGGCTTTAGTGATTCCCGTAAAAAGGGAATTTTGAGAAGGCAAAGGGAATTTGTCATCCTGGAGGAAAAGATTGAGGGGTTGGTAGTTAATTACCAATCTTATTTTTCCTCGATTTTGCTCAGCACATTTATTGACATAAAAGACTTCACAAGCCCATTGAGAATTAGAAGTTTCAATAAGGCCTTGTTGTAACAATTCTGAGCATTCTTTTTGAGCAAGAGCCAAATGCTCTGGATTCATTCCCGAATGGCTTGCCTTAGTAGGATTTATATCCTCATTTTTCTTGAAGGGGAGTTAAACATAGAATTCTGGATTTTTCCACAAAGGATGAGAACATTTTTTAGAGAATTCAAAATAATTTTCTGAGCATGATTCCAACAGTGTCTGCATGATTAGATCTAACAGACTCATTTAAATGGAAAAGAGTCTTTGGATATTGATGAATTCAGAGAATTGGTCTTTATACCTAAGTCCTTTTCAGAACAATTCTCAAGTTTGGAAGTTGAGTCATGATATCCCACCCAATAATCAAGTCTTTATTGGGAAGACTAGATCCAAGAATTCTAGTGGAATGGAACACTGGGGGAAAAATTGAATAGATACAGGGGTGGTACGAACATTTATGGAAAAAGTATCTCCTGAAGTAGAGTTGAAATACCGAACACAGGAAGTCCAGTATTCTTCAGGGAGAACTTTAGTATCTAGGATTGAAGCACTAGCACCAGTATCTATGAGGGCAATGACTGAAATTGGTTTGGCAAATTTTGAGAGATAGATTTTGACTGGGAAGTGGGGACAATGAAGTTGATTGGGATGTATACTAGGATCCAGATTTTCTGGTTGTGATGATAGATGGAAAGTTCTTCAGGTTCTAAATCAGAGTCTGTTTCACTGAGGGTGAGATAGGGAATGATGCAAAGTGTTTGGTCAGTAGGATTTTCATCGACAGAGAATAGGGATTCAATATCATCATTGTCAAGAGAGATTCCTGTCTCGAGTTCGATATTATGAATGAGATAATTCTGACCTTTTTTTGCCTGGGGGCAATTTTTGGCAAAGTGGCCCTTCTTATTGCAAATGAAGCAACGATTTGGTTTCTTGCGTTCTATAAAGTTTCTTCGTTTTCGCAGGGAATCGCCATTTCTTCTTTCTTCCGAAGTGCCTGGATCTTTTCACTCGATATTTCTTGAAGTGCTTGTTTTTCTTTGAATATTTTCCGCAAGAACCGTCACAATCCTTCTTCGAACATTTGATCTTCAAATATTGTTTGGAGCAAGCACCGTCAAGTTCACGATTGTCTCTGATGTAGTTTTTCATCATCTGTCTTCGGAGGCAGAGTTCATCAAGACAAAGATGGATTTCTTACTGTAGTTCTCCAAAGGGGATATCAACAATTCTTCTTTGCTTATTGAGAAAAGATCTCTCAACTTGTTGGGAGAGTTCTTTAGGAATGGAGGTTAAGAAGACTTGTTTCAAATTTGGATCAGCTCCTAGGCTATAAAAGAGTTTAAGCATCTCCCTGTAATGGCAATCTAGATGCTTTTTTTGAAGAGAACAATATTTTCTTTCAAAATATTCTCTTCTTTTGAGCTCAAGAAGATCAGCAGGTTTTCCTATGAAATATAGGTAAATAATTCCAATGGCTTGGGAAAAATCTTGCAGAAGAAGAAAAGTCATCTGATCTGTTTCAGAAGTTGACTGCCACCAGTGTTTAAGGCTTCCAGTAAACCTTGTAGCAAATTCTAGAAGAACATCATATTTGCTTTCAACAGTAAGAGCTCTAGTGTTCAACCAAGCATGGAATTCATCCAATCTTTCTGGCCATTTTGAATAAGGAGTATCATCAAGAGTGAAAAACTGTTTGGATGAAGAAACAGAAATATGAAATGGGTTATTAATCTGAATAACCTCTGGTTCAGATGGATTTGGTTCCATTTCTTGTTCTGGTGGATTAGCCATGAAGATAGGAGGAGTAGTTAGTGGTACTTGGAAAGATTCAACGGAAGAAATTGGAAAAGTAGACGAAGAGGAATAGGATAGACAGTCAGATTCTGAATCTGAATTTGGCAAATTTGATATCTTTGCTACTTGAGAAGTGCACTCTGGTAGATGTTGTTCTGAATCAGTTTTTGGATCCTGTTGTTGATCTTTGCTTAAATCCCTCAGAAAGGATTCTAAGGGGTTTGAGATCATCATCTGCTGGTCAGAGCTCTTTTCAGGTTCTTCAGAGGACTCAGCAACAGATTTTTCTTTCATTCTTTCCTTTCGGAGCTTCTCTATTTCCCGAATGCGATTGCGCATTGCTGTCATATCACTTCTATCTCGTTGAGTAGAAGTTTCGCTGCAAGAGCAATTGCAGCAAAAATTGGAGAGCTTTGCGGTGGTGGAAGAGAGTATTCGATTCTCGGAATAGAAAAGAAATCAGTAGGCTTAAATTTTCCTTCTTCGAGGAGACTGATTTGCCTTTTGAGTTTCTCTATTTCATTTTTCGGACTTTCAAGATAATGGTAGCCAAAATGCTGGCCTGATTCCAAGGCATGAAGTCTTTTCTGGAAATCCACAAGCATCTTTTTGATGGACTCGTCGTACCTTTGGATGTCTTGTTGCACATCAACAATTTTGGAGTCAAGTATCTTGAAAGCCTGATTTTGTGCCAAGAAAGTTTCTGACTGCCAATTTAGAACAGCCTTAGTAGCAGGCGTTCTTTTTAGCCTTCCACGTTCATCAACATCCGTGGGAGAAGGAATTTTTGGAGCATGAAGGTATCGTCGTTGTGGATCAGTGAACTCCTCAGTAGCAGGAAAAGAAAGCTGAGAACTTTCAACAAGATTTAAAGGAGGGAAGTCAGCTTCATTGAACATGGAGATAGATGGAAGTTGCCCAGTGATTGGGTTTTCAGGAAAGACTGGAATTTCAAGTGGATAAAAATTTTCTTTACCCACTTATAGATGGGTTTATAGAAAGGGGAAATAACAGATTTCTTATATGGGGGTGAAACTGGGGATGATGGTGGTGATGGTGGAGATAATGGGAATGATGGGGATGATGAAGTTGATGAAGATGATGGTGGTCTGTATGATACTATAAACTGGTATCCACTATTTTCTCCAAGAGTATCAATGGTAGGGTTGCCATCCAAATATCTTTAGTAGAAGCTGTCCTTGGCCTTCCTAGCTTTTCGCGTAGGCCTAATAGTTGGATCTACTTCATCTGGAGAATTTGTGCATGAAGAACACTAGCAAAAAGGATCCCAAAAGCAATGACCATAAGGGTCTTTATAGTGATTGACAGGATGCCCGTCACTTTTGAAGTATTGAACTAGCTTTTTTGGGTCTGGTTCCTTAGAAACTGGACTAGGAACATAGGGTTCTATCATAAAGATAGTAGGAAAGATAGAAGGAGTTTCTTCCTTTTCTTTACGAAATTTAATGATTACAGTACCGTTTCTTTGTCTAACAAATTCAGAGTCTGAAGACTGGAGAGGTTGGCTAATCTGGTGGACCTTTTCATAATTTGTTATCCAAGATTCAGAAAGAAGCTTGGCTAACTTTTCTTTTAGGATCTGCCGAGGAACATGAATACAAGAGGCCTGATCGTTTTGCATGGAGATAAACGTGCATCTTCATTTCCATGTTGGAAATTCAGATCTAGAGCATGATTCTGGACTTTATACACCATTTGGTAATGAAGAGTTGCGGCAATAGAATCGGCAATTTGAGGAGCTCCAGTAAGCTGAAGATGTACTTTTAAGAAAGAAAGTAGCTGGGGATCGGAAAGGGCAATATTAAAATTTGGATAAAGGGTTACAAAGACAGTTCTAGCATTTAAAGTGGTTTGGACAGTACCAATACAGGCATGCTGGTATTCTAGGAACCTAGTATCCAAAAGAGCCATTCTTGCTACGACAAGCAAACCTTTTCTCTCATGAAAGATAAGAGCAATATGGACTGCGCTATAATGGATATGCGAATACCCTTGTTGGATCCACTATTTGGGAAATTCAGGAGGAATTTGGAGAGTAATAAAGTATTCCTTTTCAGAAGCAGGAATTGGATGTTGGTTAAATTTGGAAGACTGAACGTATTCCTTGACTTCTTTCGGAGTCTGACGGATGAGATGTCGTATAGACTTGATGGGGGAAAAAGATGCAGCAGGTTTAGCAAAAGCTGAATATGGATTCATGAGAGGAAGTTGCGTTTCGGAAATCTTGGTTTCATCACTAAGAGAAACTTCATAAAGATAGTCTATCTTAGAAGCATATGAAGTACGAAACTCGGTTAAAGATGAAGAAGAAGATGATGGAATGAAAGAAGCAGTAAGAGCGATTAGAGTTGTATTTGGATCGGTCATGATGAGGAGAAAGGATTCTTCGCAGTACTGAACAATCACCAACTAAGTGCATAGAACGAACCAAGTTAGGCATAAAACCACACTCTGATACCAATGAGGGAATCTATACTAAGAGCCAGGGAAAACTAGATCAGTTTACAGCAGGTATGCTATTCTACATGGGCGAACCTCTTGTTCAAGCCCTTCAGGAACTGCCTTTTAGCTACAAAACTACCCGGAGATTTGGCTCAGAGCATACGGACGCTTAGAGTGACCAAGATGATGTTATGCCTATCTGGCCGAGCTGCATTTCTTAAATGATCATGCCAGGCTTTGAAGAAAAAGAATTTTAGAGAGGCATGGAAAGTGAGAGAATTGAGATTTCACAACTTTCCCTCTTATTTCAAACGAAGGATTACACGGCCTTATATAGGCATTGGGGAATACATGCTAGACGAGGATCCATGTAAGACAAAACACACTTAGAACAGGTACATTATTGGACTCGTGTCCACATAAAACAAATCTTACCTAACTAAGTACATTATTTGGCACACTTACTCGTAGAACACTTAAAACCTATTCATAGGACCCGGCTATGATATGCTAGGACAATGCCGGTTAGGCGGAATAGTACAAGCTTATCTCCATCTAGAGTTATAGTCATAATCCGAACTATCTGAACTGTTTGCACGTTCGTATTCTGCTATCTGTCTCTGTGTCAGAATATGTTCGAAATTATCTTCAGTGATAACTAGGGCGCTGGGTTCGAGGAAGAGGATGCATGTGTCGAAAAGTCTGGGAAAGCAGTATTTGGAGTGTTTTGTGGTAACAGGAGGTCATTCCACATTTTGATGCCAAGGCTGGTTGTGGATTTGGTTCAGGTAAGACTGGCTGGGGCCAATTTCCTAGTTGTGTGTAGTGAGAGGAAGAGCTGGCGTCAAGTCCAACGGATAAGGACAATGGTCCATAGTCATAAGGGTCTTGAGAGAGTGGTCCACCCCATGGATCTTGAGACTGCACTGGATCTTGAGATGACTGTGCTGGATCTCTTATATATGACATTTCGTGATCCTGGGATAATTCGAGCTGTGCTTGTGCCTATTCATGCTCGTATTCTCTGAGTGCTTGTCTTGTTGTAGTGGAAGATCCTTCATGATCCCATAAGACGGGTGTGAGGTAATCCCATGCTTTTTCTGGAATAATGCGATTTTTTTGGCATAGAATCCTTTGGAGTTCCCTGTAATTATATTCGACAGACCCAATGTGACTGGGGAACGATTTATAGACACGTGCAACCTGGAGTTGTGACTGAGGCTTGTAGGTAGTACTACCTAATGCGAGGCAGGAGTATTGGAAATGGTACCATTATTATGGACAAAAATCCAAGGACGATGGAAGAGTACGATAGTGTGTGTTTCCGGATCATCTCGAACTTTTTTCACCTCTTCAAGAAAGAGTCGTTTCCAATAAACAAAAGGGTAAAACCATTTGAGCACAGTTAAAAGATTTTTCTCGTGTTTATTTAGTTGAACGTAATCAACCAGAAGCAAGTTAGTCAATTGAAGAATAAATTTTCTGGTGAGAAACTCAATAGCTATTACGTACTTGTTGGTTAGATACCATAATAGCCATTTAAGTTTATCAGGAAAATCATTTTTTCTCCAAAATAATGGGTGGATGAAAGGGTACCTCGAGTGTAATTCAGAAGAGTCAAGAATAGATCCTCCATGGTGGCAAAAAAGGTCTGTGTGGCATTGCCACATGAGATTGTCAAGATTTTCAATGAGCTTATCCTTTTGAATTTGCTCAATTATTTCTTGAAGATATTCCAGGCTTGGCCAATCTCGGAACCGTTCAATCTTGTACTTGTCTGCCCGGAACGGAAAGGAATGCCTAAGAATATACATGTTAATTTCTGCCGATGCTTTTGGTATGGAGAGAAAATCTGCAAGCACATTTTTCTTTCCTCCAATGTGTTTGGTTTCAAAAGAGTATTTCGAAAACCATTCAGCCCATCTGAGTAGCTGAGGATGAGGGATTTGCTTCTGTTTAAATCTAGTGTCCGATTTATTTAGTTGTTATGTTCACTATTCTATGCTTATTTTTCACAACACAAGTTTTGAGAGTAATTGCTTGAATTCAATGCGAGGGAAACCGAAAGAGGAGCGGCCATTGACTCAGGACTGCGCCAACTTTTCCAGTCATAGAAGCTGATTCTGTTGCTTTGATGGAAATCGAAGTCTTTCTTGACTAAGAGGCTGAACATGTGGTTGAGAACATTGGCCCCTCACTTTTATGACTACCCAAAGGTCTGACTGCCTAAAGGGGCCACGGTGAGTCAGAAATAATCGAAGTCTTCTTGAGTCGACACGTTTAGTTTTTACATCTCCTTTCTCAAGCAAAATGTGAGCCAACTCGATGAGATTGGCTTAGTGGATTAGAAGGAACACCGTACTGGTTCTATTCTCCACACCATCTAATATAGATAGTTCAATATTTAAGCGCTCCGTCTGGGTTTCTACTCATAGGTTATGTATTTTATTGGAGTAGTGGGATCTCGTATGAATGGAGATCTAGCAAAGATGGAGTTTCTTGTTATATAAACAAGAGTCTCGTGAAGACCTCTGTTGATTGTTGTCAAGACATGCCTCGCACATTTACAATCACACTACAAAATTGGCAAAACCGCACTAAAAATAAAAAATCCAATCTCTACTGACTAGTAGCGATGGCACGCATCCTATGGCTCATTGTTACCTATAGGCTTGCCACCAACGAAGAGTAGGGATGGTTTCGTGAAGCCCGTCACTGGGATTTTAGGGGCGGCTAAAGTGGCCGTCCCTGAAGACGTGTAATGGTGTCGCTTGCTTGTCCCTAAACATTAGCTATGGGAATGCCTTGCCTGTCCTAATAGCTCTTTGAAAAATTCGATCACCTGTGCACTTACTTTTATGGGGACTGTCCAAATCGACCCTAATGTGGTGTATTAGAGACGAGAGTAATGGCCCTCTAGTGTGATGAGATGAGACCCTGATTCATAAGAAATTAATTGTTTTTTTAGGACATGTTTTCAAATTATACCTTGAACCAAGAATATAAAACTATTAATTTAATTGGGATCTAGTCATATAAGCAACTCCAACTTTTGAAATGAACTAATGTTATACCCATATCATTATTATGTTATATCAACAAATCTAAATAGTTGCAATGATATTTGTTGTCAAAACAAAGAATGTAAGATTTTGGCACCCTTATAATGTCAAAACTATTACAACATAAGAAGAAACACAAATATAAGAAAAATTCCCTAAGCCAGACAAAAGCTTATAAAGCTCTTCAAGTTCACAAAGCGCCAAGCGGTAATATGATGAATTTCTCCATCATAAACCTGCCAAAGACAATCAAATCTTAGCAACCATCAAAAATAAAAGGTAAACAGCTAAAAAGCACTAAGATTTCTCCATAATTTGTAAATATAGATCGGCACTGGTGGACCGAGTCATTCTCTTGTGACAAACATTATACGGGAAAATTACCAAAAAAGTCAAACTTATTGCAATTGTGCCAATTCAGTCCTAAACCTTTTTTTTGTCAATTCAGTTATAGACCTTTTGTAATTGTACCAATTCAGTCCATCCGACTACAAGAAAGGACCGGCAATAGGTGAGGGCCGGCCGACCCTCACCGACTGTGGACGAGGGCCGCAACGCCTTCACCAGCCAAACGCGAGGGCAAGCAAGCCCTCACCTAGCTAGATTTGGCAAGGCCCGCAATGCCCTCGCTAGATCTGGGCGAGGGCTCGCACGACCTCACTTTGACCGGCGAGGGTTGGCTGGCCACCCTCACCGGCCAACTCTAAAACCCCCTGTCACGCTCCGAACCCCAACGGGCTCACGACACCCCTTCGATGGCCGTATTAAATGCGACGTCCCAAGATGCGTCGCCGACCTATACAAAACAAGCGAAGATGTATGCAAGCGGAAGCGAAATTCAAGCAACCCTGATGATAGATAATGACAAGGGATAGCACTACAACATTCACAAATACACAACATTAAAAGGGAACAGTGGTTGGGTAGCCTACTTCGCTATACAAAAGAGAAGCATCCAAAGATGAAACGAAGCATCAAATACCCAAGGTCACTCCCGGTCTTTGAATCACATGTGATGATTATCCGTCACTCCAAACCTAAAAATGTTTAACAACGGGGGATGAGATAAATCTCAATAAATAGACAACCTAAACCCCACGTAGACCAATGCGTACTCAGACGAGTCGCCACATGCAATATAACAGCCGACAAATAAAATCCACGTGAACGTACTTATCTCTCCTCAAAACATGCGCCAACTCTCAATATTAGTCAATTCACATTAATGCAATAACACCCAATATACATATCACTATCATTCAAGCATCATACACAATTACATTCATTCAATTCAATTAAGCACATATCGCATACGTGTCCAGCCACTTTCAACGACCCGAGTCAACACCCCACAGGTCAGCCCTCCGATCAATTCAAGCTTTGTCCTACGTCAACACGCTCCAAGACCTTTCTTACAACTCGGGTCAACACCCCACAAGTCATTTTTCACTTTCTCACGACCCGCGTAAACACGCCTCAAGTCAGTCCTCCGATCAATCCGGGCTTTGTCCCTTGTCAACACGCCTCAAGACCTTTCTCACGATGTAACATCCTCAATTTCAATCCTTGGGAAATGGCTATGATTTAAGTTTGGTAGTTGGTTCATTTTCTTGGTTTGATCATGTTTCCTGTTTGATGTTGTTCTGAGATAGAACCAAGAGAAGAGTCGGCCAAGGAAAACAGTAGTCGAGAGAGAGAGAGAGAAAGATTTGGAAGCCAATTGTGGTTAGATTTTTCTAGGTCACTCTCATTATGACAAGCCTTAATGGAAATTGTACTTTGAGGCCCCCAGCATCATGAATATCATTAAGTAGCTTGGACTTTGAGGCACCATCATCATGACTAATATTAATGGTCTTAAGTGAGGAGCAAGTTTAGAGTCTTACAAATAGGAGAAGCCCCCCCTTTTTCACACACACAGCCATCTCTCTCTCTCTTTTCATTCTCACGCCAACTTCACCATCATCTTCCTCTTCCTTCTGTTTCTTGATTTTCTCACGTTTTGGCTCGAGAAGCTCACGCCCAAAAGAAGTCCCGAATCGGCCCGTGTTTCTCCTCGTTTCCACCCAAGAGCCCACGATTTGACCTTTGTGTGCCTCGTATTAGTCGGCCAAGCAAGGAGAAAGCCCGAAGATCACCCGAGCTCGCCCATCTCTAACTCATTCTCTAGTTTTATTAGTCGTTAGGTAAGTAAACTTCCTAATATCGGGAAAGGAAGTTGTGATACGTTGTGACACGGTTTGCTTGGACCATTTCTCGGTCATTTGGTTGGTTGTAGTTGATTCATTTCTCGATTTAATCATGTTTCGTGTTTGACGTTTGGTTTGGAGATAGAACCGAGACTTGAATGGCAAAGTGCACATGTTATAGCCATACTTGATGTTTTCTTGTATGAACTTTGCTATTGATCTGCCATTGATGCAGGTGCGGTAAAGGCCGACTTATATTAACGATGATCGATATATCATTGCTTGATATTTGTGTTTTCACTTAATCGAGTCTCCCCGACTCATCCCCCGTTGTCTCCCTTTTTCAGGTCCGTAAGATGGCATATCCCTAAACCCGCGTCGGCAATCCTATGGAGATGAGAGCGGAAGTGCTTACTGTAATAGATGTCAGAGAAGACCATGCCTACAGCCGAATCACAACGCTTGTGATGATTCAATGAGGGCCTAACGGACTTGGTGCCTTATCCATACGTGGCGTGGTATCACTATGCGAATGAAGAATAGGTTGATCCCTATATGGGTTTAACGATGCTTTGGCAGTGCGGGCGGGCCGGCTTCCGAACAAGGCCACGAATGGGATGTGAGATGGCCAGGCGGACAAAACCGAGGTGGAGGTGGAGAAGCGAGGAGCGAGAAGTCATAGTGGGTATAGAATAACCCAAGTCAAGTTTGGCTATCCTCAGTTGGCCTATATTTAATATGTTTGCATGTATTGTAAACATAAAATTTGCTCATGATGCTTTTTGTCTTATTTTCACTGTGTGTATTGATTGTAATTGTCCTGAAATATGATTTCGCTTGTATGTAACGAAAGATAATAATAAATGGGACATCACATGAATAACCCCGAGGTGGGGGTGTTACACACGACTCGGTGTTGCGACCTACCCAAACCGATCAGGTCAAGCCAAGAGGTATTTGTCGCTGGATATGAACAACGATTGGTTCGTTTGAATGGCGAACCAAATGGTTCATTAATCCAATGACCGAGGCACTCCCAAGCCTCATACCTCACGCGATGAGAATTTTTCATTTATACATTTGATTGGAGTCGTCACTAGCCGTGATCAAGGATCGGCTAGAAACTCTAATCGAGACGCGGGAGCGTCATCTCGATGCGCGTGAAAATCAGAGATTCCAAAATTCGGGGACTTGATTACACTATCGATCTAACTAATGCCCTTTCAGTACCTAAACTTGAACGTTCGCAAACTAATGTACCAGACAGCCTATCGAAAGCCTAAAGCTCGTCCTAACCATACTAAAAATGGAAAATAACAACCAATATATTTAAAAGTGCGCAACCAGATAATCATGAAGAGAATAAACAACCAACGACCTAGCATCTTCTCTAAAAAGAAAACGCAATCAAAAGCCCTAAGGTAAAGCCCTAATGGCTTATCCGATTTTTTGAGAATTTTTTCAGAGAGTTTTTCTCATTTTTCATTTTTTTTTGTGAGTTTTTAACCTGAAATCTAGTGAAATTAAGCCAAAAACTGATTTCTAAACATTTCCTAATTTTCTGATTTTTTTTGGATTAATTTTCTGAATTTTTCCAAATCTTTTAATTTTTTTTAATTTTGTGAAATTTTTTTAATGTTTTTTGGAGTTTTTAATATTTTTCTGGATTTTTAAACATTTTCGAATTTTTTTTAAGTTTTTTGGAATTTTTAATATTTTTTTGAATTTTGAAATTTTTAATATTTTTTAATGTTTTAATATAATAATTCAGGACCGGGTCCCCTGACCCGATCTGCCCAACACATGACCTGGGATCCCCATTCCCCACTCCTTTCTATTTTTTATTCTTTTCTTTTGATTTTCCTTTTTTCTTTTTCTTTTGTTTCTTTTTCCTTTTTTCTCTTTTGCCTTTTCTTCCACTCTTGCATGCCTTCCCCATGCACGTTCTTCTTCCCAGACGTCTTCTTGCTGGGACTGTCACTGCAAACGCCTCCATCCTTTCTTCGCTTGTAACCGTCGGCGCATGTCGCCACCGCCAACGACCACCGCCAGCCTTACATTCTCACCATCGGCCATCACGAACCACCGGACCATCGGCTAACTCCGGCCGCGAAAGGCGACACCGGTGACCGACTTCCGTTTTTCTATATCTCCAAATCTCAACCAAATCTAAGACTCTAAATATATACTCACATAAACACACAGAACAAGGATGGGAAACTGACCACGGCGGCCTCTAACTGCGGGCATCGTTCTGGCGAGAGGAGTTAGTCTCCGGAAGGTGCTTGTCCCCGGCCGACGACGGGAATTGATAAGTATGCCACGAAATCATGCAAAAACATAGAGGCAAGCACCATTTGACAAAAAGGAGAACTAACTAAGCATGAAAACCAATTTCCAAGCATCGATTCAGCAAAACTCAATTCGGTTCTTCATTCGAACATTTCGTTGAACAGTTGATGTGCAAGTTGAAATATACGCTCTGAAGTGAGATTCGATGCCATTTTCGGATTAGTTGTGATGTACAAGGGTCTAGACATCCATATCTCATCAGAAAGTAATGGCGGTTTTAAATGAAACGCTAAAAAAAACACATGACCAGATTTAACGTTCTAGGCTTGTACTGTCCCACTGGGACATTTTGTCAAACATGTGAGGTGCGGTCAAGAAATGAAGAAACGGGTTTGATTTTGACCAAACTCCTGACCTATTCTCGGTGTGAAACGTTTAAACGAGCTTCTTCGAGTGTCAAACGAGCATTATCCTCCATAAGCAGAGTCAGACAAGCACCGAACAAATTCGGTGCTTCAGGCTCCCGAGAGGTAGGAGAAGGGGAGCTAAAACAGAGCAGAATGAAAACGGGACCTACGTGGTTCGGGTGGCTTCTTTGGTGATGAATGGAGGCCGGCAAGTGGAGCCTTCGACAGGAACGATGGAGACTCGGCCGGGCCACCGCGAACAAGCGAAAATCTCTTTATTCTCGGGTTCTCTCCTACGAGCTGGTCCGTCGAGTAAAGTTCCAGTTCCAGGCGTGGGGTGAAGATGGCTGATTTGGTGAAGACCATGAAGCAGGAGTCCCATGAAACCTTTGTTCCTCCATTATACTACTCGAATGGCTTCCTTGATTCAGTTGAGATGCCTCGCTCATGCCTGAGAAACCCCCATGTGTTGTAGTTGTGCGGAAGGCGGTGTTCCCATGCTGAAATCTTCTGTCCGCGGATGGAAGTGGCTACGGTGATGAATGGCGATCGACGAATTGATTTTCGGCAAAAGTCGACAGTCGTGCCGGTGACCGACAAGCAAAGGAACTTCTCTTTCTCAAGCCAAACCTCACTACTCTCTCCTCCGGTCAGTCACCGGAAAACCAGAAAAATTTTCCCTTTTCCCATCTAGCCAGACTTCCCCTGATCTCTCCTCCAATTTTCTCTCGATTTTTGCTCCCTTTTTCTCCTCTCACTTCCTCTTTTTTTGTTCGTCTCTCCCCCTGGTCTCTCCTCTCTCGCTCTTTTTTTTTCTCCTCCCTCCTCTTTTTTGAACTTTGTTCTCTCCCTCGTCTTTAAGAACTCTCACCCCTCCCTTTTTTTTTTCTCTCACCCTCTTCCAGATGGCTTTTTAGTCAACCACGCTAGCTAGCTTATTTTTCCATTCCTAGCTCAAAGACGTCCTTGATCTGAGCGTCTTCTCAACCTCTACATATGCCAGCAGCTGGGTCCTTCTGTTTGGTCCTGAATCAAGTCCATTTTTTTGCAAAAACAGCTGCAAGATCTCCTAGGTTCTTGTGTTACCAGGATGCAGTGCTTTGCGCCCTGCTCCTTCTTCTTATGAAATCGCAATCGGTGTCCTCCTCGAGCAGAGCGTTTTGTCGCTCCTGTTTGTCTTTGACTGGCTGAGCATGAATGGAAGAAATGGTTGAGGGGCTGGGCTCAAGGCCGGAAGAAAGCCCAGGTTGGGCCGAGGCAGCTGAGCCAAAAATTGGCCAATAGTGGGCCGAAAAGTATGAACCCGAAAAGAAGGAAAAATAAACAAATGGGCTGGACTCAAATAGCTAAAATAATTGAAGAAGGGGTTGGCCCTACCAAGCCTAATCAAATCGGCCCGACCGATTTTTTTTTTTTTTTTAAATGTCTCTCTTTTACATTAATGTGGCCCACTTACAATTTAGGCATCAATTTAACGAGATGGGCAAATTAGGTGTCAACACTCGGGTCAACACCCCACAAATCCTTTTTCACAACCCAAGTCAACACCCTACAGGTTGGCAGTCCTCCTATCGATCCAAGCTTGTTCAAGCAAACACACATGTTACATAATTCAATCAATTCCCACGTCATTCACATAATCAAATCACGCTATAATATACTCTATCGCCACTCATTTCAATCAATCCATACGAATACCAAATTCGTTCCTCAAGGCATCACAAGTTCGCCACATTGCACAACTAGCATTCTAACACATTTCAAGTGCCCCATTTCCAAGTCATAAACTAACTACAATGGCTCACAATTCCGTCATTCAAGCTGGCCACATTCAGCCCACAAACCAACACGAATCGACCATACTCGAGCATCAAAATTCACTCACAAGTGCCGTGATAATTCAGCCACACACGCCCACCATTTCATCACATTCGACTCACAATCCAAGCCATAAACTAACCAACATTAGTCTAACAAATCAGCAATTAAACCTGCTATAACCAGCCACTAATTAAGTCTCTACATCACCCCAATCCACCCATATTTCAACCATGATCAGCCCGCAATTCTAGCAACCAAAATCAGCCATACCCAGCCCATAATCCACACGATTTAGCCTCTAAACAAGTCCGATAAATACCCGAAGTCCTATACGAGGTTTAGGGGGTCGCTTACCTCGGGCCTAAGCGAGAATAAGCTGAGCAAGGGCAACGAGAGGGGCCGGAATAGTAGCGGCAATAGCCTCGGCACAGCCGCAACTCCGATGGACTCGTGGCAGCTCACGATGACGATGTATGAGCGGCTGCCACACGGGAGAGGAAGCGAAAAGGGGGCTAAAGCAGCGGCGGTTGCTAGGCTCACGGCCGGAGGGCAGCCAAGTGACCGCAACTGTGACGGCGGCTGGCGGCAGAAGCTCGGCAACTGCTGGGACAGTCCGCAAAGGCTGAGTTGGGGCAACATCGAGTTGTCCAAGTGGGCACGATGGCTATAGGTGGTTGGGCAGGGTTGTTGAGAGCCAGGCAGGCGCCGAGCAGTGACGGCAAATTTTAACGGGCGCGGCATGCGGCGCTGGACGAGGCAAAGCCGGGGAGATCTCAAAATAAGGGAGGTGTCGAGGGGAGGAAAAAGAGGGAAAGGGAGGTGGTGGCGGCCAAGGGGGGTAGCTGGACAGCAGGTGGTCGAGGGAGAGAGGTTAGGTATGAGGGCGAGCAGCAACGCTTGAATAAAGAGGCGGCAACGCCACGAAGTCGGAGCTGAAATAGGAGAGAGGCCAGGAGAGAGAAACAGGGGGAGGGGAGGTCACGCGGCAGCCGGAGGAGACACTTGAATGCGGTGGTAGGGTGACGAGAGGGCGGCTAGCGGTGGTGGGCAGCAATCAACCACAATGGACGCGGCGACGACCATCAGGCGCGACGCCGGCCGAGAAGAGTAGCCGAGTCGGGGGAGGGTGGCCGAATGGATAGCGTGGCAGCTAGGCGAGCGGCGGTGTAAGGCGGACGGCAGCTGGTGCCTAGGCTGGTCCCAGCGAGTGGTGTCGAGCAACAAGAACAAGGAAGCAGGAGTAGCGGCGGGAAGGAGAGAAAAGGAAGAAAAAGAAGAAGAAGAAGAAGAAGAAGAAGAGGAGAAAAAGGAAGAAAGAGAAAGGGGGGACAGGTCTGCCATGCAAGGGGGTGAGTGGACATGACCGGGGGGAAAAACACACGCGGGCAGCGAGAGAGAGACGGAGAGAGAGAGAGAGAAAAGTAAAATAAAATAATCAAGTGCGATCCGACGGTCCTTGTTCAAACCTGAAATTGATCCAACGTTCCACGAAAACCCTAATTATAAACTAGGAAAAAGTGTCAAAAGATAATAACTAAAACGCTTTACGAGAGAGGTCTACTAATCTAAATCTACACCCGGTCCAAATTTCACTTTTCACTTATCCCGGACTATATTGATGCTGGCCATAATAATATCGACACCGTCCAATTAAATTCGTCACGAAACTTCGAGAAATTTGACACTAAAGTTCGGGCTCTAAATAACGGCCAAATTCGATCGAGTGCGATTTTAACAAAATCTCTAATTTAAAAATAACCAAAGAGTAATCAGTTCCGGGCGAAATTTTATTATAAGCACACTCGATGAAATACACGTTTTATAAATCTCAAAAATGAATCGAAATTCAGAATGCCATAGCCTCCCAAAAAAAAAGAGAATAGGAAAAAAAATCGTAAAAAACTCAAAATATTATTAAAATATTATTTAAAATGTCCACGTCAGCGATTTTCGACTAAAATTGGCTGGATGGACTCAATTGGTAAGAAGTGTAAAGGTTTAAAACTCAATTGGCAAACTTGAAAAGTATAGGACTCAATTAACAAAAGTGCTATAGGTTTAGGACTGTTTGGACAATTTTCCCGGTTGCACTCTTGTTGGTGATCTCCTACAAATAATCTATGAACTTCGACCCAATGTGCCATGTCATCTCTGTACTTTTAATTTGTTAAATGTGGTCCATTAACTTTTGGTATATATTTAATTTAATCAGTGAATTGTTTGAAATATTCGATGTTGTCCTTCCATAAATTCGAGTTCAGAAACAATATTGAATATTTTCATATAGTCTAGGGACTAGATTGAATATATATAAAAAAATTCATTGATCACATTAAATAAATTAAAAGTCCATAAATGATATTGTATATTAGTTAAAATTTAGGGATTACACGCATTATGTTAAAATTTAGGAAATATTTGTGAAATAATCCCAAGGCAAACCAACAACTCCGAAAAGGTTGTATCGTTAGCAAAAGTTGCATAACACCAATGGTGAAAGAAGAAGATACACATGCACTATACCCACTATCACGGATTTGGCGACCGTCCTTAAGAAATTATCGTATGCTATCTCTTTCTTAGTAGTGACATCAGAGGATGACGGAGGTTGCCCCAACCGTGTTTTATCTCCTGTCCTTTTATCTCCGACAAGGTCGGTCTTTTTTTGCAATAAATAATGACTTGGACTTGCATTTAAAAATGAGTCCCGACAGTGGAAACCAATCGTATGTGAAGTACATCGTACGTGAGAAACATTATCTAGTCTTATTTAATGAATGCGTGATACTAAAGAAGACCAATCGCATGATTTACTTCCTCCACATTGCTTTTCTAATGTTTTTAATCTTAGTTAAATTATTTGCAAGGCTTCTGGACATGCAACCAATAATAATTGATGAAACATTAATTTAGTTGGCGCGCTTTTACATTTTACACGTTATCACTAGTTTCAAAAGTTTGGGAAAAGGCCCCATTGAATAGACTATGTAAAGAGGAAAGATTTATGACTGTTCTTTTATTTGGCGCACTTAGCGTGAGTAAAATAATCAGGGCTTGTGAAGTTCGATTTACATTAAGTCCATACCCTTGGAGTTTTTTCTTTTTATAAAAATTGTAGATATCTTGACACGCATAGAAAATGTGTTCTACTTTTTTTAGGAACCGTCTGTCTCATTTATCTCCACATATGGTACGATATGTAAATTGATTTATCCGTGTGAATCTGAGCATGAAAATAATTCATGAAGATCCATTGCGATTTGACAGCTTCCTCAAGGATTTCTTATGCGATGAGTCCTCTTAAGCTTCTTGTATTGTAGTTTAACCATCTTAGTTCTAAGTGTGCTTGCTTAGCTCTAGTTTATTCGGGGATTAAGGCAGGTCCTTGCTCTAGGAATTTCACCTTGCAATCTCAACTGATGTAATGCTTGTCCAAGGCATATTTAACACTTAATTATTATTTCTGACTATTCCCAAGATCAAACCGTCTTTCTCTAATCTAATTGAGTAATTAGATCATTATAGTTTCACATATCTACACTATAAATACTGAAAATAGGTTCATAATAATGTTTCCAGTTTTATTTTCATAGCACAATCTCCAGCTCAGAGCTAATTTGCTTGACAACTTGATCTGCCCGAGCTCAAACTTCTGCAAATGAGTTTGGTTTGAGTCCAGTCGAACTCAAACTTATCGACAACTTGACCTGGTCGAGCTCGAGCTTATGACAAACATCAACACAATCGAGCTCGAGCATGAGAATATGGCGCAAAGCTTGAGAACTCGAGCTTGAGTCTAGTATTGATATATGCATAATAGCATCAGAGTACTAAAATATGTATAAAATTGAGTAATTACAGACAACTCGGAGGTAGTTGAATATGATCCAAGTACTTTTATTTACGATATCATCATTGATCAAGAAAGTTAACAAAGGCCAAATTTCTTCCACGGGTATTTTCGAAATCTTGAAAAAGTTTAGGCCACACATGACTTTTTTCGAAATTTTTTAAAAGCTTGGATCAAAATTGTCCTTAAGAAAAAAATTTCTGATTTCTTTGTATATCGCCCAATATAAACATGGTCCAACACTAGAACGAATCTGTCCATGGTTTTTTGCATGTACGATCTTGTAATATCATATTTTATTGTTATGAACTGTGTCTGCCATTTAGAAACTCCGCAACAGTCGTCGAATTTTTAGGTAAGTGCCTGATGATCAAGTCTGACCATTCCGCAGAACCAAGATTTTGGTTCTGCACCCTTGTTTCTGCAAATCTCCAGTCTTCGTGAAATTTAGGTCAAATGATTTAGAACTTAGCTTCTACGTCATTTAGATACGAGCTTCTCCACACTTAAATTAAGTCATTAAATACTTGGATTAAGTTTTGTTAGGGAACAAAATTTTTCTTTTGTAAGTTTTCTTCTAAAGGATTTCTTGAAATTGTGAGTAAGCATGACTACATCTTCCTATTGGTTGGAAAAACTAAATTGCATTTTCACATTTTTAGGATAGGTTCAATTAAAAGATGACCGTCCATTGAGGACTTCCTGTGCAATTAAAAAATTGTATCAACATTAATATGATGACACTGTACCATGCCATTTTATTAACATTTTTTGTATCACATAACTGACATATTCGATTAGAATTTCCTTTTCACTTCACTTTCTTTCCCATTCCCTTCTACGCGATATATTCAATTAATGTAATATATAAATGTGAGTGTGTGGATTTACTACATGCGTGTGCGTATGTGTGTGATGTCATTCATTTACCCAACTTTGTGGATCTATTAAGCACATCTAATGTTGAGTTTGAATTGAATATGTTTGCAGCTCAATGTAACTTATATGGAAAATGATGCAAGTCTCAATGCCATGGATAGGTGTGTGACACCAGCATGCAATATTTTACATACCTAAATATCTAAGGGCATTAACATGCAACATAAATTATCCATACGCACAATTTGCTTGCCGAAGCATATATGCAGATGGATAGAGACATAACAATGCATAAATCATGATTCAATCTCGCAAGTATACATTAGTAAAATATATATATGAGTCTATGATGAGGGAGAGAAAACGAAAGGACGTTGTGATCTCATCCCAAACGCGTCATGCAAAACGAGCTATAGGAGCACCATTGTGATCTTTCACCCAACAAATATTGTCACAATGACAAATTATATCGCAATGTTTTTTTCTATCAAAAGGATTAATAACCATAATATTTCATACTTGATACTGATTGGTAGATGATTAAGCGGTGCTCCATAAGCACCTTAAATTTCTCCCTTTGCAATGACTATGGCCTAGCTAACTCAATGATTGTTGGTGAGTTTTTTTTGTTTGATAACCTAGGAGCACGATTGTAATTAGCCGGCTATCTAGAGGAGAACTCGCACAGTAACTCGCCACCATGGCATCACTTAAATATAAGGAGAAAAGTGTTAGAATTGTACCAAACATATAGTATTGGTGCCAATTGAGTTCTAAACCTTTTGACCTAGAACCAATTCAGTTTATCTGGCTAATTTTGGTTAGAATTTGCTAACGTGGACGCCGACCGGTCTACGTGGGACAGTCGAGGCTAACGTAGACATTTTTTAATAATATTTTCATAATTTTCAAATTTTTCTTTCTTTCTTTACTTTCTTTCTTTTTCTCTCTCTTTTTGTCCTCCTCTTTCATCCAATGCCCAACAAACGACCGGCCTCGCCTAAGCAACCGGCCAAAGGTGAGGGCTAGAAAGGTCAATCTCGCCAGATCCGGCGAGGTTGAGCCTCGCCCATGGCCGACAAGGCTCAACCCTCGCCCGCCCAACGCGAGGCTACCCTCTCGGCCTTTGGCGAGGTCGACCTCACTGGTCCTCACATCTGGCCAATCACCAAAGTCTAGCAACTGGTTGGAGGAAGAAGGAAGGGAAAAAAAAAAAAAAAAAAAAAAAAAAGAAAGAAAAGAAAAAGAAAAGAAAAGGAAAAAGAAAAGAATAAATTAAAATTTGAAAAAATATTAAAATGTTATTAAAAGTTACTCACGTTAGCACCGACTGTGCCACGTAGGCTGATCAACATCCACATCAATAATATCGGACCAAAATTGGCCTAAAAAATTGAATTGGTTTGAGGTCAAAAAGTGACTAAATTGACAACAATAAAAGGTTTAGAACTAAATTGACACAAATGTAATAGATTTTAAATTTTTCTGACACAAGTGTCATATGGCAACAAAAAAAAAAAGTGTCCTATGGCAGAAATTGATTCTACAATCATTGATATTTTAGCCGAAAATGTAGCATTATCAACGGGCGAGGTTGCCCTCACTGATCCTCACCTCTGGCCGATCGCCAAAGTCTAGCAACTGGCTAGAGGAAGAAGGAAGAGAAGGAAAAAAAAAAAAAAAGAGAGAAAGAAAACAAAAAGAAAAGAATAAATCAAAATTCGAAAAAAATATCAAAATGTTATTAAAAGTTATTCACGTTAGCGCCGACTGTGCCACATAGGCCGATCGACGTTCACGTCAATAATATTCGGCCAAAATTAGCCAAAAGAACTGAATTGGCTCTAGGTCAAAAAGTGACTAAATTGACAACATTAAAATGTTTAAAACTAAATTGATACAAATGTAATAGATTTAAAATTTTTCTGACACAAGTGTCATATGGCAACAAAAAAAAAAGTGTCCTATGGCAGAAATTGATTCTACAATCATTGATATTTTAGCCGAAAATGTAGCATTATCAACGGGCTAGTCAATGAGGCTCCTCCTCATAGACACGTGGCTCGTGGATCTCTTTTATTTTCCTTGGAACTTCTGGTCGCTCAAGAAATGTCTCGGTCCTCATCCATAAACTATCTCAATTCAGAAAGACGCTAAAAAGAAAATTGAAAGCCCAAGAGAATTTCTCTAGTTTATGAATCATTTATACTATTGATATGAAGAAACAAATCCTTTGTTATTCCAAAATATGATCATTACATATGGGCCGAAATCTATTTTTGAATTTTCAAACTCCACGTGCGCTTCAGCCAGCAACTCATAAAAAACCAAACGATGGCTCGAAAAGTTTCGTGTATAAATAGCGGAGTGCCTCCGTTTCCAACCCATGTTCTGAAAAGCTCTAAGTTTCTTGGCTCTCTCTTACACTTCGCACGCCCAACATACAAAATCCTCCTTCATACACAAACATGAGGGAATTGCAAGGAAGCCAGATGGAAGTGGTGAACAAAATCCACACCAAAACCTCCGACGTCATGAATGAACTCCACACTCAGACTGTAAGTCGCGCTAAGATCGAGCTTTTCGTGTGCCTCACGGCCCTGTTGCTAATCCTTCGCACCGTCTTCGGCTTGTCGAGGCATTGGTATACCAACCGGATGCTCAAGGTCGCTCTGTTGGCATTATACACCCTCCCGAGCCACCTCATCACGCACACGCTCGGTCTCATGGAGGAAGCGGGGGAAGTGTTGCTCCATAGTGAGCTGTTCCCGATTTGGGCTACTTTCTTGATGATCTTCTTCAAGAGCTCGGGCTACTTCTCCGACTACAGCCTCGACGACAGGATATCCTATAGTTGGGAACATTTGCTCAGGAACATCTTGTTAGCCAAGATGTTGATCTTTAGTGTGACGAATTCGTGGGTGTTTTGGGTGGTCACGACGATTTTCGGGGTCATGTGTCTATTCCTATTCGTGAAGCTCAAGGACAATGGAAAAGCAAAGTCTCTCCTGACTGCTCGCGGGTATGACCTGCAGAGATCCACCAAATTGATCTCTGACTACATGAGCTCCGAGCACCAGACGTCAGATCCGTGCAATCTCGACCCTATCCAGATGAGAGGATACAACTATGTTGTGAGAGGCGAAGAGACAATATGGGTAAACGGTTCACCCCTGGAAATCACAGACGAAGTCGTCACGGTCGGGAAGGTGTGGGCATGCCAAGGATGGCTTTTGAGCTCGACAGGCGGGGACGAAGACGGCAAGCTCAAGGACATTTGCCTATCGTTTTCGCTCTACAAGCTTCTCTCCTTGAGATTTTGCAGCTATTCGTTGCCCAAAGAAGCTCACAAAAAGCTGTGGAAGTTGATTCGGAATGGTTTGCTTGCAGAAAAAAATGGCTACGAGCGAGCATTTAGGGTCATTGAGCTAGAGCTTTCCTTTCTTTTCGATTCGTTCTACACTAAGTACCCATTCATCTTCCACCCAGGCCGTTGGAAACTAAAGCTGATGGAGATCTCGCTTTTCTTCATTGGTTCTCTGGTGATGATCGTACTTTGTTTTACACCGCACCACTCGAATGCACCTCAAGATAAAAGTAAACCGGCCACTTCAGGAGGGCTGAGCAGCGACGTTATCGTGACGTCGCTTATTCTTATGGCATGCGCAGGTGTGGAGCTTGTGCAGCTAATCTTGATCGCCACCTCGGAGTGGACGAAGGTATCATTGCTATGCAAGTACATCCGAACAAACTCATGGCAAGGGAACAAACGGATCGAGAAACTCATAGGACGCATATGCCGGACGCAATTACTGAAGCCTTGGGAAAGAAAACTTCGCCAATACTCGCTTCTTGAGTCGCATGGTTACACACCTCCGAGGTGGGTATGCATTCCCGCCAAAGCCGGCTATATCCACCGCGTACGGGAGGGTAAAAAACAAAGCACTCCGGCCAAACTGTCCTCAGAAGTGAAAGAAGCCGTTTTCCATTCTTTAAACTCAAATCTCGGCGTATTGGAGAATGGAGAGGCTTCTTTAAGACTAAACAAAGTGGCAGGTAGGCTCTCGTGGGCGTGCAGGCTCGAGACGCAGACTCGAGTCATAATTGTGTGGCATATTGCCACAAGTATTTGCGAGCACGAGGTGCAGATTTCAGATTCAAATTTCCTCGTGGCAACCCGCTTATCAAAATATCTCGCTTACTTGGTAGCATTCTCTCCAAAGTTGTTACCTGATTGCCCTGACGACACAGAGTATTTTTTCGACCAAACCATTCTCCAATCAAGAGACATGCTCCCAGGGTGCAAGACCGTTGAAGAAAGAATCCGGAAATTGAAAGAGATTGGTAGGACAGTGGATGGTACAGGCAGCGTGATATATTGGGGCGCGCAGTTAGGACAGCAATTGCTGAAAGACAAAAAGGACCCGAAGTTCATTTGGAAGGTGTTGGCCGAGTTTTGGGCAGAGCTTATGGTGTATGTGGCTCCGTCGGATGATGCGAAAGCACACGCGGAGAACTTGGCGATGGGTGGGGAGTTCGTGACTCACTTGTGGGCTTTGGTCTCTCTTGCCGGCATCAAGCGAGAACCTCCCGTTGAGCGATCTACTATCAAGAGATGCCGAAGTTGGAGCAATTGATTGTGATATGGCACATCGACAGGACTGTTAGTGCGTCTCCATAGGGTAGTTGAGGTGAAAGGTTCGGATACCTCGTTGTAAAAAAAAAAGTACGAAGAAGCAAGAGGCTAGTCTGTTATATGATTGGCTTTACTATGTACAAGTCTAGAAATAGGAGAGTCCATGCTTTATGGAGTTGAGATGAGATGGGTTGTTAGATATGTTGAATTGGGTCTGATCAAAACTTCTTGTGTTTCTATCTCTCCTACTCGTTCAATGTTTTACTTCTTCAGCTATATCTTTTGTGAAGATCTGTCACAGTACTTGGTGTATAAGAGTTATCTCTTAAGGAGATTCTTTCTCTATATAATTTGCAACATATATGAACGCTTTAAGAGAACACATCCACAACAACATCGTAGCAAACTTTTTCCAAAATGTTAGAATTTCCGATAGTCTTAATCTGCTGCTCTTGGTCACTCAATATGCAGACTTTGTACATCTTGTTTACCGTCTTGCCGATGTTGACCGATGAACTGAGTGGAAGAACAGAGCATAAGAAAGATTCCGAAGGCTTGTTTTAATTAAACAACAGTGCGTGAAGTGCGGTTATCTAAACCTCCAATCGAGTTCTCTATTGTAAGTTACAAACATGAGAATAGTTGAAGACGTCAGAATGAGTTCAAGAATTCTTCTTAAAGGTATCTTTCGTTGTACATTACATGCGGTTTGCAAAAAATATGGACCCGCCATTCCCTAACCTGTAACAACGGCCAAGCCACCAAATTGACTTGCAACAATGGCAATGAGTCTCCTTCCGTCCACATTTTATTTTCTCTAGTCGTTACTTTCCATCTCAGCTCAAGCATCAGCACTGCGCGCCTCCATTTCTGCTCTATGTTATGACCAAAAGGACGTGGATGTTCAGCAATGCATCGTTGATCGGACCAGTTGGTGGCGGTGCTCACGATATTCAAGTTGAACATTTCTAGAGCGGTGAGTTGCGCTGGTTTTAGCAGCCATACAATCATGTCAACGAGACACTCATACCAAAAATCACAAGGCTCGATTGCGAGAAAAAGATAGTTTCACACTGGTCTTATCATCTTTCTAAGTTAAACCGATTAGATAAGATGATTGCATTGGGCAAGTAGGATCAGGAAATTGGTAGGCAAAAAACGAGCAAGCTTTTGCATTAAATCGATAGCCATCTTCTGGCCCTTGGGGACCTACGCTCATTTTCAGCTCCCCTAGGTACTTCTCGCTTGCCACGCTCTTCCTCATGTCTACCTGTCTTTGCATCTCCTCGTCTAAACGGAACCAAAAACATCCTCCATGCATGAGCTCCAACTTGTTGCACAAGACACAATACCCAAGTTTTCACTGTGTGACTTCAAGAGAGAAGCCCCTACCGTTTGTATGCAAACATTGACGACCCATGTATAGTCTAACCTGATGAGAGTGGGGTCTATCTCTCAATTTTGTATTCAATTTCTGAAAAATTTCTCCACTATCAAGCAAAATGTGCACCAACTCCATGAAGTTGGCGTAGAGGTCTACGAGATACACCGTACAGGTTCCATTCTTCGGACCATCTAATGTAAAAAATTTCATCTTTAAGCGGTCCATTCGGGTTACTACTCGTAGGTTATATGACTTATGAGAGTAATGGGATATCATATGAACGGGGATATATCTAGCTAAGATGGAGTTCCATGTTCTACAAAATAAGTGTCTCACAAAAACCTATATTGATTGTTGTCAAGACATGTCAAGATATCGTATGAACGGAATCACTGCTGGTAGGTTTTATCATTTATGAAAGGGAAAAAGCTTTATCCCCTCGACCAAAACTTTTTTTATGACCCCCCAAACTTTATTTGTGACACATTTACTCCAATACACGTAACCTAGGGTATTTTTGGTCTTTTGCTCTTTTTCTATTTTTTCTGTTTTATTTTTATTTTTTTTTATGACCACCCAAACCAGGCAAGGGCGTCATGGCCCTCGCTTGGATCTAGGTGAGGCATGACACCCTCGCTCGTGGCTAATGAGGGCACGATACCCTTGCCCAGATCAGGTCCATGGGCAGCGAAGTGTTAAAAAAAGAAAAGAAGAAAAAAGTAATAGCAAACTGATGACTCCACAGGAAAAAAGTTGTATCACAACTTAGAAAATTTAGCATATCTCAGCGAAGGTTGCAAAATACCAACGGTGAAAAGAAGAAGATACACATGCATTGGACCATGGCCATTGTTTTTTTGTTAGAAAGCCCAACACAAAAACTTAACCTTTCAGACGGAGGGAGACAGCATATATATGAAGAACATGTAAGACAACATGTATATCAAGTGATGTGGACAATATTAAGAGCGGTAGGTGGAGGCACATACATGAAAAAGCATGGCACTAGCTCTGACACCATATTAACAAGTCTAATCTAAAAATTTAAGCTATTAGACGGAAGGAGATTGCATGTATATAAAAAGCATTGTGGCAATTTTAGTGATCATCCTTTAAAAAGTTCTCATCTATCGTCTCTTTTTCAGTAAGGTAATGAGAGATAAAAAGCTAGGTTATCTCTTTTCTTCGGACAACATTGGTCTTTTTTACAATAATCATTGACTTAGACTTGTACTTAAATATGAGCCCCGACAGCCCGTAGTTAGGTATATTCTTATTACATCATACTTGAGGCAACATTATCTAGTCTTACTTAATGAACGCTTCATACTAGAAAGGACCAATCGCATTGATTTACTTTCTACACATTAGCTTTTCTATTAAAGTAATTAATTTTTGTTGAAAATATGGGAAGGGTTGTGGACAGGCAATCATCTAAGATAAAACATTTATATTAGTTGGCACGTTTTCATATCTAACACGTTATCACTTGTTCCAAAAGTTTAGGAAAAGGACCCAATGACTAAAATAACTAGGGCTTATGAAGTTTGATTTACATTAAGTCAATCCCTTGGAGCCTTTACCTTTGCCGAAAATTGTTCACACATGTAGAAAATATTTTCTACCTTTTTCAAGGGATCGCCTATCTCATTGTCTCTATAGACGGCATCTGAATTGTTCCAATAATTGATCCAGGCGAACATATAATTGAAGATTTGAATAATCCCGAAGACATGAAAATTAGATCAGGTCGTCTTTGATCAAGAAAGGAAACAAAGGCCAAATTTCTTCTTTGGGTATTTTCGAATTCTTCAACAATTTATGCCAAAAGTACCCATTTGACTCTGCTTTCTTGTAGGTTTTTCTTCAAAGGTTGGATCAAAATTGTCCCAAACATAAAAAGTATATGCCTTTTTTTTTTAATTTAGCCCAATATCAACATGGGATACCAAAGATTAGATTGAAAATCCATTTTATAATTAGATATGACCAACATACAATGATTCAATTATGTTTGGATTTGATCTCAAATATTCTCAACGGCAAACAACTAATATCAAAGTCTGTGGATATTGAAAAGGTGAAGAGAGCTCCATTAAAAAGAAACGGTGAGTTGATAGTCAATTTCTTGATACCAAAGGGGCTGGACAACTAACAATGTCACTCATTTTTACCCCCTCAACCAATCACGCAATAGCAATGGCAACTCGCTTCGAAATCTTTCTTCACGCAATAGCAATAGCAATCACGCCATTGGCCAAAAGAGCTAGCTATTGGGGATAAGTTCAGCTAGTCCGGGGAGAAATTATGGCTGGTTCGAAATGCATAGTCCATGTGATTCATTGGATATCGTGGGTCGACACCAACCTAAATGCTAAGGATAGCCTTATATGCATAGGCAACCACAAAATGGTCCTATGATGTTTTAGACACCCAAACAAGTATGGCATTGCATAGAGATCAACCACAACCGCAGTTCAGGGACCGAGTCCAACAAACAGCCTTCCCACGCTTATCCATTGTAATGTCCTAAGCAGACCTTATTACCTTGTCATTCATAACATTTGACAAAATCCAAAAGCTTGTTAATACGGACTACTACCCTCATTTATCCATTACAGACCAACCAAAAAAGCAAAGCATTAGAAGCAAATAATCTGAGCACCGGCAACGAAAATAGTGATCATACTAAATACCTTGATCTCTGAAGAAATTAGGAACTGTTGAGTCATTGATAGACCTCATGTTCCCTGAAACCATCGAGATGGTCTGGAAATATACCGCAAAGTGCTAAGGTCCTATGAGGGCTACAATATATCAAAACCAATAGAGAAGCGGAAGATGCAGAGATTATCTGGGAGGAAAAATTCACAATGGGTTGTGGCACCAAATCTATAAACACGGTGAGTGAGATCTAACTCCACCAGCTTTATGAATCAACGAACATAAAGCAAAAGAATGATAGTCTAGCCACACTTCTAAACTGTGATACAATTATTATGCCAATAACAAAGAGTTAATGCCAAAGAAACTAGCAAGATGTCCAGTGTGCACTGAACACTGGTACACCTGTGAAAATAATTATCAAATGGCAGTTTACAACAAGCCAACAACAGATAAGAGAATTGTATGCCATATCTCAATGAAACAGAACTGAGACCAATATACAACAAACTCAAGGACTTATGCTAGTTGCCACGCTGCAAATCAGCAAGCATGAACTAATAAGTAAAACCTCCATGCCAACAACAGATAAGAGAATTGTATGCCATATCTCGATGAAACAGAACTGAGACCAATATACAACAAACTCAAGGACTTATGCTAGTTGCCACGCTGCAAATCAGCAAGCATGAACTAATAAGTAAAACCTCCATGCCCGCATTGTGGAAGCATCTACAGTGTGCTCATTGAATCAGCAGAATTCATTTTGAAGAAAATGAAAAAGGTTTCCTCTTCAGGTCGAAAATAGGAAAAAGAAAATTTAAAAAACAAAACCAAAAACTAATCCAGGCTAGAAAATTACGGAGATGCTACAAAACTCCCCTTGCGCTCTTGCCATTGATATCAAAATATGAAAATGAGGAAAAGAAAAAAGAAACAGCAATTTTACTATCCTAAAAAAAACCTTTAACTTGACTTGGTCTGAGATCTACTCCACAATAAATAAGGCACAAGTGCGATTCATCTCTGTCAAATGACTCCTTCAGATTATTTAAGCTGGCACATAGGACTCCAACAACAATTGCGCAGGGGAAGGTGACATGATCTGGACAATTAAACTTGTGAACTTCCACTGCTTCTCCACTTTGTCTTTAAACATTCGACAAAAAACTTTTCCAGCTCCATGGGGCCCACGAATATAGAAATTGACCTGTATGAGAAAAGTTGGCGCGAAAACACATAGAAAGGTTTTTAGAAGAGTTGCTGGTCAAAACAAAATGCATGAATGATTTTTCTATTCCACAAAGGAATAAAAGAGGAGAAACAATAGATAAAATAGCCTTCTAATAGTGACCATTAAAGTTCATAATTTGAAAACTCTCGACATCAATTTCATGGATACAAAAGGTAAGATATAACCGAAAGATCGTATTTTTTCATAATTCTGTGTCACCTCAATATGCTCTACACCATCTTCATCCGTCCAGACCCTGTGTGGAATACGTTGGCGTGCAGCTCGGTTCCTACTTTCTTGACCATATCCAGTGATTGGAGATCCAATCCTTATCCTGACCTGATTCAAGACAATTAAGGCACAAGAAATATTTCTTAGAGAAAAAACCAGATAGAAAGAATCTGAGTTAATTGTGAATAGACAGTGACAAAGATCTGAGCTGAAGCAATTTAGACTGCAACCATGATCATAAGTCTGCTCAGGTGACTAAAACCACAGGGCTGCCATGAAAACTTAACTCTCAAAAATGGACTAGATTGTGCCAGTAACTTAGGCTCTTAATATGATGAAAAGGTTCATTTATTTTCCTCAGAAATCTGGTCCACAGCCATGCATTTGAGGTCGTTGCTTTTCCAAATCTAAGTAAAAGCTACTAGGAGCACAAAGCTTTTGAAAATCCATATTTCATCATTTTTGTAGTCTGTACATTCTCAACGGTTGACAAAGGCAGAGATGACATCTTAGGCAAGATACTCATAAAAGAAATTTTCCTGAATTCCTCTTGTTTCAATTTGTGAGATTTTGTAGGACCACTATCAACTGTTCTAAAAACTTAAGCTATTAGATGAAAATATGGCTTAATATTTAATTATTGTATCTAACACTCCCCCTCACGCTTAGTCTGGTCTTTTTTGCCTAGCACTAAACGTGGACATATTTAATTGAAGAGGCAAATGGGGTCTAGAAAGATTTGAACTCAGGACCTCTTGCTCTGATACAATGTGAGATTTTGTAGGGCCACTGCCAACTATTCTAAAAGCTTAAGCTATTAGATGAAGACACGGTTTAATATTAAATCATTCTATCTAACACAATTAATCTGACTAAAGGAGCTACCTAAGCTCAATTAGTGATTACTAATTGATTGAGGGGCGGCATAGCCAGAACTAACCAATTTGACTAATGCCCCCAAAGCCAAAATCAATCATCTTCTGGGCCTGCCACAAGACCCACAACAGTGTACCAGCAAAGGCATGGAGGGTTTTTATGCTTATATATATACATACAAACCTGACTATCATCTTGAATCCTTTTCAAAGCCATGTTGAAAATCTTGTACCTGCCAGAGGAGAGCACTATTGTCACAAACAACATAGTAAGCAGTCAGTTCGCTAAATTCAAAATCAAACGTCCATATTCAGAAAGAGAAAATATTTCCTACTCTTTTGGTTGGAATATGAGCTCATTGAAAACACCATATGCTGCAGCGGCTGCAATGCCAAGCCCCGCAAGAATGATGAGACTGTATGAAGCCCCCTCTACAAACGTGACAGGTTTTTCAGGTATGTTATAGGTAGGAGCATCAAAGGGATCTTCAATTGTTGATACATCCTTCTTAGTCTGCAAAACAACAACAAATTTCTTCAAACAATTTGAATGTGCACCTTCCATGACTGCTCAAGTCTACAGATCCAATCATCATACATAAGAAGTGAAATGAATATGCCTTCAGCAAAAGTTTCCAGACAGAAACATAGGGAAAATTGTAATGGTTGTTTACAACTAGAATGGATCTCTCAAGAATATCCAGCGATATTACAACATGGCTAACCATTACCAAAAACAATTAGAGCAGATACCGATTACCCGTACTTTCTCAATCTAAAATCGAGTTACGAATATAATAGTAAGCAAAATCTCCAAATTCTTATAAATAATGCTAAACTTGTCAATGATTCATCTACTTGATCTCATCCTACAATATTGCAGTTGCATACAAATATTAAGCAAACAAAAGTGAGAGAAGAAATGATATCTAACTGGAATGAGTTGCACTAACTTTAGGAGATCAAAAGCAGAGAGGCTGAATAGGAAATACTTCCTACTTCTGATGGGACCAAAGTCAGAGAGCAATGCCAGAATATGATACTCTAAACTAGTATCTAAACAGGTGGCCAATGTTCAATCACCAACAAGATTTTGTCACATCCCTTTGTGAACAAGCTTTAGTAGAAGTCTTTGGTATCCCAAGCATAATCCAAAGTCAAATTCACTCCCTTTTACTCAATTGAAAATGTATAAAATGCAAAATATGCTATTGAGAGCATAAGTGCAGACAGCAAAACAGCCAGGAAATAAAGCACGTTCTCTGAGAAAAACAACATCTTGGACCACTATATATGCTAAGCAGACTATGATCAAGAAACCGCTCAAAAGTTCCAAACCTCTGATGCAGGCTCTCCCTTTTTCTCTGAAGATCTGGAAGCAAAGGATCTGGATAACGAGGGGATTCTACAATCTACATTGGCTCCTGTACACAGGAGCTGTGATGGGGAGAGCCTTATACCTTTCCTATTGCGTAGCACTCTTAAGGGCACATGGATTCCTGAAAATAACATTTAGAATAATAAATCATTATTGTTGGATAAACAAGCATTCATCTTAGAGGCAAGCACAACCACCTATAAAAACCAAAGAATTGTTAGGTTCTGAACTAAAGAATAATTTTTGTTTCACTGAATTGTGGAGCACTGTCGATTTCTAAATCAAGTTTAATATTCACGCTCCAAACTGTTAATTATCCAAATTTATCAGCATATAGCTGAACATTCGCATATACAACTTTCAAATTATAGCGATTAGGTACTATTGTGGCTCCACATCCAAATATTTCAAGCATGGAAGCACAACTGCTGCCCACGTCATATTAACTGAATACACATATATACAGCAACAAATTATAGCATGGCTCAACAAGTTCATCTAGCAATAAGCAACACATATTCTAAGCAGAAGCAGCGTGAGGAGATATTCATATGTCAGCGGCTAACCTTTGGCCCCAAGTATCTCCTGCATTATTTAAAGAAAGGAACTTCAGTTTTCAATTTTGAACCAAACACTAAAACAGTGAGAAGACCACTACATCACCTTAGTCATTAGTTCAGTATGAAGTGTACTTCTCACATAACCTGACTTAAATACACCCTGAAATTGATCAGTAGAGCAAATTCCAGTCACACATCTAAATTTACTTCCCATAAGGTGATATATACCAAACATAAAGGAAATAAGCTGAGAAAGATGGATACAAGGAAATGTACCCAGTCATTAATTATGAGCAAGGCTTCCTCTTGGTGAAAGAACTGGACATAAGTACCATCGTTTTAATCATCCACAATTAATAGCATGAAAAAAGACATCATGAGAATGGCAAAAAAACTAGTAACATAGTACCTTCAATTCGTGGATCTATATAACCAATGGTTTTCAAAAATTAATTGAACCATATTTAACCCAATCAGTATTATCACGGCAACGAAATAATTCCCTTGATTCAATTGCTAGATAAAATCCTACAAAATTTCTTCCTTTTGTAAACAAGAAAGGACAATGGAAGTCAAGGCTCTGTAAGTATGCAAGTAAATGAGAACTCCTATTGAGCAATAAAAAGAACCCAACAATGATGAAGCTTTCTACGAACCCAATTTCGCAACAAGTAACTATCTTAGACAAATCAAAGAGTATGCCCCGAGGATCAACAAGTACAGAGTTTTCAGAATGACTGCACTCAACAATTGTACTGAAGACTATGTCCAGTGAAAAAAATTGCATCACGGACAAAGCATCAAGATAGTTTTCATCCACAAGCTAATAATTTATTTAGCACCACAAAGAAGAGAAAAGGAAAAGATGACCAGCCATTATCTTCATTGCCGGGATATTCAAGAGTAAGGGAAAATAATACCTTGGAGTTAGATCTCCAAAACATCAAGCTAGTGCATTCGAATGGTCAATGAGGAAGAGCATGAATTTAACCCGGAATGTCAAAACTCGGTACCATTACTAACAAACCATATGTTATCGCACTAGCAACTTTCCAACTCACCCAGTACTCCTAAGCAGGCTGAGCAATTAACAGAAAATGTAATTAATGCTTTCAATTCCAACATACCGAGAATCTCCCACCACACATATATCTCATCCTCCTTAACGGGCTTGCGACTCAAAATTGAACGAAAACAGAGATCCTCTCCCACAGCTAGCACAAAACCAAAACTGAAACTTCACATTCTCTGGTCAAGTCATCAACAAGCAGTAAAGGGGAACATTCACAACAAACAAGATTGAACAATACGAACTGAATACCTCGCCTCCAGAAGAAGAAAAAAAAGAAAGAAATTTGCATGCAGCCCAATACATATACATTCTCGAGCACCCGCATTTCTCATCACAGTGAGCATTACACCCAATGAACTGGAAAAATAAAGGGTCCTCACAGATTTGCTGCGACTGCTCGTGGCGACTGCCGACGACGAGAACGAAGACAGGCCGACCTCGGACACCGAACTCGAACGCTGGAGGTCCGACAAGGAAGACGACCCATTCCGCAGTCTCATCAAACCGGTCCATCGGACGTTGAGACACGCGGCCGATCTCTTCATGTGCTGCATATCAGTCGCCCCACTCGTCGCTTTCTTCAGCTCCGACCTCCTTCTCGATCGAATTAGGATCTTCAGAAGAATGGGTCGACTCGGATTCAAGAGATTCCAAACCCAGAACAACAATTTGCGGGTATCGACCAGAGGAGGAAGGAGGAAGAGGGAGAGGAGGAGGAGGAGGAGGAGGAGGAAGGGGACTGTAAAACCCAACCCAAGTTCCCCACGAGTCGCGGTTTTGTGCAGACACGCTTCGGCTAACCACACGTGCGAAAGTGTAGGTCTTGATTTAATCCTTAAGATAATGGCACAAATAGTCCTTGAACTTTGATTCAATATGTAATTTGATTCATAAAATTTTAATCTGTTTAATGTGATCCCTGAAATTTAACTTAATGTTCAATTTAGTCCCTGAACTTTTAATATGTTCAATGTGATCCCTGGATTTTTTTGTATATGTGTAATTTAGTCCCTGAACTATATGAAAATATTCAATATAGTCCCTGAATTTAAATTAATGGAAGGACTACATTGAACATTTTCATATAATTCAAGAACTAAATTGAACATGTATTAAAAGTCCAAAGACCACATTGAACAAATTAAAAGTTTATAGATCAAATTGAACATTCAACTAAAGTTCAGGGACTACATTAAACAAATTAAAAGTTCAAGAGATTAAATTGCACATTGAGCCAAAGTTCAGGAACTATTTGTGTCATTTTCCCTTAATCCTTTTTCTTTTTCTTATTCACCAAAAGAAAATTTAATCCTTTTTCTCCTTTTTCTTTTTTACAAATCTATTTATTCATTAAAAGAAATTTGTATCGAATTATTGTCGAACAAATTTTTGAATTATAATTTCCCAAATGCCCTTAAATAGAATTTATCCATCCACTTTATATAAAAGTCGATATCATCATTTAATTTTCGTTATGTAGATTAGAGCACATATATGATTTCAGTTAATCTAGTCTCTCTTATTAGACAAACTTAGTTGCAAAGAAATTGTCCTTCACTGGCAAAACTCGGCTAAGGCCAGCCGAGGATAGAATTATGCTTGAAGCAAAGTCAAACCATACTCAAGATGGAAGAAGAATTTTTATTCTTTTTTCTGTTGACGAAATTCAAATGGTATTAGCTTAAATATCACAAACAATAGGGAATTACAAAGAAAGGAAATTGCAATAACAAAGTTGGAATCGATACAATCAAATACCGAGGCTTGTGTTCTACACAGTTTCCTTAAAAACAGATTCGGCCCCTCCAAGACGCTGCAGCGATTGAGGTTTTGCGAACGATGTCTCCCAGATACAACTAACAGCAAGAAGAGATCGCGGCACTTCCAAGAAAGTTGAGCTTGAATAATAACGGCCGATTAAATCTGCCGACAAAATCAATACGCGTCAGAAATAACGGCCGATTAAATCCACCGTTACAAAGTCAATTTCGTGAATAACGGCCGATTAATTCAAAGATGAAGATGCCGGGCTAGCAAAATTGGGCTCATTGTGGAGGCCTAATTTTCGGTCACGCAATCGTGTCAGACGCAGGGATTGCTTTCGCGTTCAAGTTCAACTCGTTGAGCATCGGTTTGCACCCTGCCCTGCGCTGTGAGAGAAGAAAGAGTTCATGCTACAATAGTTACCACTTCAAATAAGTATAACCATATATAAAGCACTCTATAGCCTTCTTCCTTTTCAATGTGGGACTAGTGCTTTTCACTTCCCACTTCCAACTCAAGGGTGTTCTTTGAGCATCAATTTTTCATTCATTCACCCATCAATTTGTCCCAAATTTCCAACATTTTCTAAGTTGGAACATCAGAGCCCACAAAAGAAGCTTCAAAACAAAGTAAATTCCGTAAAAATTGCTAAGAGGTGCGAACCAACTCTGCAAAATAGCATCGAGTTAAGAAGCTAAGAAAGGCCTTGCATTGATCTCAAATTGTGCATAAACGTGACCCAGATCGAAATTGAGTTTATACTTCTCTGGAATAGATTAAGCCTATTTGCATATTCAGTGTAACAAGATGCTTCTTATGAGCAGAATACATCTATGGTCAGAGAAGTTACTCATCCAACTCCTTTTGTCCTGCAATGTGAAGGTAGTGCACCATCGGTTTTAGGACAGCTCCGTAGTTCTCGCGGAAAGACTTAAGTGCAGGATCCTTAGGCATGATAAGATGAACGATAGCCACGAACAGAGACTCGTCATCTTGTGACGGTTCTTCAACTAAGCAAGCGATGATGCAATTACAGGAGACAAGACAAGAACTTCGTCGAGATGCAATTGCCGGCCCAAGCTCGTTACGTGGATTCACCTGGACGACAGCTAAGACGCTGCCAACGCCAATTTGTTTTCGTCATTGCCTCTTAGGTCCAGAACATTGTGCTCAAAAGCTGCACAAGTCAGCGTGGTCAGGCCCAATTTCCGTCTCTGTTAGTACCGCTTCTCGCAGAGAAGAAAGAGATGAGTCGCTCCTGGCCTTCCCTTCCAAGAGAACAGAAAATCACCATCTCGCGGATTTAACATTTCACGACAAAGAGACTCGAAAGACTGGACAGTAGAACCGAGAACGACAAGAGTTCCCCCATATAAGAACATATGCTCGGTCCAGCTTTTGTGCTGTTTTTTCTCTCTCGTGATTTTGCTCGGGATCCGGCTTTCTGCCATGGATTGGCTGCCTCTCGATCTAAAGGAATAGCGCACGTCGAGGAAAATTCGAAACCCATTGAGTTTCAGAGCCGTGCGCAGAGCGACGTGAGGCGCGACGAAAGTGAAGCGATGCAAGAAAAACCTGTGCAGGAGAAGTCCCACATCGGCAAATAGCAGGACGAAAACCAGTTTATAATCAGCACAGTTACCGATGCAGTTCGCCGAGCTCAGTTGCGCGGGCTTGTGACCCAAGTGGGGGCATCAATGTGGTGGGACATGGGTCTGGATCCTGCGGGTTGGGCTTGGTGCGGCTATCTTCTGGCCCGCCCGTTCCAAGCCGAGAGCTGATCCATGCGGGCCGGGCGAAGGCTTGGGCCGCGTGGATCCTAAAGAGGAGGGGTCCGCGTCAGGCTGGCTTCACAGAGCAGCGAAGACCTCCCGCTCCCGGCAGTGGAAGGATAACGGGCCGGCGCCGCTCGGGCCCAACACGGCCCAATGGGCTGGACCCTCTGAACCACCACTTTTTTTTTGTCACAATTTCATGTCGTTTGCCATTTTTTTTTATAAGTGAAAAAGGCATAAAAAGAACCAATGTGAAGAAAATACAGTGCGATAAACGTGGGAATATTTTCTTTTCGTTTAGGAATAGTTCGAGATTTATTCCCACAGTAAAGAATATATAATGATAATAAGTCGGGGAATAATTTATTTCATTGAGAAACGAGTCAAGATTTATTCCCAGAAACATTATATATGTATATATATCCAATGGTATAAGTTAATACCTTCATCGTATTGATTTTGCATGTGACAATCGCGTTACAATTGCTTCTGCTTCGTTATACAAAGAGTCAACACCAATTTCAGAAAGCCACTGAAAAATAAGGCCGAAAAAAGCCATGCGAATTTCAAAGCCTATGAACTTTAAACTTTAGCTTATGAATTATCCTAATATAAAATCAATTAAAATGCTAAACTCTACTCAATAATTAGCCAGACATTTCGTTGTTACTATATGGCTTAATATTTACCGCTTTGGTCGATAAATCCTACTCTTCAAATGCTGTTTCAGTTCGACCGAAAAACAAAATGCTGTTTCACCCCCACGGTTACTTTCGATTACGTCAGCCCGTATTTTAACAATTTGGAAACAAGCTGTTTCTAGTGAAAAAACAGGAATAAATTGATTCTCCAAAAGTTCTAGGAAGCAAGTTATCGATATGAATTGGAAATTGGTCAAAGTGCAAGTTATTGTTAAACGCATGAGCCATTATCAATGACCATAAGAATTATTTTCGATATTGATATACATCGATGATTATTAATCAGTTGTCGGTATACGACGGCATATGGTTAGCGATAGTCGATAAGGATATCAGTTAAAAAGGTTAATAGATTTCCGATTGAAACATTCGGGAGAAGTTTAGATACCTAGAGGGCATCCAAATGCAATTAGTCAATTTCAAATTTGAAACTACTTGTGAATGAAGCAACAAAGTCCGGGAAGTTGTGGAGTAAGAATGAACATGGCAATAGATAGACACGAAGGATCAAGACGAGATTTCAAGACCTCTTGAAGATGAGATCATAGCATCATGAGAGCACGGGCACAAGATTTTCTGAGATAAGAAGGCATGGCGAGAATCTAAGTAGTACCGACACAACACGCGACGTTATTTCTAAAAAAAATAGAGAATTTTGACACGTTGTATATTAAATATATATTTTTATATATACATGATAAATTAATTTGATTCAAATCCACAAACAAATAAATAATAAGAAAAAAAGAGCCTAAAATGAATTTACACTAAAAACATTAATCCACCATTTGTTAATATAATTCATTGTTTCAATTTAACAAATTCAACTACATTCCATTCCAATAATCCATAAAACTTGGAGAAAATAAAACAAGCAATCCACAAATCACCATTAAATTTAACATTTAACAAAAAGTCAAAAAAAAAAAACATACAGCTGAAGGTACAAAAAGAAAAGGGGCAAAATGACCAAAACTACTCAAAGAGAGCGGTCATTACCAGCATTGCAAAAGGGGAGCACAACCCAGTTGCGGCGGGGGCGAAGGATACCCTCTGGCAAAATACCGCTCGTACCCCTCAAAGGGAGGTTGAGGGAGCGGCGGCGCAGGCCCGAGTACTGGGTAGGCCTCGAGCGACAGCGCCGAAGGGTAATTCGTGGCGGTGGGGAGCAGACGGGTACCAAGAAAAAAGCGAGATGCAAGAACATATTCAAGAAACCAACATATTCCCGATCAAGAAAAGCGATCACGGCGGAGGAAAGGGAGGTTTGGATCTCCACTTGGCAATGGGGAAGGGTCTTGTGGAGCTATGTAGTAGCAGGGTTGAGAAGCTTAGGGCAGACAGAACTGAATAATTGAGCTTTCCCTCTTCTTCTTCTTCTATATATATTTACATTTTAACCCCTAACATTTTGAAATTTATAAAATTGACCCGCGCGTGTCAAAATCGCATGTCGGGATTCCTGACTCGCGTGTCACCGGCATGTCCAGCGCATTGACCGTGTGTCCAAGCGTGTCGGACACGCGACACATGTTCGACACCGACACGAACGCCTTCCCAGCATGTCGGTACTTCCTAGGCGATAATGCAGGAGAGCTGCTTCCGGATGATTATGGCGTAAATACTATAATACTAGCATTCATCTACTTGAGACCCTTTGTACACAAACAAATAGACTTGTTATATTTTAATTATCTTAATTTTTCTGCACAATAGTTATAGTTTTCAGACTTGCGTTGGCCATTAAATTTTAATGTATTTCTTAACTGTAGTTTCAGATTCATGTCATCGATTAAATTTCGGCGTATATCTTTGTTATACATCCTGGGTGTCTCATCATCGATTAATTTCCGCACATTGCATTTTCACGTTCGTAGGCTTTAGCAGAGCCGATACTAAGAACCCGCTAATTCAGTATCTGACGTGAGATGTATTTTGACATGTGAGCTCGGTATTGGAAAATACTAAATGCCCTCTTAGTTGATCGGACGCCCTACTCACTGCTCAACCGGTCAAATCAAATTTTGGCTATGTTCTGACTTGAGCGTGAAGTTTGAAGTATAAAATGCAACATACATGAAAGTACAAGCATTACTTTCGTATAAAGCACCATTCACAAACATAAAAAGGCCTCGAATTTATCTCAAATTGTGCATATACGTGATCATGATCGAAATAGAGCTTATACTTCAACCATATATCCAACGATACTCAAATCATGTATTAAGTTCCTTTTTTTATTAGGAAGAAGAATTTGGGAAAAGTATCAAAAAAAGTCCTAAACCTTTTTTTGTACCAATTCAGTCCTAAATCTTTTGTATTGGTGCCAATTTAATCATAAATATTTTTTTTGTGTCAATTTAGTCCTAAATTTTTTGCATTAATGCCAATTTAGACTCTTCCGGCCAATTTTGGCTGGATTTTGCTGACGTGGATGCTAATCGGCTGACATTTGACACTGACGTGGATAACTTTTAATAATATTTTACAAATTTTTGAATTTTATTTATTTATTTATTTATTCTTTTCTTTTTTTTCCGTCCCCTCCCTCCTTCCTCCTCCGGTCACGGACCGACGACACAGCTAGACGCCAGAGGCCAGCGAGTTCAACCTCACCGCCCACTGGCAAGGCTCGCCCTCACTAGCGATGGTGAAAGCGAGACTTGCCGGTGGCTAGGCGAGGCTCGAGCCCTAGCTAGAGGCCGTGAGGTCTGCGACCTCTAGTGAAGGCTCGAGCCTCGCTTGCGGCTAGGCAAGGCCAGACCTCGCTGAAGGCCGCGAGGTTGAAGGCCTCTAACGAGGGCTCAAGCCTTGCCCGACCATGGCGAGGCTCACCCTCGCCAGCTCAGCGCGAGGCCACCCTCACGGCCATCTAGCGAGGTTGCTTTGGAGGAAGGAGAGAGGGAAGGAAAAATAAATAAACAAATAATAATTCAAAAAGTATTAAAATATTATTAAAAATTGTCCACGTCAGCGCCGGTGGCCGGTCGATGTCCGCGTAAGCAAAATCTAACCAAAATTGACCGAAGGACTGAATTAGCACAAAAACAAAAAGTTTATGACTGAATTGGCATCAATGCAAAAGGTTTAGGACTGAATTAATATTGATGCCAAAGATTTATGACTTTTTTGACACTTTTCCCATAAAAATTTTATTCCATTTTGTAAGTTGAAACATCATAGCCCACAAAAGTGGTTTCGAAGCACAGTAAATTCCATAAAAATTGTCGGGATATGCTAATCAATTTTATGAAATGGTACCGAGTATAGAAGCTAAGAAAGGCCTCGAATTGATCTCAAATTGTGCATATTAACATGACCCAGATCTCAAATTGTGCATATTAACAAGATGATTTTTATGACCATATTCCATCTATGGTCAGAGAACCTACTCATGCAACTCTTTTAACCTGCAATTTGGAGGTATTCCACGCCGAGTTTTGGGGAGCTCCGTAGTTCTTGCACAGAGACTTAAGCGCAGTCCCCTTAGAATAGGCACGATGAATTGCACGGATAGACATGTACGAAAGCTCGTCATTTTGCCAAGGTTCTTCGAATAAGCAAGCGATGCAAACTAGAGGAGACAAGATAAGAACTGCATCGAGATGCGATTGTTGGCCTGAGCTCGTTACGTGGATTCACCTGGGAGACGACGACAACACCACCACTGACGACTAGTGTTTCGTCGGTGCTTCTTATGTCCTGAACATTGCGCTTTGTAGCTGCACAAATCAACGTGCTCAGGCCCAATTGCCATCTCTTTCGGCACGCTTCTCACACAGAAGAAAGAGATGAGTCGCTCCCGGTCTTCCCTTCCAAGAGAACAGAAAAACACCATCTCACCGATTTAACATTTCATGACAAGAGGCTTCAAAGACTGGACAAAAAAAACGGAGAACGACAAGTGTTCCCACGTAGAAGAACATGCTCGGTCCCAGCTTTTGTGGCACTTTCCGATCATGATTTTGCTCGGGGTCTAGCTTTCAGCCATGGATTGGTCGCTTCTCTGTCGAAAGAATAGCGGGGCATTGAAGAAAGTTCGAAACCCATGGAGTTTCAGAACCGTGCGCAGAGAGACATGAGCTGTGACGAAGGGATATCCCGTGCATGGAAGTCCCACATCGACCAATTATCTGGACGGAAGCCAGTTCATGAGCTGCACAGTTACCGAGGATGCTCGCCGAGCTCTGTTGCGCGGGCTTGTGACCCAAGTGGGGGCAACAGTGTGGTGGAACATGGGTCCGGATCCTGCGGGTCGGGCCCGGTGCGGCTCTATTCTGGCCCGCCCGTTCCAAGCCGAGAGCTGATCCATGCGGGCCGGACGAAGGCTTGGGCCGCGTGGATCCTAAAGCGGAGGGGTCCGCGTCAGGCTGGCTTCACAGAGCAGCGAAGACCTCCCGCTCCCGGCAGTGGAAGGATAACGGGCCGGCGCCGCTCGGGTCCAGCATGGCCCAATGGGCCGGACCCTCTGAACCACCACTTTTTTTCTTTTTAAATATTTGTTGGAAATAATTTGTGTCAAAATAACACCATATTCTCTCATCCTATTTCATAGTCACTATGCTTTTCATTCTATATTTTATAAAATTCAAATAATTTGTGTCAAAATAACAACCATATTCTCTCATCCTATTTCATAGTATCTTTTCATTTAGAAATTTTATAAAATTTCATGGGTCAAGACAACAGGCCGCATATCATCATTTTGTTTAAAAGATCTTTTCCTAGTTATGCACTCTCATCATTTTGTTTCAAAAACGTATCTTTTGTTGCTGTCGAGTTTCGCTCACGCCAATAGCATGCTTTGTGCCAATACACACTACAACTACTACCTGTTTTAGAGAGCCGATGACTATTTCAGAGAATCACCTAAGAATAAAACAAAAACAATGAAGGTTGCGAAAGGCGTGAACTAGGTACTTTAGTTTACGACATGACTTATACGATCACACAATCAATTAAATGCAAAAATTCTACACTATCTTTGCTAATTAGCAAATATGTATCGTCATTACAACTTTGTTTTTATTTTCACATAGCTACATCCGTTCTCTTCGATAATCCTACTCTCGAAATGCCTTTTAAGCCTCGGTCATTTTCGATTAGGATGGCCAGCGTTTGATAATCTGCAAACAGGCTAATTTCTAGCCAAAAGAATATATAAATCGACTCACTGAAAATACTAGCTAGTAAGCGGATCCTGTTCCTTTTCAACTTGAAATGTTTCTGCAGGAGGATTCTCAGCAGGTGGAGCCTCAGAAGCATCTTTATCTTGGTGACATAGATGTAGTAGTTTCCGTAAGGAAGAAATCAAAGGAAAATTGAAGGAGGACGCTCATTCATCTAGCAAAGCATCACGCGGCAAAACAGCAGTGACTTCTGGCGAAAACAGCAGCTCTTAACCAATACCAACAACCATCAGAAGCAAAGACATCAGTCCAACGAGTTTTGTCTCAGCAAAATACAATCACGGGACGAGAGTTGTGCCGTTGAAAGTTCTCATCCCATAATCGCAAGTTCAAAAGAGGTATCGTTTTGGATCCTCCTTCCATTGGATCATAGCACGGGGATCGACTATTTCAGTCATAGGCCATCAGAGAGCCTGCTAGAGGGCAAGTAACTGGGCCAGTTCAGCCTGGATTTGCGAGTAACTCAAAAGTTTCCAGCTGTAAACGACTCGTCCTTCAGAAAAGATTGGTCTTTCGAGTAACTTCGCGCACCGTTGCATCATCCTTCAATGCTGCTGGACGCTTCTTATGAGCATGCTACCTATCTATGGTCAGAGAAGTTGGTTGTCCCAACTCTTTTATGCTAACAATTTGACGGTAGTCCACACCGATTTCCGGGGAGCACCGTAGTTCTTGCGGAGAGCCTTAAGCGCAGGCCCCTCAGGTATAATAAATTGAACCCGATGGACAACTTTCATCAGTTTTTCAGCTAGATCAAGTGATGTAGATAACGGGAGATAAGATGAGAACGACATTGTTTGCTCGAGCTCACTACGTGGTTTCGCCTGGAACACCACGACGCCACAACTTGTTTACTCGGGATCCGGCTTCCTGCCATGGGTCCAGCCTCTTCTTTATCGAAAGAAAACTAGCGGACGCCTCTTCTTTATCGAAAGAGAAATAGCGGACGCTGATGAAGATTGGAGATCCATCCAGTTCAGAATTGTGCGCGGAGAGGCATGAGGTATGATGAAGTGAAACAACGAAAACCAATCCCATGCATAGAAGTCCCACACCGGTTTTCCTCATAATAAATCCACTTTATAATCAGCCTCTGCCCGTGCGCTAGCAATCATTTTTTGATCATTAAATCTCAAGACCCACCAGAGTACATTCGATCGATGCTGCGCATTCTTCCTCACAAACATCATGGCTACGATCCTCTCCACTTTCAATTGAGGATAACTTAAAAGAACAAGAAAATTTTGAGTCAGGTCAGAAAATATAATTATGGAATATTTATTCTTTTCTATATTACAATGGATACTTAAGTTCTCATTTTGATTGTGAATTTAATGCAGAGTGTTCAACCACAATTATAGAGTCGAACTTGATATCGGTTTCTCTTGATGATTAACAAAGTTGGAAATTGGTACTTGCTAAATCAATTTTTTTTATTCTTATTGCAAATTTACTTTTTCATATTCAGATTAGGCATTTAGCAATTGTTGTCTTCTTCATTTCTTACTTGCAGATTGACCTTACTGAAGAATGGTTTCATTTCTTTCCAAATCTCGGATGTGGGGTTGTTATCACTTGCTTTACTTTTTTATTGTTTCCTTTCTTTAATTTGGCTGGATGGGTCTTTTTGCATCTATGAATGATATATTGTGGTGATGCAATAGAAAGAAAGAAATGTGAGTTTTTACATATTGAAATAGAAAGATGGTGCTTGCTAAATTCATGTAATGCTTTGGTAAGATCCAATTGAGGTTTTGAGCAGGAAGTGAAGTAACTTGCGAATTGAGGTTCTGAGTAGGAAGTGAAGTAACTTGTAATGCGCATTGTTCTTTGTCTTCTATGAGCAAGAAAGCATAGAGATTCCATGTAATGCCTTGGTGAAATCCAATTGAGGTTCTGAGCAGGAAGTGAAGTAATTTGTAATGCGCCTTGTTTTTTTTTTTTTTTTTTTTCTGTGAGCAGGAAAGCATAGAGATTTCTGGGGAGAGAGACAGCAGAATTTTTTGCTATATATTCATTTGTCAAACTCTTTCCTTTTTTCATATGTATGCTTGCACAATCACAGAGTGAAAGCATGATGATAAGGTGAGATATGACAGTGTCCTAAGAATTCCTTTGGTCTCATGAGATGTCCTAAGAATTCCTTTGGTCTCATGAGATAGCTTGGATTTTCTTTTCTTTTTTCTGTCTCATTGTGTGCTGTCTTTGGGAGCAACTTATTGAAACCTGTAAAAATATTGTCGGATGCATACAAGAACACGAAAGGGATTTTTCTTTGTCTTGTTTACTCTGCCCAAGCCAGTGATTTGTAAGGTATGGGACAGCATGAAGATTTTGAGCAAAACAAAGTGTTGATAAAGTTATTGAAAAAATGAATCGATCGCAAGAAATGATTAGTAAACCTCTAAACACGAACCCAACCAGACCCGACTCGATTGTGCGGCTATATCATGTTCGTGTCTTGTTTTGGGTCGGACCAAGCACATATATTCATTATTTCGGGTCGGGTCTGGTATCATGAAAACCCAACCCGACCCATTGACAACGCTGATTCAGTGAGAGATCAGCAACAACGCTTTATTGACCCAAATTAGTTTTGACCAATCCAAAGTCACCCTTAATTATGATAGACTATATTTGTAATCTGTTTCTACTAGTACATGTAGGTGAGGGTGATCGATTTTCTGAGTGGGTCGGTCCTCAACTTGGTAAGTCCTCGGCTTGGAATGGGAACTTACCGTATGGCTCTCGATTTGATTCCAAAATTTTGGAATCGTTCTAGTTATAAATTTATTATACTTTTACCAATTGAAAAACTTTTGATTGTGCTAATTGAGTCATAAATTTTTTCATATTTTGTCAATTGAATCTATCCAGCTAATTTTGGCCCGGAAATTACGGATGTGGACATTAGCTATTTTACGTGGCACTGTTGGCGTTGAAGAGGACAAATTTTAATAATCTTTTAATATTTTTTTTTGAATTTTTTAAATTAATTTTTTCTTTTTTTTCCTTTTTTTGTCTTTTCTTCCCTTTTCCTTATGTACTTTTTTCTTTTTTTTTTTCCTTTCCTCTTCTTTTCTTTTTTTCTTTTCTTTTTTCAATTTTCCTTTCCCCTTTATACCTTCACCAACCTTAGGCAAGGGCGACCCTCACTAGCCTCGCATGGGCTACCCTTGCACAATCTGACGAGGGCATCTCTCGCCAGGCCAAGCGCGGGTGTCCCTCACCCGAGGCCGGCAACCTCCGCCAGCCATTGACGAAGTCTAGTGATGGCCAGCAGAAAGAAAAAAGGAAAAGAAAAAAAAAGAAAAGGAAAAAATAAGAAGAAGAAAAATACATAAGGAAAAGAGAAGAAAAGAAAAAAAGGAAAAAGAATAAATAAATAAATTCGAAAATAATATTAAAATATTTTTAAAAATTAACCACGTCAACGTTAGCCGTGCCACATAAGATGGCCAGTGTCCACGTCAGTAATTTTTAGCAAAAATTGATCAAATTGACTCAATTAACAAAACGTACAAATTTTTAGAACCCAATTGACACAATTTAAAAAGTTTAGAACTAGATTGATAAAAGTGTAAGAATTTTATGACTTTTTTTAACAATAATAGTAGAGACAACATACGAAGTCCTACTGCATATCCCTATGGGCCTATCCGACTTTAAACATGATTGATAATCAAATAATCCACATAATTTAGAAAAATATTAAAAAAATACTACTTTCTAAACTGTTTCTTAATTTTGAAAGAAATAAAAAATGATTTTTTTACATATTTTTATATTTTTTAGAAAAAATAATGATGATGATGATGATGAACACCAGGTCGGGTTGGCGGACCGACCCAAGTCAATGGATTTGACCCAAATTCGTTGACCCGGGTCATGACTCGGGTCGGGTCGATTCCCACATGCAAAAGCACGCGGGGACGCCAGTCGAGAGAAAATCGGACCCTAGTTGGTCGACTAATGCCGACTCAAGCCTAGATCCAGCCTCTAAGGATCACCATCAAGCTTTTCGGCCATCCCAAATGACCCGCTCAAAATTTTGTCACGAGGCTAAAATAGACGGTTTTTGACCTACCTTAGGACTTCGGTGTACTTTGGCAACCTAGCTTATCTTTGGTGATGATATATGGGCTGCAGGGAACAACGGTATGGGCTAAGATTCACACAAAACGGCCGGCACGAGTCCTAGAGTCTCAAAGTAGGGGGTTGGGCCCAGGAGAGCTTGTTGGTCCTAGATCCCTTGGTGAAAAATCCTCACCTCTTTCTTTTTTCTCGGTTCTCTCTTCTCTTCTCTTTTCTCTCTCACGTTTTGTTTCCGACCGCCCTCCTCTCTCTCTCTTCTCTAGCCTTTGTAGGCGGCCATCCTTAATGGTCTGCGCCCGACCATAGACTTTGGTGACCATCCTAGGCGGTGCAAGGAGGAAAAAGTCCTGCACCTCTACTTGACTTTCCGGCCACCATGAGGGGTGTCCCTCCCTCGATCGAGGTCAAGCCAAAAGGTATTTGTCAAAGACAAGGCACTCTCGATCATACCTCACACGACGAGAATTATCTAATTTAATCAAATAATCAAGGGTCGGCTTAGAAACCCCGTCCGAGACGCATAGTATTGTCTCGATACGTCTGAAAAAATCGGAGATTCCAAGATTCGGGACTTGATTACACTAGCGATTTACTAAAACTTGATCACTCGCAAACTAACGTCTTTAATCGAAAGCCTAAAGCTTTAACCATGCTAAAATGGAAAATAACAATCAATGTATTTAAAGTGCACAATTGAAATAAATAACCAAATGACCTATCATCGGCTTACAAAGGAAAAGGCAATTAAAAGCCCCAAGGTAAAGCCCTAATGGCTTGTTTTTGATTTTTGAGAATTTTTAAAAGGATTTTCTCAATTTTTACGAATTTTAAACTAAGCCCGGAATGAAATTAAAACTAATATCTAGTGAAATAAAGCCCAAAAAGATTTCTGAGCATTTTCTAATTTTTTGGAATTTTCTGAATTTTTTTTAATTTTTTTAGTGTTTTTTAGGCTTTTTAATATTTTTTTTTTATTTTTAAACATTTTCAAATTTTTTTGAATTTTCAATATTTTTTATTATTTTTTGTTTTTAAATATTTTTAATGTTTTTATTAATAAAATAAGGATTGGGACCGGATCCCTGACCCGATCCGCCCAACACCTGACTCAGAATTCTGACCTTATCCGGGACCCATTTTCATTTCTTTTCAATTTTTTTATTTTGATTTTCCCCTTTTTTTTTTTTTTTTTTTGTTTCTTTACTGTTTTTCTATTTTTTATTATTCTTTCCTCCCCTACGTGCTTTTTCCATGCACGTGAACTTCTCCATACGGTTCACCACAGAGACTTCTTCTGCCGAGACCACGCCATGACCACTTCTCGGCCTCTGACCGACGGCGCGCGCCACAAACGCCAACGACCGACATCGGGTTTTCACTCTCACCGCTGACCACCACACCCACCGAACCATCAGCTAACTCCAGCCACGAAAAAGGACACCGGCGACCAAACACCGATATCGACTTCCATTTTTTATATCTCGACATCTCAACCACCTTTAAAACTCTAAACTATACACACAAAAAACACACAAAACAAGGATGGGAAGATGACCACGGCGGCCTCTAACCGCGGGCATGGCTTCGGCAAGACGAATGAATCTCCGGAAGGTGCTCATCCACGGCCGACGATGGGGATCGACAAGTATGCCACGAAATCACACAGAAATATAGATAGCTCGAAGGCAACAACAAGACTAGAATAAATCGAGCATATGACAAAGTTCTAGACTGTCAATTTCGCAAAAACAGATTGGGAGCTTCACTTAGACATTTTATCGAACACCTTGTAGGCGAGTATAGGCGGAAGCTCAAAACTGAGATTGAGGGCCATTTTTGGCTCAAAGATGATATATAAAGCTCGAATCAACCCTCTCTGGACGCGGGTTCAACTCGGCTTGCACCGAAATGCCAAAGAGATGTACAACCAGGTTCGACGTTACAAAGCTTAAGTGGTCTGGTTCGGACCTTTGATCAAACAGGTGTGGTGTAGCCGAAAAGTGGATTCGCAGATCTGATTTTGATAAAGTTTATGATCGATTTTTGACATACAACTTTTAGAAAGAGTTTACTAAGTATCAAACAAATTTTAGCCTCCGTCGACAGGGCTGAGCGATCACCGAATGGACTTGGTGTGCCTGGCACCCAAGAGGCAGGGGAAGGGAGGCCGAAACAGAATAAGACCTTATCCGGGGCCTACCTGGTTCGCGACTGAATCTACGGCGACCGACGGCTTAGCCTCCGACGGCAACTCAGGCGGATCATTGGCAAACTGGCGACTCCTCTCCGGGCTCTCTTTCTTGGTTCCTTCTCTCTCTACCGCGAGGAGCTACGACGTCCAAAAATGAGAGAACGGCTAACTCCGGTATTCATGGGCTCTCAATGTACAGCGGAGAGGGCTCGACGGCGATCGGGGCGGTCCTCCGACGAACCAATGAAGCGTCGTCCTCTGATTCCCGTTCAGATCTCTCTCGGTATCTCTCCTCTCCTTTTCAAAAATTCTTTCCGATGCTCTCTGTTCTTGTTTTTGTTTTTTTTTTCTCGGTCACTTCCTCCTCAAAACTATTCTCTCTGCTCCCTGTTGAATCTTCACCCTCTTTCCCTTTTTTTCTCTTGCTCATCAAGCTTTATCCTCCCGTTCTCTCTCCAGTCAAACTCTATCTTGACTCCCCCTTTTTCATGTGCAGATTATCGTGTTTCCTTTTTCGTGTGTCCGTGGATGGAGACCAGAGAGAGAAAAGAAAGGCTTTCGTCTCAATCCTCCGGAGAGAAGTGTTTCTCTCTTGTCTTTTCTTTGGCTTTTTCTTTCTCGATCTGGTGCTCTGCGATTTCTCCTTTTTCTTTTAAGCCTCGGGACCGTAAAGCTTTTCTCCATTTTCTTTCTTGTTTTTTTCGTGTCCTGCTTTCTTCTCTCTTTTTTCTCACGAAAACATGCAGCCCCCTTTTCTTGTCCTTTCTCACTTGTTTCTTTATTTGTGAAAGTGTTGAAGGAGAGAGAAACAATCCCCCTTGTGTTAGTCCGGGAAGAAGAAAGGAAAAGGCTTCATTCATCATTTTTGTCTTTTTCCTTCCTTCTTTGTTTTTTTTTTTCCTTCACTCCTCTCTACTTTCTGTGTTTTTCTCCGAATTGTGGCTGAACACCTTTTTCTTTTTGGGTGTAAGTGTGCAGAGGGAGGGCGCCTGTCTATGGGGAAGATAGCGTCCCCTTTTGTTTTCTCCTTTTTTTTTTTTTTTTTTTTTTTTTTAAATTTTCTAATGACTTTTTTTAATAAAATAAAAATAAAATAGAATAAAAAGGAAAACATGTTTCACCAAATTATACTAATGCAAAGACACCTAATATCTATGTGCGATGGAATTTAATGAGAATTTTTTTATTTAGGGATTAAAAATTAATCCATAATTTTTATGAATTAAACCTAAATGACTAGGCGAAATTTAGGTGTCAACAAGGGGAAGAGGAGAGGGGGAGAGATTGGAAAAGGAAGAGGGATGGGACTGGCCATCAATGCTCTCCCCTTGCTGCTCCCTTACCTGCCAGATGGGGACATCGAGGCCACTCAGCCGTCTTTCGATTTTGACAGTCTAAAACAGGGGAAGACAGAGGAGGAAGATCGGCAGCAGGGAGAGAAGGAAAAGAAAGAGCTGGGCCGGGCTAGGCCCAGCTCAGGCGGATGGGAGAAAAAAAGGAGGCGGGCTGGGCCGTGCAGGGGGAAAAAAAAGAAAAGGTTGGGTCGACCCGGCCTCGACCAAGATTTTTTAATTATTTTTAATTTTTCAATTTTTTTGAAAGTTAATTAAGAAAATATGCTCTAATAGGCCCTATTAATGCAAATGTGCCTAATGTCTATATGCAATGCAATTAGATAAAAATAATATATTTTTTTGTTTTAGGAATTAATTAAGAAATTAATACCTAAATTTTGCATGGTTAATTTTGGGAAAAAAATTAGAAAATATGTCTCAACAACATTGAAGAAAATTTGATCCATTGAGTTCACAATCATGCGTAGAGAGATATGAAGTGTGCTGAAGGGAAACAATACAAGTAATCCTTTGCATAGAAGTCCCACATCGGGCATACATAAGGACATTACACACTTTATAAGAGGCGCAATTATCAATGCCGCTCGCCAAGCTTAGTTGTGCGAGCTTGTAACTTAGGTGGCAGCATCGATGTGGTTGGTCATGGGTTCAACTCTTGCAAGTCAAGCCCATTGTAGCTCTTATATGGTCCACCCATATTCCAAGCTAAGAGTTGATCTATGCGGGTCAAGTGAAGGCTTGGGCAGTGTGGGAAGGGTTCACATGAGGCTGACTTCACAAAGTAGTGAAAACCTCGCGCTCTCGGCAGTGGAAGGATAATAGGTCGGCGCCAATTGAGTCCAACATGGTTCAGTGTACTGAATCCTCCGGACCACCACATTTTTTCTCTTTTTTCTGTCCCTCTTCTTTACCGTAGTGCACAGGCACAACCTTATCTTTTTCCCCCTTTTTCTTAATATAAGGATATTACAAGTGTCATAACTTTCGTACAATACTCACTACATGCTATAACTTTTTTTTTATCACTTAAGTGCCATAACTTCTAAAAAAACATTTACTTTAGTATCATAACTTTCAATCGATCACTTAAGTACAAATTCTTTCCAAAAACATTTGCCCAACTACCGAAAATCTGACATGGCATAGGACATGTAGTGAACGATTTTTAAAAGTTATGACATTCAATTGATCTATTAAAAAGTTATATGGCACTCAAGTGATTGGAAAAAAGAAGAAGTTATGGCACTTAAGTGAATGTCGTACATAAATTACGGTACTCAAGTGATCAAAAAAGTTATAGTATTTAAGTGAGTGTTGTACGAAAGTTATGGTACTTGTGGTGTATTTTTCCTTATTTTTCTTTGGTGTTTGGTTTGAAAGGTTGGTAACAACTATAGGGAAAAAGCATAAATCGCCTGAGTGGTTTCTGTATCCATTGAACTGTTTATGTTTTAGAGATTTGGAATTTGGAAGTCCTAAAACTTGTCAAGAATGTGCGATTGTATCTTAAAACTTTCAAAATGTATAATTAAATCCTAAAACTTTCAAAAGTATAATCAACTCCTAAAACTTATAAAATTTGCTCAATCAAGTCCTTTTGTTGATTCTTTATGAAAGTTTTAAGACTCAATTGTACTTTCGTGATAAGTTTTAGGACTCAATTGCATTTTCGTGACAAGTTTTCGAACTTGTAGTGCACTTATCCATATGTTTTATAAATAAAAATGGCAAAAAGAACAAGAATGAAGAATGTAGTGTAATTAACGCAAGAATAATTTCTTTGTTTGGGAACAATTCAAGATTTATTCCCGTAAAGATGATAAAACTAGATTGAAGAATATAGTGTAACAAACGCAAGAATAATATGAGAATAATTCGAGATTTATTCCCACTAAGATATGAGATCATTTGGTATGAGTTATACCTTTATCATTTTGATTTTGCTGTTTCAAAAAGCATATTTTCTTTGCTTTTAAGTTTCGTCCACGCGAATGGCGTGCTGTGCCAATAAACGCTACAATTGCTTCCTAATCGGAGAGTCGACAACAACTTCATAAAATCACCTAGAAACAAGGGTGAAAAAAGGGATGCGAATTCCGAAGGCTATGAACTTTAGAGTATTAAATAATTTTATCATCCAATCAACTAAATGCGAAATTCAAAAGTACACTCAATAATTAGCAAGACATTTCAATGTTATTATTTTTTTGGGTTAATACCAAGAAAAACCCTAAACTAATATCCACGTGACAAATTTATCTCAAATTAATTTTTTGATTACCAAAAATCCCAAATTGCTATACATGTGACAAATATATACTAAACTAATTTTTTTAATGATCAAAAACCCCAAATTGATACATTTGTAACAAATTTATTCTCCATTAAATTGAATTAATATCATGAAAAATCACAAACCGGTACACCTGTAATAATCGGAGGGTAAAATCCAAATTGGTGCACTCGTCAACTGCTAGGTTTCATCCAACTCAGAAATTTGACGGTAAAATTTAAGGAAAACTAGCGGAGAATAAAATTATCACATGTGACAAGTTAGGATTTTTGGTGATCAAAAAATTAATTTGGGATATTAATTCTAATTTTTTGCACTTGCTAGATCCGTTTTCTTTGATAATTCTACTCTTGAAATGCCGTTTCAGTATAGGTTGCTTTGGCTTACAATGGCCAGCATTTAAAAAATTTGCAAACAAGCTGTTTTGAGTGGAAAAAAAAGGATAAATCGATTATCTGAGAGTACTAGCAAGAGGAATTTCAGCAGATGTGGCGCAGAAGCATCTAGCTGACATAAATGTAGTAGACTCATAAATACATAAGAAAAATGAAGGAGGAGGCTCATTCATCTGGTAAGCATCACACAGCAAAACAGCTGTAACTTCCTGTGAAAAAGCAGCACTTTTGCCATTGTAAAATAATCAATACCGACAACAATCATAAACAAAGACATCATTGTGACGAGTTTTGTCTCAGCAATACAATCACGGGACCGAGAATCCTGCCACCAAAAGTTCTCAACCTGTAACTGCAAGTTCAAAAGAAGTATCGTTCCGCATCCTCCTTACCTTCAATCGCAGCATGGAAATTGACTATTTCAGTCATAGGCCATCAGAGAGCCTGCTCGAGGGCAAGTAACTTACGCCAGTTTGGCCGGGATTTGTGAGTAACTCAAAGTTTCCAGTGGTAAATGACTCATCCTTCAGAAAGATTGGTCTTTCGAGATTAGAATATGCACAATACTCTACTTTGTACACTGTTGCATCCTTCAAAAATGCTGAGACCGACACTCCAACTCCTTCCCCTGCACATAAGCACAACTTTAAAAATTTTCGCAAATGAGCAAAAGCATATCATGGAACTTGCAGGCTGCATTGATTTGCTTTAACTGATGGTCAATCTTTGTGCTTCTTGAATATATCCCAAGATCAATATTGTCTATCCCTTAGAGATTGTCACTGTTAGACCTATCAGTGGGTCTCAACCATCCAATTGAAAGCACTCTGAATATAAAATGCCATGAATCTGGATTCAAAAAGCATGCCTAGTTGCTAAAGAAGGCCGATGAAATATAGTACAGGAACTTAAAATTCAGCTGAGCTAGCTTGACATGATGTTCTGAGGATATTGTCTTCACAATCGTATGAAAATTATTATCTTACCATGTGTGACAAGCAGCAAGTTTTCTGATGGATATTTATCAGCTAGGGCAACAATAATTTGCTCATATCTAGCTCGTGCACCCAATACTGTCTCTTCCCACTGTGGCATCTCCAGCCAATTTGCATCAATGCAAAGTGAAGTCATGATTATATTGCCAGTAGATGTATTGGCATCCAGTTATATAATTTCCAGGCAAAAGAATACTGTCCAAAAAAATTCACCTGTTTATACACTCTTTCTACTGTATGATCCACTGCACCCGTCGGTAGCATGGCTTCAAGCTCAGAAATATCAAATCCCCACTCCCCATCTTTAGGAGGAAATCTGATGGCTTCCCCGTTCAACATCACACACAATCCACACTCGATTGAAACCTGCAGAATGAGTTTAAAGATTAAAAGCTTTTACCATTCAGTTGTAATCTCATGAACGGAATTCTGCAGTAAACAAACTCACAACATGACCAAATGTCAGTTGCATTGTTTATTGAAAAAGCAGACCTCAAAATCTGTGGGTTTGATCTCTGTTTAAGTATTCTTCAATCAACTGATTTGTACATAGCAGCCGGACTCCATACACCCCTCTACAGAATGACTACTTACATTCTAACGGTGTAAATAAGCCGGAGTCCGTACAATCCGGGAACAATCTATTGTTAGAAGGAAATATCAATTACTTTTTTCTAGGGATTCTACCTTAACATTTAATTGCAACCAAGCAATACAGGCGAAACTGTTCAACCTAGTTCCCACTCACATTAGATCTGTCAACGAAGGCAATAGAAGTCCACGGAGGTCTTAAACTAAAACATAATATTATTAAGATGCACCCAATTCAAAAGACTTTGCAAGAATATGTGTGCTTACTGCTTTTCATACAAATGGAAGATCTGGATGACCTAAACCGGAAGAAATAGCTGCAGTGAAAGAGAGAGGAATAGACAAAACTAAACCGAAACAATTTCACCTCTTGGTAGTGATATGTTAATATGAAGCAAGAAGTGAACTATCGAAAGACTATTAATACCAAAGATTTATGATTGAATTGGCACAAAGACAAAAAGTTTAGGACTAAATTGATATCAATGTTAAAAATTTAAGACTGAATTGATATTAATGCCAAAGATTTATGACTTTTTTGAAACTTTTTTCAGAAGAATTTTATTCCATTTTGTAAGTTGAAACATCATAGCCCACAAAAGTGGTTTCGAAGCACAGTAAATTCCATAAAAATTTTCAGGATATGCTAATCAATTTTGCAAAATGGTACCGAGTATAGAAAGCTAAGAAAAGCCTCGAATTGATCTCAAATTGTGCATATTAACATGACCCAGATCTCAAATTGTGCACATTAACAAGATGATTTTTATGACCATATTATATCTATGGTCAGAGAAGCTATTCATCCAACTCTTTTAACCTGCAATTTGGAGGTATTCCGCGCCAAGTTTTGGGAAGCTCCGTAGTTCTTGCACAGAGGCTTAAGCGCAGTCCCCTTAGAATAGACACGATGAATTGCACGGATAGACGTGTACGAAGGCTCGTCATTTTGCCAAGGTTCTTCGAATAAGCAAGCGATGCAAACTAGAGGAGACAAGATAAGAACTGCATCGAGATGCGATTATTGGCCTGAGCTCGTTACGTGGATTCACCTAGGAGATGACAACAACACCACCACTGACAACTTGTGTTTCATCGGTGCTTCTTATGTCCTGAACATTGTGCTTTGTAGCTGCAGAAACCAACGTGCTCAGGCCCAATTGCCATCTCTTTCAGTACGCTTCTCGCACAAAAGAAAGAGATGAGTCGCTCCCGGTCTTCCCTTCCAAGAGAACAGAAAAAAACCATCTCACCGATTTAACATTTCATGACAAGAGGCTTCAAAGACTGGACAAAAAAAACCGAGAACGACAAGTGTTCCCACGTAGAAGAACATGCTCGGTCCCAGTTTTGTGGTGCTTTCCGATCATGATTTTGCTCGGGGTCTAGTTTTCAGCCATGGATTGGTCGCTTCTCTGTCGAAAGAATAGCGGGGCATTGAAGAAAGTTCGAAACCCATGGAGTTTCAGAACCGTGCGCAGAGAGACATGAGCTGTGACGAAGGGATATCCCGTGCATGGAAGTCCCACATCGACCAATTATCTGGACAGAAGCCAGTTCATGAGATGCACAGTTACCGAGGATGCTCGCCGAGCTCTGTTGCGCGGGCTTTTGACCCAAGCAGGGGCAACAGTGTGGTGGAACATGGGTCCGGATCCTGCGGGTCGGGCCCGATGTGGCTCTCTTCTGGCCCGCCCGTTCCAAGCCGAGAGCTGATCCATGCGGGCCGGACGAAGGCTTGGGCCGCGTGGATCCTAAAGCGGAGGGGTCCGCGTCAGGCTGGCTTCACAGAGCAGCGAAGACCTCCCGCTCCCGGCAGTGGAAGGATAACGGGCCGGCGCCGCTCGGGTCCAGCATGGCCCAATGGGCCGGACCCTCTGAACCACCACTTTTTTTCTTTTTAAATATTTGTTGGAAATAATTTGTGTCAAAATAACACCATATTCTCTCATCCTATTTCATAGTCACTATGCTTTTCATTCTATATTTTATAAAATTTCATGGGTCAGTACAACAGACGCAAGGACGATATCTTTCATTTAGAAATAATTTGAGATCTTTTCCTAGTTATGCACTCTCATCATTTTGTTTCAAAAAACGTATCTTTTGTTGCTGTCGAGTTTCGTTCACGCGAATGGCATGCTGTGCCAATACACACTACAACTACTACCTGTTTTAGAGAGCCGATGACTATTTCAGAGAATCACCTAAGAATAAAACAAAAACAATGAAGGTTGCGAAAGGCGTGAACTAGGTACTTTAGTGTACGACATGACTTATACGATCACACAATCAATTAAATGCAAAAATTCTACACTATCTTTGCTAATTAGCAAATATGTATCGTCGTTACAACTTTGTTTTTATTTTCACATAGCTACATCCGTTCTCTTCGATAATCCTACTCTCGAAATGCCTTTTAAGCCTCGGTCACTTTCGATTAGGATGGCCAGCGTTTGATAATCTGTAAACAGGCTAATTTCTAGCCAAAAGAATATATAAATCGATTCACTGAAAATACTAGCTAGCAAGCGGATCCTGTTCCTTTTCAACTTGAAATGTTTCTGCAGGAGGATTTTTAGTAGGTGGAGCCTCAAGAAGCATCTTTATCTTGGTAACATAGATGTAGTAGTTTCCGTAAGGAAGAAATCAAAGGAAAATTGAAGGAGGACGCTCATTCATCTAGCAAGCATTACGCAGCAAAACAGCAGTGACTTCTGGCGAAAACAGCAGCTCTTAACCAATACCAACAACCATTAGAAGCAAAGACATCAGTCCAACGAGTTTTGTCTCAGCAAATACAATCATGGGACCAAGGGTCGTGCCGCCGAAAGTTCTCATCCCGTAATTGCGAGTTCAAAAGAGGTATCGTTTTGGATCCTCTTTCCATTTGATCGTAGCACGGCAATAGACTATTTCAGTCATAGGCCATCAGAGAGCCTGCTAGAGGGCAAGTAACTGGGCCAGTTCAGCCTGGATTTGCGAGTAACTCAAAGTTTCCGGCCGTAAACAACTCGTCCTTCAGAAAAGATTGGTCTTTCGAGTAACTTCGCACACTGTTGCATCATCCTTCAATGCTGCCGGACGCTTCTTATGAGCATGTTATCTGTCTATGGTCAGAGAAGTTGCTTGTCCCAACTCTTTTATGCTAACAATTTGAAGGTAGTCCACACCGATTTCCAGGGAGCACAGTAGTTCTTGCGGGAAGCCTTAAGCAGAGGCCCCTCAGGTATAATAAATTGAACCCGATGGACGACTTTCGTTAGTTTTTCAGCTAGAGCGAGCGATGCAGATAACGGGAGACAAGATGAGAACGACATTGTTTGCTCGAGCTTGCGATGTGGTTTCACCTGGACCACCACGATGCCACAACTTGTTGACTCGGGATATGGCTTCCTGCCATGGGTCCGGCCTCTTCTCTATCGAAAGAGAAATGGCGGACGCCAATGAAGATTGGATATCCATTGAGTTCAGAATTGTGCGCGGAGAGGCATGAGGTATGATGAAGTGAAACAACGAAAACCAATCCCGTGCATAGAAGTCCCACACCGGTTTTACTCAAAATAAATCCACTGTATAACCAGCCCCTGCCCGTACGCCGCTCGCCATTTTCAAATCATCAAATCTCAAGACCCACCAGAATACATTCGATCGATGCCGCGCTTTCTTCCTCGCGAACATCAAGGCATGGGTGATCGGCGAGAGATTAGCGACAACGCTTTGTTGACCCAAATTAGTTTTGACGAATCCAAAGTCACCCTTAATTATGATAGACTATATTTGTTGTCTATTCTAGTATTATAGGTAGGTGAGGGTGATCGATTTTCTGAGTGGGTTGGTCCTCGGCTTGGAACGGGAACTTACCGTATGGCTCTCGATTTGATTCCTAAATTTTGAAATCATTCTAGAATGGGAAAATTATCCAAAAAAGTTTTAAATTTATTACAATTTTATCGATTGAAAAATTTTTTGATTGTGCTAATTAAATCATAAATCTTTTTATATTTTGTCAATTGAGTATATCCAATCAATTTTTACCGGAAATCACGGATGTGGATGTTGGATGTTTTACATGACACGGTCAGCGATGAAGAGGACAAATTTTAATAATCTTTCAATATTTTTTTTGAATTTTTAAATTATTTTTTCTTTTCTTTTTCCCTTTTTTTTTTCCTTTCCTCTTCTTTTCTTTTTTCATTTTCCCTTTATACCTTCACCGGCCTTAGGCAAGGGCAACCCTCACTAGCCCTCGCATGGGCTACCCTAGCACAATCCGACGAGGGTGTCCCTCGCCAGGCCAAGCGCGGGCATCCCTCACCTGAGGCCGACAACCTCCGCCAGCCGTTGACAAGGTCTAGTGATGGCCGGTGGAGGGAAAAAGGGAAAAAGGGAAAAGAAAAGAAAAAAACGAAAGAAAAGAAGAGAAAAGGAAAAAGAACAAGAAAAGAATTACATAAGGAAAAGATAAGAAAAGAAAAAAAAGGAAAAAAGAATAAATAAATGAATTCGAAAATAATATTAAAATATTTTTAAAAATTAACCATGTCATCGTTAGCGGTGTCACATAGGATGGCCGGCATCCACGTCAGCAATTTTTAGTAAAAATTGATCAGATTAACTTAATTAACAAAACGTAAAAATATTTAGAACCCAATTGACACAATTAAAAAAGTTTAGGACTAGATTGATAAAAGTATCAGAGTTTTATAACTTTTTTGATAATTTTCATGTTTTATAATTAACCGGTCCAGTCCGCTTCTCTATAATTGGGAATAAGCACAATCGTCAGCCTTTTGTTCTCTAAATGGTTTAAAAGTAAAAAAAATGAGCATGTCTTTTCCCTTGCAGATCAATGTGGAACTGTCTTTTGAGGATGACTAAAAGTGAAAAAAAAAAAAAAAAATCGAGCCCAAATGTACGATCCCACATCAATCTACAAGGAAGGAGACATGCTGCCTTTTTACTTTTTAAGACAAATAGAGCCCCAGTATGAGATCCAACGTCGACTAGTGGGAGTTTCTTATAGTTTGTGGATTATTACAACATACTCATGGCTGTATGATAAAAAGGGCAAAATTTAAAGTGTTGAATAGTGTCAGTTCGATCCTGTTCCACTCTAGTACCAGGAGCCACACCAAATGGTGCTGATTTGGAACCGCCTATGACATGTCGGTTCGGTCTTGTTCTCAGGTTAAAATTGGACTAGTGCTCACCCCTAATTACAATTACATGTCCGCGGACTAGTTCTCGGGTTGAAATTAGACTATTGCTCATCCCTAATTACAATTACATGTCCGCAGACTTCTGAAGGTAATACGAGCAAAGCGACCAGAGTCCAGGCAGCCGGATATTTGCCCAGAAAAGATCAATTCATCTGGTCAATGTTCGAATGAAAAATTTAACTGCTTAATTAAGCTTGATCATCACAAATAAGACACTCTTACTTGAGTAAAGGTGGCAGAAGCGCACATCCAAAGTAAACACTGGCTCAAGCCTACTGTAATCATTTAGCAATAAATTATTAGAGTGAAAAATTTTTTATTAGAGAGATACAATTGGGAGAAAGTATCTTCGTAATATTGAGAGCGTACGGAAAGTTTGTCTCCCAATCTTCCACTAGTTTTAATCGAGCTTTCAACCAGTGGACTGGGCACAATTCCAAAAGAGATTTAGGGAGTGGAGTTGGCACCAATTTAGAACCAAACCACCATAAATTGGTGAAACATTTTTTTGTTGTAGCTGAACTCTTTTATCTTATAAACACCCGCGTTCAATGAATTAATTATTTGTTATTTTAGCTAAATTGTTGAATAATGGGCTTCTTTATCTGATTATCTGGGCAAACAATTGATATCAGAGCCTGAAAAATTCTTGTGTGATTTGCTTGTGATTGATTGAATTGTTCGAGCTAAAAATCATGGCTGCAAACGTTGTTGATACTGTTCTGGGCGCGGATCAATTGATTGTTAGACCTCCTTTATTTTGGAGTGTGAACTACAAAATTGAAAAGCTACTATGAGAGCTTTGATTCAATCTCGAGATAAATGATCCGTGGCGTGATAATAGGAATGGTCCGCATGTACCAACTAAGAATGGAGATGGGGTAACGCTGCCAAAATGTGAAAAAGAGTGGAATACAAATGATACCAAGCAAGTCCAATTGAATGCTAAGGCTATGAATTTACTATGTTGTGCTTCAATGCAAATGAATTCAATCGAATTTCTACTTGTTACTGTGCTAAGGAAACTTGGGAAAAAGTTAGCATGCTTACTAACTCATTGCTATGAATGACGGTGTCAACAGTCTTCCCAGTATTGTATTCCACAGTTTGCAATATAGTGACTATAATACTAACGCCATGTGCAAAATCAGGATGTGTACAAATCATAGCATACATAATACTACTAATAGCACTATAGTATGGAACACGAGAAATACAATCTATCTCATTGTCAATCTGCGGTGACATTGCAGCAGAATGTCAAGGTCTTAGTAGAAAAAAAAGGAAAAGAAGAAGAAGAAGAAAAGAAATCAAAAGAAAAGAAAAAAATTATAATAAAATTTACAAAAAAAATTTAAAAAAAGCAAAAATTGTCTACGTTAGCTTCAAATGTGCCACGTAAAATAATCAACATCAACATCACGAATTTTGGTTTCATCTAATTAACAAATCAAGAGGATTTTATAAGCAAAAATGAAATATTTATTATTGCATCCGTACAATAAGTTTATAGCTTTTTTGGCAAGTTTGCATTGGGAGGGCGAAAATATTTAGTAGTTACAATGCATCACGTCATAGGTTGAGGTGTCACGTCATCGGATTTCCAGGTTTCCTTTAGCGACCATGGACCTCCGATTTTCATGTTTCCGCGAGCACACAAATTTCTAGATCTGGCCGACCGACACCAATGATGGCCATGGATGAGCGCCGACATCGCTCTCTGGTTTCATCTAATCATAAAAAGAGTTGTTGGACAGAGTTGGAGCAGCGCCCATATTCAGATATGTACATAGACATATGCAATGGCCCGTGAAGATCTCAACTTTGTTTTTTTATGTGATGGACCTTCACTCCAGTGGTGTATGCTTCAATGGCTTGGCTACGCCATTGATAGTCCCAAGTGAGATTGGCTTGAAAGTCTCTACCTTTACTTGCCCGCCTGGGGAAGCAAATGGACGAGCTGCAAGTTATTGTGGGGGTTTGTTCATTCACGGAGGGGTGGCCTCGAGTGACGACGAAGTGGGTGGCTGGCTCAGCCATGGACGGGCAACGAATGCTAGTCCCCGCGACGACGGAGGGGATGGCTCGACCATGGACGGTCGACGTGGATGTGGCTCCGGCCACTTCTCTGGTGACTGCTGATGCAGGAGCTGGCTGTGGATGGAATCGGTAGAAGAGAGAAAAAATAGAAAGAGAGAGTTTTAATTTTGTTTATTTATGTCCATGTCATCAACACATGGCGATTTATTATAAGACTTCACCAAAAAAACATGTCACGTCAGCCTATGACCTCGTGCATTGTAATCACCGAATACTTTCTCATTTGGAAGTCACTATAGCAGCACTATGGCGGCGGCGGCACTGTACAAGGCGGCTTTTAGAGGAGTTGTAGCGTACCGTTCACATTATGCATGTACTGTAGGCGCAGTGTAGTAAACAATGTAGTATGAGTCTCAACGTGGGTCTCGTTATTGCGGGCAAACTATTGACTTAGTATAATAGATAGCTTTTGTAGTGAATTTATTATTGGGTTAATATCATAAAAATCCTAAACTGATGCATATATAATAAATTCATCTCACACTAATTTTTAGATCATAAAAAACATAAAACCAGTATACTTGTAATAAATTTACCCTCCGTTAGTTTTCGTTAAATTTTACCGTCAAATTACTAAATTGGATGATACGCAGCAGTTGACAAGTATATCAGTTTGGGGATTTACCCCTTTGTTTATTCTGGTTTTATCAATTTATGATTTTTCGTGATATTAATATAATTTAACGGATGGTAAATTTGTTACAAGTATACCACCAATTTGGGGTTTTTGGTAGTCAAAAATTTTGTTCGGAGTAAATTTGTCATAGGTGTATTAGTTTGGGAGTTTTTGATGGTCAAAAAATTAGTTCGGGGTAAATTTATCGCAAATATACCGATTTGAGATTTTCATGGTACTAACCATTTATTATTTCCTTTTCTTTTATTGCAACTTTCGATAAATTGAAATTTCACAAGTGCAGTAATTATGATTTCTTCAAAAGGGAAATTCAAAAGTTGCTTTACAAGAGATAGGGACAAATCGAGCCATACTCTATGATAAGGGAGTAACTGAGTTGAGCCAATACAGGTCAAGAGCTCGAATCGACGTGAATATGCAAGGCCTGAAATACGCAACTCGAGCTTGATTAAGCTTTGATCTTTCAAGCTTATGTCCGACTCAAATGAGTTTTCAACGAGTTTGAGCTCAATTCGCTCAACCATTGAATTTTTAGTCAAAGCACAAATTCTGAAAATACATGATAACACAAAACTAGTAATTTTTAGCGTATTGTAAATGTATGCAAGTAATTATATCAATTCAGTTATAAAACCTTTTTTTTTTGTCTAATTGAGTCCTAAACTTTTTGCATTTGTACCAATTGAGTTCATCTGATCAATTGTGACAAAAAATCGTTGACGTGGACGCCAACCTTCCTACGTGGTATGGCTCAACATGATGTGAACAATTTTTAATAACATTTTAATATATTCTCAAATTTTTTATTAATTATTTATATTTTTCCTTTTTTTTTTCTTTTCTTCTCTTTTTCTTCTTTTTTTTTTCTTGAGGCCAATTTGCCCTCGTCCTATGTGGCCAAAAATTTATTAATCGTCCTATGGATTTATTACGTGGATGCAATGGCATAAGCGGCCGATGTTGATAATTTTTAATAATTTTTAATATTTTGTCAAATTTTTTTATTAATTATTTTTAATTTTCCTTTTTTTTCTTTTCTTTTCTTTTCCTTCTTTACTTTTTTTTTTTCTTTTTTTTTCTCTTCTTTTTTTTTTTTTTTTTTTTTTTTTTTCCCTCCGATGGCCTCAGGTGAGGGTCGCCCTCGCCTAGGGTGGCAAGGGCAAACCCTCACCTGATCTAGCAGAAGGCCCTCACTTGGGGCTAGTGGAGGGAAAAAAAAAAAAAAAAAAGTAAAGAAGGAAAGAAGGAAAAGAGAAGAAAAAAAAAGGAAACATAAAAAAATTAATATAAAGTTCTAGAAAATATTATGAAAAATTATCTATGTTAGCGCCAACCGCACCACATAGGACGACCGGCATATATATTAGCAATTTCTAACTAAAATTGGCTCAAATGTAAAATGTTTAGGACTCAATTGGCCAAAAAAAGATTTAGGACTGAATTGACATAAGTACAATAGGTTTAGGATTTATTTGGTAATTTTTTCAAAATTAAAAAAGTGGCTGACGAGCTAGAGAAATTAGATATACAATAAAAATTTATTGATGGATCACTCAATGAAATATTGGCAAGCCATGTCACCTGAATTACATTAAGTACATGGACCCTCCTGACCCAATTCAAACTGCTCTCTAGAACCACTCAATGTTTCTTCTTGCTGATACAATTAATTCTCAAGATCTCGGAAACGATCATTGCAAGCTGGTTTATCTGAAACTAACTCCGAGAAAACAACAAAGTCAGCTAGACAAGATGTAATCCTACGTACGAATTGTTTTCCATCCGGTCAAGAGATCTTCCTGAATGGGAGTAAACGAAGAAACTTGTGTAGGTCGAAAGTACAATTAACGTAGCTGCCAAGAATGAGCTCCCCTAGCTACGCCATATTTGCATCGCTAAGAGGCTCTCGCTGTAGGCCGGCATGAGAGACCAAAGCCCACAAGTGAGTCACAAACTCCCTCCCATTGCCAAGTGCTCGACGTGCGCTTTTGCATCGTCCGATGGAGCCACATACAACATTAGTTCGGCCCAAAACTCGGCCAGGATCTTCCAAATGCGCTGCGGGTCCACTTTCCAGCAACTGAACCCCCAACCGAGCGCCCCAAATTCATGACCGTATTGTCTGGTTCTTTCGCAATATCCTTCAGTCGGTTGATTTTTTCTTGAACTGTCTTGCACCCAGCAAGCACCTCCCGCGCTTCAAGGGTTATCTGGTCAAACACGTTCTCCGCGACATAAAGGTGGTCGGGTAACAATCTCGGGGCGAATGCCACCAAATAGGCAATATATTTGGACAAGTTAGTCGCTACGTGGAAGTTTGGATCTTGATTCGACGGCTGCTTGTGCTCAAGAAAGCTCGTAGCAATATGCCAAACCATTATAACGTGAGTTTGCGTCTCGTGCTTGCATGCCCAAGAGAGCTCATCCGACACATTGTTTAGTCTCAAAGAAGCTTGTCCATTCTCCAATTTTCCGTTACTGTTCTTCAGAGAATGAAACACAGCCTTCTTCACGTCATTCGACAATTCAACAGGAGCGCCTTGTTTTTGACCTCTCCGAACCACATCGATGAAATTGATTGTGCAGAAATTGTAGAGCAATCTAGAAGGGACGTAATTGTACGATTCGAGAAAAGAGTATTGGCGAAGTTTCCTTTCCCAAGGCTTCAAACGTACCCGGCATATTAGTCCTATCAGCTTCTCCATGGGCTTGTTCCCGTGCCACCACTCCTTTTTCACGTAGTTGCAAAGCCATCTAAGTTTCGCCCAATCGGAGATAGCCATTAGAAAGAGCTGAACAAGCTCAACACATATGAATACCAGGAGAACGACCGCAGTCATGAGAACGTCGATGCTCAACCCATCGGATGTCACCAATTGGACAAAAATACCTTGGGGCTTTGTGGTCTTGGGCATCAGGAATACTACTGTTAGCATAGTGCCCATGATCAAACACAAAAGCTCCACCACTTTCAGCTGCCAAAGGCACGCTTGGAAAATGACGGGGTAATTGGTGTAGAAAAAATCGTGAAGAAAGGTAAGCTCGACTTCAGCGACTCGCAATGCTCTCTCAGACCCATCATCTTCTTTCCGAAGAATTCCTTCTCGAATCAAGCGCCATGCCGTCTGATGAGCTTTTTCTGGCAACAAGTAGCGCGAAAATTTCAAACGGAGAAGCAGGTAGAGCGCATAAGAGAGACAAATATCCTTGAGCTTGTCATCCCGGTCACCCCGCGTGAGCTTAAAAGCCACCCTTCGCACGCCCACACCTTTTCTATGGTGATGACTTCCTCCTCGTAGTCTTCTGAAACCATATTGGAATTTGGCTTTGGTGCTCCGACTTCGCCAAAGATTTTCTCGAGTAAGGTCCGACTCATTTTCACCACATATTTGTATCCATTCATAGTGATGGGATCGACATCTCTGGGATCCAGGCAACGATGCTCGGAGCTCATATGATCCGCGACCCATTTTATGATTCGGTGCCGGCCAAACGCGCTCACCGGCACGAGCGACAGTGCTCTCTCCGTTGTCTTCAGCACTAGGAGGGCGAAATAGAGCAGGAAAACCGCCAGCCTTGACGGCATGGTGGTCAGATAGAGTGTCCACAATGTTAGTAACCCTATGAACGTGACTAAGTGTTGCCAAGCATAATTCTTCCACTGCTCATTGTCCTCAAGACTGTATGCAGAGAAAGAGTTTGAGCTTCCGAGAAAGATCATCAAGAAAGTCGCCCACAGCGGGAACAGTGGGTTGCGGAACGGGGATTCGCGCATTAGCCCGAGCGTGTACGTTATCAAGTAGCCCGAGAGAGTGTACGCGGCCCACAGCACGACCTTGAGCATCGGATTGTTGTTCCGACGCCTCAATGAGCCGAAAGCTGCGAGGAAGAGGAGCAGGAAGGCCACCGAGCCCACATAGAGCTCTATCAGCGCGAGCATGCCCTCCGGGGTTTGGAGCCTCTTCACAACCACGGTGGCCTGGGTGATGATTTGGTTCCCCGTCACCCCTCGGCTTCCTTGCAAGTCCCTCATGTTTCTTTTTTTTTTTGTTGGTGAATAAAGACAGATTGTGCTCTTGGTGAGGGTATGAGAGTACCAAGAAGTTTAGAAGCTTTGAGAGTTCGTTTCCTGTGTGAGCAGATGAAGGAGGAAACCGGCCTTTATTGATATCGCCTCTGATTTATAGAGTGGGCTCCAGGCATTAATTTTGATTCCACCCGCACGAAGTTCCAATCATTTAGTAAACACCGTCAATGGAATTATAATTGCTGCCCACATAAGGAATTTCTCTTTCCCTCCGTCCTTTGGGGCCATGGAAAAAGAGCATTCCTTTGCTCAATTAAAAAAGTTGATATTATAAAAAAAAACTTAGATTGGTACCCATGACATATTTATTCAAAGCTAACTTTTCTCTCAAAAAAAAAATCTCAAATTGGTGATACATTCATACCATCTACTTTTCATCTCACGAAAATTCCCAAACCGGTGTCTCTCACCCAAATTTACCCTTTACGTTGAGTTTTGGGTTAGGGGTACAAATTTGGGATTTTTCATGAGATGAAAATTATTGTAGGGCAAATATGTTATGTGTATTGGTTTGAGTTGTTTTTATGAGACGAAAATCAATTTTGGTTTAAATATATTATGGGATGCTGATTTATAATTTTTAATGATATCAACCCTAAAAAGAATACCACCCGCGATGGGATGGTTCACGAGCCTTGCACTCTTCCTCTCGCAAAAGGTTGAGTGTTTGAATCCCGGGCGCCCGCAAGGTGACTTAACCGGTGGCACGTGTGTGGTGGCTAACACGTGTCGCCCCCCTGGTTTACTCTCCTTTGTCGGCCGTGCGGGGTTCCTTGGGTTATCAAAAAAAATCTAAAAAAGAATTTATATCGACTATATTTCCCAATCCCTCCTTCAAGAAGACATTTCACAAAAAAATTAGAAAAAGAGAGCACTCATCTTGGTTATTAAAAAATGGGATAAGTGTATTGGAAATCATAAAATTTGTCATGAAAATGCAATTGAGTCATAAAATGGAAGGACTTGATTAGACGGAATCACGTCATCGTCACGTAAGATTAAGAAAATAATAAAAAAAAAACCATGTTAGCTTTTTTTGTTAGCTAAATTGGATGGAGTTAATGGAACGACTCAATTGAACTAATTTGACAAGTTTTAGGATTTGATTACACGTTTTTTCAAGTTTTAGAACTCAATTGCACTTTCGTGATAAGTTTTAAGACTTCCAATACATTTATCACCTAAGAGATTGAAAGTGCCAATGAGGCATCCAGCCGAGTTTGAGTTTTCTTCTTTTGCTCTCTCTTTTCTCTTGCGACCTCTTCTTGTTGACTTTTCTTTTTCAAAATTCCTTCACTTTTACATGATTTTTGGAGGATTTAGAACAATCTTTTCTCCTATTGGTCTTCTTGCTTTTCTCTATTCATTTACTAGGAGAAATAAAATTAAGATGTATGTACTATCTCTACTTTTAAACTGAATTATCGTTTTGGTTTTCTTCAACATCATTCTGTTAGAATTTGTAGGACCACTACTGCCTATTAATAAAGCTTAAACTGTTAAATGAAGACATGATTTAATATTTAATGATTCTAACACTCCTTCTCACATATATGCTGGACTTTAGCTTAATCCTAAACCGTGAAAATGTAATTGGGGAAGTAAATAGAGACATGAAAAGATTTGAACTCTGGACTTCTCTAATACCATTAAAGAATAAAGGTGTTTGATTATTGATTTCAAAGTACAATTTGTTGAGATGATGACCACTACATAAAGATATTACAAAAGTGTTGCAATTCATGAAGAAACAATACAACAATGGGAATCATACTTGAAAAGATCCTTATATTACAAGTGCTGTCAATCCCTTAATCTTAGTATTTTCACGAATCTGCTTTTGATTTTGATTAACTTATCCAGATTCTTCTCTCTTGATTAATAAATTAGTGCCTTTAAAAAGAACATGCTTGCTTTAGCAGTGCTTTTCGATCATGATTTTACTCGAGATTTTGCTTTCTGCCATGGATTGGCCACTTCTCGATCCAAAGAACAATGGACATTGAAGAAAATGCGAAATCCATTGAGTTCTAAATCATGCACAAGGAGATGTGAAATGTGAGGAACCAATGCAAGCAACCTGTGCATAGAAGTTCAACATCAGGCATATATAAGGACGATGCACACTTTTATAAGAGGGATGGTTGTCGATGTTGTTTGCCGAGCTCAATTGGGCGGGATTGTAACCCAGGTGGAGGCATCAATTTAGTGGGACATGGGTTCGATTCTTGTAGGTCTGGCTTGCTGGGGCTCTCATCTGGCCCGCCCCGTTCCAATCCGAGAGTTGATTAATGCGGACCGAGCAAAGGCTTGGGTGGCGTGGTTCCTTGGAGTGGAGAGGTCCACATGAGGCTAGCTTCACAGAGCAGCGAAAACCGACCACTCCCGACAGTCGAACGATAACGGGTCAGCGCCACTCGGGCCCGTCATGGTCCGATGGACTGAATCCTCCATACTCTCACTTTTTTTTTCCTTTTTCCATTGCTCTTGTTTTCCTTTGTGCGTGGGCACAACCTTATTTCCTCTTTTTTTTTGTTTCTATTTTCTTTTGTGTTTGGTTTGAACGGCTATAGGAAAAATGATAAATCGTGTGAAGGGCTTTTGAGTCCATTGAACTATTTATGTTTCATAAGTACAAAAGGTAAAAAGAACTAGAATAAAGAATATAGTGTAATTAACGCAAGAATAATTTATTTTGTTTAGGAACAATTCGATATTTATTCCCGCAAAGATAACAAAACTAGAATAAAGAACATAAGATATCAAACGCAAGAATAATTCTTTATGGGGGAATAATTCGAGATTTATTCCCATAGAGAAAAAGAGCAGCTATCTCTTCTTGTTGAATTTATTTTTTCAGACTCCTGCTTTGATACCATAAGAACAAAGGTATTTGATTGGTGATCTCAACGAGTGACTTATTGAGATGATGCCCACTATATGAAGATATTACAAAGTGTTACACTTCATAAGGAAACAATACAATAATAGAAATAATACATAAAAAAATCTTTATAGTATAAGAGCTGTCATTCCCTTGATTTTAGTCTCTTCAAGAATCTGTTGTGATTTTGATTAACATATCTAGATTCATCTCCTTTGATTAATAAATTAGTGCATTTAAGAAGAAAATGCTTGGTCCAGGTTTGGCGGTGCTTTTCGATCAAGATTTCACTCGAGATTTTGCTCTCTGCATGGATTGGCCGCTTCTCGATCCAAAGAACAGTGGCCATTGAACAAAATTCGAAATCCTTTGAGTTATGGATCGTGTGCAGAGAGACACGAAGTGTGATGAAGGGAAACGATTCAAGCAATCCTGTGCATACAAGTCACACATTGGGCATCTGTAAGGACAATACACACTTTATAAGATGCACAGTTACCGATGCCGTCCGTCGTGCTCAGTTGTGCGGGCTTGTAACTTTGGTGGGGCCATCAATGTGGTGGGACAGGAGTTCAATTCTTGCAGGTCGGGACTGCTGTGGCTCTCAGCTGGCCTGGCCGTTCTAAGTTGAGATTGATCCATGCCGGTGGACCGAAAAGGCTTGGGCAGCATGGGTCCTACGGAGTGGGTGGGTCCGCGTGAGGCTAGCTTCACAAGAGCAACGAAAACCTTCTGCTCTCAGTAGTAAAAAAAGATAAACTGTGTGAGGGGTTTCTTAGTGCATTGAGATTTATGTTTTATAAGTAAAAAAAGCAGAAAGACCTAGAATGAAGAATATTGTGTAATTAAAGCGAGAATAATTTCTTTGATTTAGGAACAATTTGAGATTTATTTCCGTAAAAATGACAAAACTAGAATGAAGAATATAAGGTAACAAATGCAAGAATAATATATTCATTTGGGAATTATTCGAGATTTATTCCCATTGAGACGAAGAATAGCAATCTCTTATTGTGGATTTTTTTTGGATAAGTACATTGTTACGAAAGTGCAATTGAATACTAAAACTTTTAGAAAGTGCAATTGAATGCTAAAACTTATCGTGAAAGTACAATTGAGTTCTAAAATTTTCAAAAAGTGCAATCAAGTCCTAAAACTTGTTAACTTAGTCCAATCAAGTCCTTCAGTTGATTACACTTTTTGAAAATTTTTAGAACTCGATTACACATTCTTGACAAGTTTTAGCACTTGATTTCATTTTTTGAAATTTTTGAAACTCAATAGCACTTTCATGATAAGTTTTAGGATTTGTAGAGCACTTATCTCTTTTTTTTTACAAAAATCTTACATTTTACCATGATTTTTGGAGAATCTATAACAATCTTTTCTCCCATTTGTCTTCCTCCTTTTCTCTACTTATTTACTAGGGGAAATATAATTAAGCCGTGTGCACTATCTCTACTTTCAAACTATTAAACTGAATTATTGTATTGGTTTTCTTTGACATCATTCTGTGAGATTTTGTGGGACACTACCAACAGAGTTTAAGCTATTAGATGAAAATGTGGTTTAATAATTAATTACTCTAATACTTCCTCTCATGTCTTGGCTGGACATTAGCGTAAGCCTAAAGCATGTAAATGTAATTAGATATATGAAAAAATTTGAACTCAGGACTCCTACTCTAATACCATAAAAGAATAAAGGTGTTTTGATCGTTGATCTCAACATAAAATTTATTGAGATGATGTCACCTATATAAAAATATTACAAAGTGTTACAATTCACAAGGAAACAATACAATAATGGAGATAATAAATGGAAAGATCCTTAGATTACAAGTGCTGTCAATCTCTTAATTTTGGTATCTTCAAAATTTTGTTTGTGATTTTGATTGACATATTTATATTCTTCTTCGGGATAGGTGCATTCAAAATCTTAAAACTTGTCACGAAAGTGCAATTGACTCCTAAAACTTTCAAAAAGTACAAACAAGTCCTAAAATTTGTTACGAAAGTGTACTTGAGTCCTAAAATTTTAAAAAAAGTGCAAACAAGTCCTAAAACTTGTCACGAAAGTGCAAACAAGTCCTAAAACTTGTCAAATTAATTCAATCAAGTCCTTCCATTGATTGTACTTTTTGAAAGTTTTAGGACTTATTTGCATTTTTGTGACAAGTTTTAGGACTTATTTGCACTTTTTGAAAATTTTAGGACTCAAGTACACTTTCGTGATAAGTTTTAAAACTTGTTTGCACTTTTTGAAAGTTTTAAGACTCAATTACACTTTTGTGACAAGTTTTAGGACTTTTAGTGTACATATCTCTTCTTCTTCCTTGATTGATAAATCATGCTTTGTGTGGTTCTTTTCAATCATTTACTTAGGATTTTGATTTTTGCCATCTTGATTCTTCTCCCTTGGTTTTCAATGTTTGCTTCTTGATCCAAAGAACAGTGTACATTAGTCATGACAGACCTCTAGGGTTTTAATCATAAAAAAGGGGGATCTCACCTAGTACGCGCTAAGTCTAGGTTCAAGAATTAACTCGAGCTCTTCTAAGCCCATGCCATATCGCGACTTAGGGTTTAGGTTTTTAACTTGCAAATAATTTTTATCTAATAGTCGTTAATAATCGGTTTAGGGTAGGTTGATTAGAAACCTAAGTAAGGTGATGGGAGAATCACCCTACTCCTATGAACCAGAGATTAAATGAGTTTGGAGACTTGGTTACACTAGTTAGATAACTAATGCCCTTCCGGTACCTTTTTACCTTCTTCATTTCAAAAAATAGTTTTCAAACAATTTGGATTGATTTTAGGACATTTCTCCTAATAAGTGAGGTGATCAAACGAGTGTATAATTATTGACGATTAGCAGTCAAACTAGACATACAGCCTAAGGTTCTAGCCCTAACTAAGGTAACGATATTCAAAGCACAACAATTTATGCAATTATATCTCAATTAAAAAACAACATGTATAATAAAACAATAATAGTAGAGACAACATACGAAGTCCTACCGCATATCCCTATGGCCTATCCAACTTTAAACATGATTGATAATCAAATAATCCACATAATTTAGAAAAATATTAAAAAATACTACTTTCTAAACTGTTTCTTAATTTTAAAAGAAATAAAAAATGATTTTTTTACATATTTTTATATTTTTTAGAAAAATAATAATGATGATGATGATGATGATGATGATGAACACGATTTAAACAAAAAAATATTTTTTAAATGTTTTTAATTAATAATTTTTAAAATTTTTTATTAAAAATATAAAATATTAATATAATAATAAAATCGGGTCGGGTTGGCAGACCGACCTGGGTTAATGGATTCGACCCAAATTCGTTGGCCCGGGTCATGACTCGGGTCAGGTCGGTTCCCACATGCAAAAGCATGCAGGGATGCCAGCCGAGAGAAAATCAGCCCCTAGTTGGTTGACCCATGCCTACTCAGGCCTAAATCCAGCCTCTAGGGACCACCACCAAGCTTTTTGGCCATCCCACTTGCCATCCGATGACCTGCTCGACAGCCAGTGACCAAAAACAGCTTGGCCTCACCGAGGCATTCCATCGATTATCTGGTGTACGAGGCTAAAATAGACGGTTTTTTACCTACCTTGGGACTTCGGTGTACTCCGGCGACCTAGCTTACCTTTGGTGATGATATATGGGCTGCAGGGAACGATGGTATGGGTTGAGATTCGCACAAAACGGCCGGCACGAGTCCTGGCCAAATCGTGTTCACAAACAGGGGAAAATAGGGGGGTTGGAACCGGGAGAGCTTGTTGGTCAAAGATGCGCCTAGGGTGGGTTTCCGATTGATCCGTGGGCAATGGCGGGGCTGCTGGTGTCCCTTGGCAACCTGCAAAATCCCTCAGCTCGCTCTTTTCTCTCGGTTCTCTCTTCTCTTCTCTTTTCTCTCACTATGTTCTGTTTCCGACCACCCTCCTCTCTCTCTCTTCTTCGGCCTTTACAGGCGACGCCAACCACCTACTCCACCCTAGAAGTCGCGGCCTTAATGGTTCTGCGCCGACCATAGCCTCCACGACTTTGGTGACCATCCTAGGCCGGTGCAAGGAGGAAAAAGTCCTGCACCTCTACTTGACTTTCCCAGCCACCATGAGGGGAAGAAGAGAGGGGGAGAGATTGGGAAAGGGGAGGAATGGGACTGACCATCAATGCCCTCCTCCTGCTGCTCCCTTACCTGCCAGATGGGGACGTCGAAGCCGCTCAGCCGTCTTTCGATTTCGACAGTCTGAAACAGGGGAAGACAGAGGAGGAAGACCGGCAGCAGGGAGAGAAGGAAAAGAAAGAGTGGGCCGACACCCAACTCACGCGAATGGGAGAAAAAAAGGAGGCGGGCTAGGCCCGTGCGGGGGGAAAAAAAGAAAAGGCCGGGTCGACCCGGCCTCGACCAAGATTTTTTTAATTAATTAATTATTTTTAATTTTTCAATTTTTTTGAAAGTTAATTAAGAAAATATGCTCTAATATGCCATATTAATGCAAATGTGCCTAATGTCTATATGCAATGCAATTAGATAAAAATAATATTTTTTTTTGTTTTTGGAATTAATTAAGAAATTAACACCTAAATTTTGCATAGTTAATTTTGGGAAAAAATTAGAAAATAGGTCTCAACAACATTGAAGAAAATTTGAACCATTGAGTTCACAATCATGCGCAGAGAGATATGAAGTGTGATGAAGGGAAACAATGCAAGCAATCCTATGCATAGAAGTCCCACATCGGGCGTATGAGGACATTACACACTTTATAAAAGGCGCAGTTATCGATGCTGCTCGCCAAGCTCAGTTGTGCGAGCTTGTAACTTAGGTGGCAGCAACGATGTGGTTGGTCATGAGTTCAACTCTTGCGAGTCAGGCCTTGTTGTGGCTCTTATGTGGCCCCCTCATTCCAAGCTAAGAGTTGATCCATGCGGGCCGATCGACGGCTTGGGCAGTGTGGGAAGGGTTCACATGAGTCTGACTTCACAAAGTAGTGAAAACCTCCCGCTCTCGGCAGTGGAAGGATAATAGGTCGGCGCCAATTGAGTCCAACATGGCTCAGTGTACTGAATCCTTCGGACCACCACATTTTTTCTCCTTTTTCTGTCCCTCTTCTTTACCGTGGTGCACAGGCACAACCTTATCTTTTTCCCCCTTTTTCTTAATATAAGGATATTACAAGTGCCATGACTTTCGTACAATACTCACTTAATGTCATAACTTTTTTTCAATCACTTAAGTGCCATAACTTTTAAAAAAAATGTTTACTTTAATATCATTAACTTTCAATCGATCACTTAAGTGCAAATTTTTTTCAAAACATTCGCCCAACTACCGGAAATTTGACATGGCATAGGACATGCAGTGAACGATTTTAAAAGTTTATGACATTCAAGTGATCTATTAAAAAGTTATATGACACTTAAGTGATTGGAAAAAAGAAGAAGTTATGATACTTAAGCGAATGTCGTACATAGGTTACGGCACTCAAGTGATCAAAAAAAGCTATAATATTTAAGTGAACGTTATATAAAAGTTATGGTATTTGTGATGTACTTTTCCTCCTTTTTATTAGTGTTTGGTGTAAAAGGTTGGTAATTACTATAGAGAAAAAGCATAAATCGCCTGAGCGGTTTTGTGTCCATTGAACTATTTATGTTTTAGAGATATGTGAATTTGGAAGTTCTAAAACTTGTCACGAATATGCGATTGTATTTTAAAACTTGCAAAAAGTATAATTAAATCCTAAAACTTTCAAAAAGTGCAATCAAGTCCTAAAACTTATAAAATTTGCCCAATCAAGTCCTTTTGTTGATTTTTTTTTTTTAAGTTTTAAGACTCAATTGTACTTTTATGACAAGTTTTAAGACTCAATTACACTTTCGTGACAAGTTTTAGAACTTGTAGTGCACTTATCCATATGTTTTATAAAAAAAAATGGCAAAAAGGACAAGAATGAAGAATATAGTGTAATTAACGTGAGAATAATTTCTTTGTTTGAGAACAATTCAAGATTTATTCCTGTAAAGATGATAAAACTAGAATGAAGAATATTGTGTAACAATCGCAAGAATAATATGGGAATAATTTGAGATTTATTCCCACTAAGATATGAGATCATTTGGTATGAGTTGTACCTTTATCATTTTGATTTTGCATGTTTCAAAAAGCATCTTTTCTTGCTTTTAAGTTTCGTCCACGCGAATGGCGTGTTGTGCCAATAAACGCTACAATTGCTTCCTAATCGGAGAGTCGACAACAACTTCATAAAATCACCTAGAAACAAGGGTGAAAAAAGGGATGTGGATTTCGAAGGCTATGAACTTTAGAGTATTAAATAATTTTATCATCCAATCAACTAAATGCGAAATTCAAAACTACACTCAATAATTAGCAAGACATTTCAATGTTATTATTTTTTTGGGTTAATACCACGAAAAACCCCAAACTGATATTCCTGTGACAAATTTACCTCAAATTAATTTTTTGATTACCAAAAATTTCAAATTATTATACATGTGACAAATTTACCGTAAACTAATTTTTTTTACCATCAAAAACTCCAAACTGATACATTTGTAATAGATTTACCTTTCGTTAAATTAGATTAATACCATGAAAAATCACAAACCGATACACATGTGACAATCGGAAGGTAAAACCCAAATTGGTACACCCGTCAACTGCTACGTTTTATCTAACTCAGAAATTTGACGGTAAAATTTAAAGAAAACTAACAGAGGATGAAATTATCATGTGTGCTAAGTTAAGATTTTTGTGATCAAAAAATTAATTTGGGGTTGAAGTTTTTCGTGGTATTAACCATATTTTTTTGCACTTGCTACATCTGTTTTCTTTGATAATTCTACTCTTGAAATGCCGTTTCAATATAGGTTGCTTTGGCTTACGATGGCCAGCATTTAAAAATTTGCAAACAAGCTGTTTCAGAGTGGAAAAAAAAAGATAAATCGATTCTCTAAGAGTACTAGCAGGAGGAATTTCAGCAGATGTGGCTCAGAAGCATCTAGCTGACATAAATATAGTAGACTCATAAGTAAATAAGAAAAATCAAGGAGGAGGCTCATTCGTCTAGTAAGCATCACACAGCAAAACAGCAGTAACTTCTTGTGAAAGCAGCTTTTTTGCCGTTGTAAAATAATCAATACCGACAACAATCATAAACAAAGACATCATTGTGACGAGTTTTGTCTCGGCAATACAATCACGGGACCGAGAATCATACCACTAAAAGTTCTCATCCTGTAACTGCGAGTTCAAAAAAAGTATCGTTTTGGATCCTCCTTAACTTCAATCGTAGCATGGAAATTGACTATTTCAGTCATAGGCCATCAGAGAGCCTGCTCGAGGGCAAGTAACTTACACCAGTTTGGCCCGGGATTCGTGAGTAACTCAAAGTTTCCAGCGGTAAACGACTCATCCTTCAGAAAGATTGGTCTTTCGAGATTAGAATATCCACAATACTCTACTTCGTACACTGTTGCATCCTTCAAAAATGCTGAGACCGACACCCCAACTCCTTCCCCTGCACAGAAGCACAACTTTCAAAATTTTCGCAAATGAGCAAAAGCATATCATGGAACTTGCAGGCTGCATTGATTTGCTTTAACTGATGGTCAATCTTTGTGCTTCTTGAATATATCCCAAGATCAATATTGTCTATGCCTTAGAGATTGTCACTGTTAGACCTATAAATGGGTCTCAACCACCTAATCGAAAGCACTCTGAATATATAATGCTATGAATCTGGATTCAAAAAGCATGCCTAATTGTTAAAAAAAGCCGATGAAATATAGTACAGGAACTTAAAATTCAACTGAGCTTGCTTAAGATGATGTTCTGAAGATGTTGTCTTCACAATCATATGAAAATTATTATCTTACCATGTGTGACAAGCAGCAAGTTTTCTGATGGATATTTATCAGCTAGGGCAACAATAATTTGCTCATATCTAGCTCGTGCACCCAATACTGTCTCTTCCCATTGTGGCATCTGCAGCCAATTTGCATCAATGCAAAGTGAAGTCATGATTATATTGCCAGTAGATGTATTGGCATCCAGTTATATAATTTCCAGGCAAAAGCATACTCTTTGTCCAAAAAAATTCACCTGTTTATACACTCTTCCTACTGTATGATCCACTGTACCCGTCGGTAGCATGGCTTCAAGCTCAGAAATATCAAATCCCCACTCCCCATCTTTAGGAGGAAATCTGATGGCTTCCCGGTTCAACATCTCACACAATCCATACTCGATTGAAACCTACAGAATGAGTTTAAAGATTAAAAGCTTTTACCATTCAGTTACAATCTCATGAACCAAATTCTGCAGAAAACAAACTCACAACATGACCAAATGTCAGTGGCATCATTTATTGAAAAAGCAGACCGCAAAATCTGTGGGTTTGATCTCTGTTTAAGTATTCTTCAATCAATTGATTTGTACATAGCAGCCGGACTCCATACACCCCTCTACAGAATGACTATTTACATTTTAACGGTGTAAATAAGCCGGAGTCTGTACAATCCAGGAACAATCTATTGTTAGAAGGAAATACCAATTACTTTTTTCTAGGGATTCTACCTTAACATTTAATTGCAACCAAGCAATACAGGTGAAACCGTTCAACCTAGTTCCCACTCACATTAGATCTGTCAACCAAAGCAATACAAGTCCACAGAGGTCTTAAACTAAAACATAATATTATTAAGATGCACCCAATTCAAAAGACTTTGCAAGAATATATGTGCTTACGGCTTTTCATAAAAATGGAAGATCTAGATGACCTAAACCGGAAGAAATAGCTGCAGTGAGAGAGAGAGGAAGGGACAAAACTAAACCAAGACAATTTTGTCTCTTGGTAGTGATATATTAATATGAAGCAAGAAGTGAACTATCGAAAGACTATGTACTTTTTGGAAGTGGAAGAAAATTATTTCCTTTGCTTCCTTCCAACTTTGGATGAAACAGAGCCTGACTGAAAGAGAAAATATCCTTCCCCTGAATTCTCATATAATCCCCATTTCATTATCTCAAAAGTAGTAAGGCAACATGTTTCACCCTGAGATAAGCTTTCCTTCATAAAAATTTCTCCGACCTTCCCTCTACACTAACATGGCATAAACAAGATTAGAACTCTTTGATTAAAACCGACATTGATGATAAAATCTAGCTAATTCAAAGATACTCTAAATACTGCACTGCACTGCACTGCTTGACTCCACCTACTATTGCATATTGCCATTGCCTTACTGATGCCACATATTTGATACATTTTCCAGAGTTCATCAAAAGATCTAAAATCACAATGCAGTGCCTTACATATTTAAGAACGTTACATGATACAATATCCAGATAACTGTGTTTCAAAGATATGCCCATTGCCGGGAATGAATGCTTCCTGAGCTAATTAGATTATAACTACTTACCTATCGCCAAACATAACTTCAAATGCAAGCTGATCCCAAATGGGAAAAAGCAATATGCATTCTCTTCAGAGCCCACATGAAAAATCAAAGTTCACAAACTTCAGCCCACAAGTCTCAACAGATAACTGTATCAGTAAAGTCAAACCTCAATCTGTTACCAAGCATTTGATTCAAATAGGCAATGGCACTCTCTTTTTCACTTGATTTTGCTCAGACAGGTGACACATTCACTCCACCTTAAACCAATTGCACAATTTTGTCGCTCAATTTTGCATCACTCTAGTGAGACACACCACACACCTCTCTCCCTCTCTCTCAATAAAACATTTCAAGTCAACATCAACATCTCGATAGGAAGGATTTCTACACATCAGACAAGTTTCTAACTTTACATATTACCTTCTAGATAAACATGGGTAAAGCTAATTTTCAAACCTTAATTCATTCCTCTCTCACATAACAGTGGGTCCCGCATGGATGTAGTCCACTCTATTACTCATACAGAGTGCAAATATTTCCCACCAGTCATTCACTTCGGAGAAGTGTTCACTAGCTGATCAAATCTATATGTGTATCAAGCTGGCATGGACCGTATGTATGCAACACCGCTCCTTAGCTTGACACGCACGTCACCAAATCCCACCTACGCACTACGCAGAATTCACACACGCACGCGTTGACCTTAAAGTCCATTGCTCTCTCGACCTCGACCAATCAATCGACCATCTACTCCAATCAAAACCATCGCCATCGCCATCACATTCAAACGATCACACATCACAACGCGTGCGCACTCAAACAATCACAGACTCGGGGACTGACCTTGACCCTCGACGGATCGAGGGCGAGGGCCTCGGAGGTCGTGGCGGTGAGGTCGTCGTCGTCGACGGCGCAGAGGGCGGAGACCACCTCGGAGGCCGTCTGGACGCAGCGGAGGAACGGGGACACGAGGGCGCGGTGGATCGGGAAGCCGAGCTGATCCCGGAGCTTCCGGCCGGTGCAGAAAGCCCGGACCAGGCCCGCCTCGACGAGGGGCGGGTCCCAGGGGCGCGCCGCCGTGGACACCCAGAGCGGCTCGAAGTTGTCGATGCGGTCGCCGTGGCGCATCACGACGACGTGCTGGCGGCGCTGCGGGCCGGCCTGGGCATCGGGGACGCCATCGGGGCGGCGGCGGGGGGCGGCGGCGGGGAGAGGCGGAGGAGCTTTGGGGGGGCGCGTGCGGGTGTAGAGAGAGAGAGAGAGGGAGAGGGGCGGGGGAGGAAGGGGGGGAGACGAGGAGAGAGGAGGGGGTGGTTGCTTGTTATAGTGGGCGGAGGGGGGAGATGTGACATGGACATGAGCATTTTTGGGGGGAGGGTCGATGAGCGAAAGGCGAGGCCTTTTTGATTCGATGAGCACGGGAGAAAGGATAAAACAGGGAAATGTCTCCTGTTTTTGTTTTTTTTTTTTTTTTTTGTCCTTTGGGAAGGGAAGGCCTATTTATTTATTATTGAGAAAATTTCAAATAAGGACTCGAAATGTTCTAATTTTCTCAAATAAGGACCTGAAGTGTCGTTATTTTTTCTCAAATAAGAGGTCTAAAGTGGCCATAATAGTTTTAAATAAAGGCCTAACCTAGCCGGCTGAGCCAAATTTTCCGGCCGACCAAAGACATTTTTGTCCAAAAATAATTTTAATATAAATTTTAATTAAATTAGATGAAAAATTTAAAAAATAAAATTTTTTAAAGAAAAAAAACAAGGGGAGGGCTGGCCCTCCTTGTCTGTGGCCACCGCCCCATCGTCCGTAGGGCGCGACCATGGCCGGGTCAGCCGGCCGAGGCGAGGGCCTGGCTAGAGCCGAAAAGAGGGCGCCCTCACCTCACCCCGATCTGGGGCGAGGGTCGCTAGCCCTCGTCAAAACCCTAAAATAGTATACTCATGATAAATTTATCAAAAACTAAGTTTTTAACCACGAAAATCCCCATTGGTATATTTGAAATAGATTTACCCCAAATTAATTTTTGACAACTAAAATCCCACATTTGTGATAAATTTACTTTTCATTAGTTTCCGTTAAATTGGATTAATATCACGAAATACCACAAACTAGTACACCGCGGACAAACGGAGGGTAAACTCATGGTGTGTCTCATTAACCATCACGTGTTATTTAACTCAAAGAATTTGATTTTAACGGAGGGTAAAATCGTTATGTGTGTATCGATTTAGGATAAATTTGTCGATGGTATATCGGTTTGAGATTTTTAATTGACACTATTTATTAAAACTTAAAAATTATAAAAGGGACATATAAAAAACGAGTCCATAGGGGCTGGGTTGGACTAGCCAATTCTGTGGAACAGAGTTCGCTCACTGGACTTTTTTTCTGTTTTGAACTATGGGCTTCTTAGATCACCAAAGCAGAGTAACATATTTGGAGTTTCAGAGATAAGAGCGTGCTCTACCCATCCGGTGTGATCTGGGGACTTCAAAGACGGAATTAAACTCAAACAGTCGGAATTAAGTTCAAGATTTTGGAGTCCTCGAGGAGAGAGAAACTCCAGCGAGTACACGAGTGCTAGGGTATCCGGTTGGCTCCAAAGCCACACACTTACAAGCCGCCTTTTGAGGTATATAATTACAGGTATTAATCCCTTGAAGCGCGCCTTCAAGGGCGCACTCTAGCAAGCTGTCTGCTGAAACATCCGCGTTGCAAGGCAGACGTAGTGAGCCGCCACTCAAGGTACGCCCTCACGATCCACCTTTCGAAGGCAGGACATAGAAAGCGATCCACGGATCCATGGACACCACAAAGGACAGCTTCTGAGTCAGGAGGTCAATGGTGCTGAACCAAGCGACCAACGCCTACCCAGTGATGCCCAGGAGGCCATACATAGAAGTTGACGTAAAAACTGAGACCTAACATATGACATCCCGGTTTTTTTTTTTTTTTTAATAAATGTAATTCGTAGCTTTAGTTGTTTCATTTTATTATTTTAAATTTTGAGATTTTATGGAAAAAAATAGAAAATGAAAAAAAAAGAAAGAAAGAAAGGAAGGAAATGAAAATGCCCTTGACTTGATGAGGTTATATCCCTTTTTTAGACTTGGATGGCTACTTCAAGCCCTTATTTAAGACAATGTTCACTTTAGGCTCTTATTTGAGAAAGTGAGAGCACTTCAAATTCTTATTTGACACATGATTTACTTCAGTCCTTATTTGAGAAAGTAAGAGTATTTTGGGTCCTTATTTGGAAATTTTCCTTTATTTTATTTTTGAAAGGAAAAGAAAATTTGCCCTCATAGGTGTGGCATGCTCCAAGCTATTGCTATTTTCTTTTTCTTTTTTAATATAAGAAGAGGACAATTAGAGTTTGTCGCAAACGTTGAGGGCATACTGAGTTAACTAGAAAAATTATATTGAAATTTCGCACAAAAGGTTAGGATTAAATTGATAAAATTAAAAATTTTAGGACTGAATTAATATCCGGATAATTAGTTTAGGACTAATTGAACATTTTCCCCTCATCTCCAAAACCACACTTTTATTTGTCAAAATAATAGCTTTATTTATTATGGTTAATACCACGAAAAACCCCAAACTAGTATACTCATGATAAATTTACCAAAAACTAAGTTTTTAACCACGAAAATCCCCCCAAATTGGTATACTTGAAATAGATTTACCCCAAATTAATTTTTTGACAACTAAAATCCCACATTTGTGATAAATTTACTTTTCATTAGTTTCCGTTAAATTGGATTAATATCACGAAATACCACAAACTAGTACACCGTGACAAACGGAGGGTAAAACTCCAAATTGGTGCACCCATTAACTGTCACGTGTTATCTAACTCAGCGAATTTGACGGTAAAGTTTAACGGAATTAACGGAGGGTAAAATCGTTATGTGTGTATCAGTTTGGGGTAAATTTGTTAATGGTATATCCGTTTGAGATTTTTTGTGGTATTAACACTATTTATTAAAGACTTAAACGTAGGGGCCCATAAAAGGGACATATAAACACAACGAGTCCATAGGGGCTGGGTTGGACTAGCCAATTCTGTGGAACAGAATTCGCTCACTGGACTTTTACGGCCTAGTCCGCTACTCTGTTTTGCTTTCCACTACAATGGGCTACTCTTAGATCACCAAAGCAGAGTAACATATTTGGGGTTTCAGAGATAAGAGCGTGCTCTACCCATCCGGTGTGATCTGGGGACTTCAAAGACGGAATTAAACTCAAACAGTCGGAATTAAGTTCAAGATTTTGGAGTCCTCGAGGAGAGAGAAACTCCAGCGAGTACACGAGTGCTAGGGTATCCGGTTGGCTCCAAAGCCACACACTTACAAGCCGCCTTTTGAGGTATATAATTACAGGTATTAATCCCCTTGAAGCGCGCCTTCAAGGGCGCACTCTAGCAAGCTGTCTGCTGAAACATCCGCGTTGCAAGGCAGACGTAGTGAGCCGCCACTCAAGGTACGCCCTCACGATCCAACTTTCGAAGGCAGGACATAGAAAGCGATCCACGGATCCATGGATACCACAAAGGACAGCTTCTGACTCAGGAGGTCAATGGTGCTGAACCAAGCGACCAACGCCTACCCAGTGATGCCCAGGAGGCCATATATAGAAGTTGACGCAAAAACTGAGACCTAACAAGGTGAAGTGCCCCGTAGAATGGCACAGCTCAAGATAGTTGAGAATGACTCGGGAAATGAGAAGTGGAGAATGCTAAGCTCCAATATAGTAACATCAAGTTATAAATAACTTTCTCTCGTTATTTCGGTATGCTATCACCAAGAAAATACTTGATCTGTTTGGCTCAGCTTTTCCAAGGGGCTTTTCTTAAGAAAACTTTTTAATATTCGGCAAACTACTTTCCCACCTCTTTGGCTAAATGCTAGCCTTGGGAATGCTACTCTACCAATTAATAAAAATATGCCCGTTGCCTTTTTTTGCCTTGAAAATCTTACTAAAAGTCCACTTTTGCCCCTTTAAAAATTTTCTTTGTACCCTCGACGCTTTCACCTTGCTCTGTACTGTTGCTCGCTCGTTGGCCTCCCCCACTCCCCCCTACCTCACCCCGCTCGCTTGTTCGCTTCACTCGACTGCTCCGTTCCCTTTGCTCGCTCACATCTCTTTGCACGTTCCTCACCCTCCTTCCCTCCCTTTGGTGGATCTGATTTCGCTTTGCTCTGGTCTCTCATTCTTGTTTCTGTGATTTTTCCTGCTTAGTCTGTTAAAAAATGTTGCCGGTTAGCTAAAAATTGTTCTAGGATTAGCAATAGTTCAGTAATAGTAGGGGAAACCGTTTTAGGGATTGGCGATAGTCCAGCAATAGTTAGGAAATCATTGTAGGGCCAGCAATAGTTCAGCAATAGTAGGGAAATCGTTGTAGGGCCAACAATAGTTCAGCAATCGTGGTGTGTAGGAAGTATTTTCTTCCTTTTTTATTTTGTGTTTAGTTTGTCTTCAATGATACAACTTAATGCAAATGCAAATGCTATATTATAATACGCGAATCCTAGGCTTAAGGTTTTTAGGATGAAAGGCACACATCCTGATCTTGCAGTTTTGTTAGATCGAATGTTCAAAGATACAGTTGTTAATGGATCAATCACATGGAATCTTGGACAAGATTTATGTATTGATGAGGATGTTGTTGAGACCATACAATCTAGTATCGGTGATCATGTAGGATCTAGTGATGAAAATTTGGAGTGTCACGTGGGTGAAATCATTGTTGAACTAATTGGAACTCAGAGCTGTAAAAAAGTGGTGCATACTTCAATGAGGCAAGCTCGAGGAAAGAAAGAAAAGAGATTGACCACGGCACAACAAATTGGAATGCAAATTAATATGCTTTGTTCAATTGTTGACCATGAGTTTACAAAGTCGTTAAGGATGTCTATAATATGTAAGAATAATGTATTATATTCTTAGGGACATGTGATCATGTATATTATAATGGAATGACTCTTTTTTTTAAAATTTGTTAATATTTTTCTTTTACATTACTCTCAACACTAAAATATAAACATCTGCAATTAGTCAATTTTTTTACTTCAATTTAAAAATATTAAAATTAAAAACTTAAATTAATCACACCAAAGGATTTTCCAAATATATATTTACCAAATATCTTGCCTTTCTTCAAAGTACTTGTCAATTACAGTTTACGAAAAAATCTTGCATTTTCCCAAAGCTCTTTGTGCTAAAGGCCTTTGCATTTGGCTAAAGACTTTTTCCAAATGCCAAGCCAAATGGGTCCTAAGTCCATATGACAGCACTAGGTTCATATAATCAAACACATGAAAAGCCCGTGCGGGTTAGCGCAATGTTCGGTCCGGGCATTTATAGCTGCCGTAGAAGCTGTCAAACACAAACCCCTAATGGTAAGAAAAGACCTTAACACGGTCTTCTGTAGGGCAAGGATAGCTAAAAAGGCCCTTGGAATAGAGGACTATTGAGAGACAGAGACATATTGGGTCAATTTCCTAGGGGGGGAGAGGTGTTAATACAGTAGGGAAATGCCCACTACAAGAAGGCCCTAATGATCGCGGCAAGGTTAAGAGCCATAGAACCCACCCGCGAGTCACTGCCATACATGGAGGAGCATCCATGGTCGCTGTCAAGATTGCCCCATCGAGTTGTCTGGCTCAATTCGAATTAACCTCACGTACCGGGGATTAGCATGAGCTGTCCTACAAGAACCAGTTCTTCTCTTGCCTGTAAGTAAAGGCCTGGTAAGCCCTAAACACACGGTCACCAGCGCTCACATTCAAATTCTCTTTTCTTCTCCCACACCATACTGACTCGGGTGCTGGAGTGTTTATCCAGGGGCACTCCCTGGACTCCTCCTCGCCCATCTCTCTCTTGCAGATATCCAAATGCAGATATCAAAGACTCCCAAAGACAGGCTTCCCAATGCTCGGATCAACCACTCGATGACAAACTTGGAAGTTGTATGCATTAGACACTCAATCTAGTATCGACTAAGGAATCAAATTAGGGGGACAAAAAATTCAAATGGTTTTGGGGGTATCAATGTCACCTCCCAATTTGGTCGGTACACATTATTCTCAAGAAACAAATTCTGACGCTATAAACATTGAAGCAAGTCATCGAACTCCTACAACTTTGACAGATGATACGGTGAGGATTTGGACTTGAACGATCAGAACATCCTCGTAAATGAACCCTTTTGCCGGTTTCTGCAGATCCTCCAAGGGCACGAAGGCTGTGTAACCCCTACTGGAATCTGAGGCAATAGCCAACAACCAACTGCGATGCCCCCCGAAAAATTACTTGTTAGTTTTATTTTTAATAATGTAGATGAAGCCATATCCAATTAGTATACTCATACTCAGTTTTTGGACTCATGAAAAGAGAAAGCATTATGTACCTTCAATAGAAGAAATTCACATGCATATTTGGATTTTTGCTATGGTACTCAAAAGTTGAGAAGTTGTATAGATGAGCTTCGAGCCCTTTCCAAACAGCCATTTGGAATTTTCCCATAAAATAAGAATGATAGTCACTTTATGACAAGATCCCGAACAAGTTGACGTGATATTAAATATTAATATTTATATGCATTCGCAATTAGCCAGTTTATTTTGGATTAAGCAAAAGTAAAAAAAAATTAGTTTTTATCTCACCAAAATAAAATATTATTCAAAATTTAAAAAAATTATGCAAAACTTAAATGTGAATTTATGTGCCAACATTTGCTAGTTGTAATATTTTGGGTGTTTTGAATTTACGAAAAATCAAATTATGTGCGGCATAATTAAAAATTAAAAAGAAAAATATATCTTTTCTCTCCTTGTGTTTACAATTGAGTTGGTCCAACACGCGTAAATAGAATTCTACAGGCACTTTCCTCTTTGGATGAAGGTCTTGCGCGCTTTTTCAAATTTAATTATTTTTTGTGAAACAAACAGAGCTTAAGTAATGTGGTACAATATTTAGAAGTTTCGTTTAGAAAGAAGTTGTGTATTTAAACTCGAATACAATTGATAATGGGATGAATCTAGCGTGATTAAATGCTTTCGTTTTCTGTTGAATTGATAGTCCCTGGTACTTTTAGATAGGCAGCATTAAGAGAAGAAGATTATCCGTAGTAGTGTAGCAAATGCGACTTCGAGCTGGGACAAGTTTATGCACGTTTCGTATGAAGAGTCATGGCTCTTCCTTTATCTATCGAGCTTATGAAGTCGCGGTTTTATTTTGCGTGTCGCTTTCTTAACATATTGGTGATTTTCATTTCGGGTGTAATGAACAGGTTTGAGAACATGCAATGTGAAATAAACTGACTTTGAATAAATGACCATATGAGGGCATGGATCAGAATGGTTACTGTTAGCTCTTCCTACTTGTAGACCGACCTCTCTTCTTTTTAAGTTTCTGAGTTAGTTTTAGGTGGGATGATAGAATTTTTTGTTGCCAACGGTGGCAACTAAGTTCTAAGTTCTTGGTAACAATCAAATTGCTGCAGCACCGGAAACAATACGGGAAAAGTGCCAAAGAAGTCCTAAACCTTTTGCATTAGTGCCAATTTAGTCCTAAACCTTTTGCATTGGTACCAATTCAATCCTAAACCTTTTTATGGTACTAATTGAGTCCTAACTTTTCATATTTGTGCCAATTCAATCCTAAACCTTTTATTTTTGTGCCAATTTATTCCTTTCGACTAATTTTGGTCGAATTTTGTTGACGTGGATGCCGACCGGCCAGTGGCTGGCACTGATGTGGACAACTTTATTAATATTTTTATAATTTTTGTGAATTTTTATTTATTTATTCATTTTTTCTCCCTCTCCTCTCTCCTTTTTCCCACCGGTTGCGGTTCTTGGGTTCGGCCCGAGCCTAAGGCCGGCGAGGCTTGCCCTCGTCAGTCACTAGCAGGCGGCCTTGTGCTGGGCGGGGCGAGCCTTGCCAATGGTCGCAAGGTCGACCTCACTGAGTGGCTAGCAAGGGCGAACCTCGCAGCATCGGCCTCGGCCTCTCGGGTCGGTCGCTAGTTCGGCGACCAGTGGAGGAAGGAGGAGGGGGAGGGCAAAAAAAAAAAAAAATAAACAAAAATTCAAAAAAATTAAAATATTATTGTTAAAGTTGTCTGATTGACCGGTTGTCGGCCGGCCCGGCCCATGTCCATCCACGTCGACCAATCCGCCAAAAATTAGTCGAAGGACTAAATTGACAAAAGACAAATGTTTAGAACTGAATTGGTGCAAATGCAAAAGGTTTATGATTGAATTGATACCAAAAAAAGGTTTAGGACTAAATTGGCATAAATGCAAAAGGTTTAGAACTTTTTTGGCACTTTTCCCTAAACAATACAAGCAAACTTTATGATTGTCTTTCTTTACCAAAAAAAAAAAAAAAAAACTTTAGGATTGTCTTGTAGTAGAAGTTTAAGGCAACAACGGGACTAAGATTTCTGCTACATGAACTTTATTTGGTTCTGTTTGTTTATGAAATGGTGGCTCATCATTAGTAGTTTTCGCTATCTTCGTAGGACTAAGCCATAAGGGGAGGAAAATTGTCCAAAAAATCCCAAATCTATTAAATTTTTATTAATTTGGTCCTAAACATTTTAATTTTGTCAATTGAGCTTTAAACCTTTTCACTTTTTGTCAATTAAGTCTATCCAGCCAATTTTAGCTGGACATCGCAAATGTGGATGCCGGCCATTTTACGTGGCATGGCGGCCAACGCTGGCATGAACAAATTTTAATATTTTTCCAATTTTAATTTTTTTTAAAAAATTTGGTTCTTTTTTTTCTTTTTCTTCTTCAAGTTCGGCGAGGGACGCAGTCCTCACCTAGACCTCACGGCAGCGAGAGTCTGCCGGCCCTCACCTGTGACCGGCAAGAGACAGCCGGCGACCCTTGGTTGTTTGAATAGCAATTTTCTTCTTAAACTTGAATCCATGCAGACTTGGTCCTTTTATAAATATAACTTGATGTTTAACTTATGGGTGGAACTCCGAAAGGACTGTAAGCCGAATATCCGACTTGACTCGCCCAAACCTATCCATCGACCAGGTATGCTTCTATTAATAGTAATGCACACTCGCACAAATTTGGAGAATTGAACTTGCAAGATTCTTTATTAGCTATAGTACAATGAACTCAACGATGAATGCATCAATTTGTGGGATTCAACTCCATCAAAAAGAGGGAGAAACCAAACTAGGGGGAAAAATACATTGGCAAACTGGTTGATAGAGATTGTTCTCAAGGAACACTACAAAAAAACTGAATTTTTTACCACGAAAATTTGCAGCGAAAAAATTTTAAATCAAAATTTGCAACAAATTTCCAACGAAAAGTAAAATTCGTCGGAAATTAGCGACAAAAAATTTTATTTCGTTATGTTTGTTTCAATGAAATGGTGGCTGCAAAAACCCGGTATTGTTTTTTTTTATCTTCGTAGGACTAAGCCATAAGGGAGGAAAATTGTCCAAAAAAATTTTGAAAAATTTAAATCTATTAAATTTTTTGTTAATTTGGTTCTAAACCTTTTAATTTTGTCAATTGAGCTTTAAACCTTTTCATTTTTTGTCAATTAAAAAAAACTATCCAATTTTTAAATTTTAAAAATTTCAACAAATTTTCCCAATGAATTCAAAAAAAAACCGGGATTTGCCAGCATTTTTAAATTCATGAGAAATTCGTTGGAAATTTCTAATGAATTTTCAATGAATTTCAATTTTTTTAGGGTAATTATTTTAGTATGTGAACAAATTATAATAAAATTTTAATATTTTTTCAATTTTAAATTTTTTTTATTCCAAAATTTGTTCTTTTTTTTTTTTTTTTTCTCTCTCTCTCTCTCTCTCTCTCTCTCTCTCTCTCTCTCTCTCTCTCTTCGGTCAACTCCTCCTAGACCCTCCACGTGGTTGGCAGCGAGAGTCCATCGCCGGGGCCCAAGCCCCCCCCACCAGTGACCAGGTGAGAGACACAGCTGGCGACCCTTGGTTGTTTGAATAGCAATTTTCTTCTACACCATGGCGGGCGAAACTTGAATCTATGCAGACTTGGTCCTTTTATAAATATAACTTGATGTCTAACTTATGGGTGGAACTCCGAAAGGACTGTAAGCCGAATATCCGACTTGACTCGCCCAAACCTATCCATCGGCCAGGTATGCTTCTATTAATAGTAATGCACAATTTTTTTTTTTGCAATTTTTGCAAATTGAACTTGCAAGATTTTACTTTATTAGCTATAGTACAATGAACTCAAATTTTTCGTTGAATGCATCAATTTGTGGGATTCAACTCCATCAAAAAAAATTTTATCGTAAATTTCCAACAAAAATTGAAATTTTTCGGGAAAAATTTGAAACCAAACTTTTTTTCGGGAAAAATACATTTTTCAACAAACTGGTTGATAGAGAAAGTTCTTTTTTGTAGTGGAACTTATGACAACATCAAAGGGAATGATGTGAAGTTGGAGCTGTGAAACTCCAACAACCTTGACGGCCGACGCGAGGAGGAATTGGACTTCAACAATCAGAACATCATTATAAATAAACCCTGTCGATGGTTTATGGAGATCCTCTAAGGACATAAAGTCTGGGAAACCCCATGAATTTTCTGATCCTGTGACCCAGTGGCAATCTGCGAAACAAATTTTTCAATGGAAAACATTTAGTGAAAAATCAAATTGATAACTTTTCAAAAAATGGTTGTCAGAAGATCATAAACATGAAGCCTGAAGGCACATACTTTTTCTCTCCATATGGTTATCATTCAGTTGGTCCAACACGCGAAGATTGCACTCGCGATACACTTTTCTCTTGGGAGGAAAGTCTTTATTACCAAGTAACAGTAAGAAAACGGAAAATGACTTCCCTTTAAGGGATCCATAGCCTTTGGGATACACTTGGAGCTTCCTAGATCCGATAATTGAGGTTAGAGACAAAATGGAAATATACAAGTAAATAAAGTTTAATCTGCAAACTTTTCACTTTGAGAACGTACCAACGACTCTCTCCAACAGTGAAGGCGTCAGAATAGTAAATGCTCTGGTCTAATTTGGAGAAGCTTTGCATCTTCCAAGTGAAGGTCATGATTGGCGGGTTTTCGATCATGGTAAGAGACTCCCATTTGCCAGTAGATTTGATAACAAAAACCTCGGCCCCAAATATACAAGAGTCGCCCACAAGGTATCCATTTGAAGCCTCTTTGAATGTTTCCAAGGACAGAAACTGAGAAAACCCCCATTGGGTCTTCAAGTCATGGAAGCTCCTTACTGCCCCATTAGCATCTATACACAATTCCCCGAATTGATACAACTTTCTCGTCAATTCTGAACTATGATTATGTAATTGGAAGGGTGATTTTGTTAATATTATGTGATGATCTAACCTTGGAGGGTCAGGTACGTGTCTCGTATCATGTCATACACAAAAAGCTTGTATTCGACATCAACCTTCCAATTGTGAGGAAGCTTATTTGTCTCCTCAATTGACAAATACAAGGAAATATATCCCGACCCATTATTTTCCTCGTCTCCATTCGGGTAAAGAGATAGGCTCCTGAAAAGAAGGAATTAGAAGTTTAATTAGCCGTTAATTGATTAAGCATTGAAGCTGTATTTCCTTATTGAGTTCATTGTGGTTCCAAAGAATATGTGTGACATCCCTGGATTAACTCTCGAGGTGTTATTCACTGTGGCCCGTCTCATACCGAGCCTCACGGTTTTGTCCTTTGGCGTATAGACAGACACTTTCCTAGGAGGTGATCCATCCTGGTAGTGCTCTAGTCTGAGTTCACTTAACTTTGGAGTTCCAAAGCAAAATTTGCTGTTACGTCAAAAGGCGCTTCTGTCAGTTAATTTCAGTTTTCACATATATATCTTAGAATTGTTCTCCCCTTGTTCAATCCACAGTTCGGTTCATCCCTACCCTGCGCCATCCTACAAGCTACCAGAAGCCTCTCCTTGTCCAAGCCCTCGCCCCAGCAACTACTCTCCACCCTTGTTGGACCGGGTCGTTATAATATAAGCCTCTAGTTTGACGGAAAATATGTTTGGAAGGGAAAAAAGAAAGAAAAGGAAATTCGAGAACTCACCATTTGTAGCCCCCAGCTTCAAAAATACCGGATTCATACTTGTCCGCATTTGATTTTGATAATAAGGAAAATGATTGAATCTTCAATGAATAATGAGCTGGCGGAATATGTCTTCTGTACATGGCAGGTTCTGCCAAAAGAAAAAAAACATTTGAACACAATTGATCAGTTCTGGGATATCTGGGAGAATGTGCATAAATTGGTTTCCATTTTATTTATTTATTTTTTTTTGGTGGCTCGCCTCTCAAATGTGCATAAATTGGCCCTTCCACTTTAGATCCTCTAGAAAAACTTTGAAGGCGAAATATTGGTGTCCAACCCCAACTTTGGTTAAAATACTGAAAACTAAATGACAATTGGTGTCCAACCCCAACTTTGTTAAAATACTGAACACAAATGACAATTGAGACTACGATAGATTATCGCATATTAATTTCTTGAAGTAAATTATATTGTATCGAATTTGTTTTTGGGAAAGAGGTTTATTATCAAGTAAATCAAAATAATTTTGGGTGAGCACTAATGATTGGAACGATAAGTTATGACTTAGACTCATTTTAATAAGAGAAAAAGCCACAAAAATCCCAAACTTTGTCAACTGTGACGCATTCCAAACTTTTTTCTGTGACACCGAAACCCCAAATTTATACCTGTGTCACACATTTTGTGACACCAAAAACCCCAAACTCTTTTTCTTGACACCAATTTTTTAGGATAAATGTGTCGTACGAATAGAAGTTTGGGTGCCGCGACTTCGCCCAAGACTTTCTCGAGTAAGGTCCGACTCATTTTCACCACATATTTGTATCCTTTCATAGTGATGGGATCGACTCCGTAGGGATCCAGGCAACGATGCTCGGAGCTCATATAATCCGCGACCCATTTTATGATTTGGTGCCGGCCAAACGCGCTCACCGGCACGAGCGACAGTGCTCTCTCTGTTGTCTTCAGCACTAGGAGGACGAAATATAGCAGGAAAACCGCCAGCCTTGACGGCATGGTGGTCAGATAGAGTGTCCACAATGTTAGTAACCCCATGAACGTGACTAAGTGTTGCCAAGCATATTTCTTCCACTGCTCATTGTCCTCAAGACTGTATGCAGAGAAAGAGTTTGAGCTTCCGAGAAAGATCATCAAGAAAGTCGCCCACAGCGGGAACAGTGGGTTGCGGAGCAGGGATTCGCGCATCAGCCCGAGCGTGTACGTTATCAAGTAGCCCGAGAGAGTGTACGCCACCCACAGCATAGCATTGAGCAACGGATTGTTCTTCCGATGCCTCAATGAGCCGAAAGCTGCGAGGAAGAGGAGCAGGAAGGCGACCGAGCCCACGTAGAGCTCTATCAGCGCGGGCATGCAATCCGGGGATTGGAGCCTCTTCACAACCACGGTGGCCTGGGTGATGGTTTGGTTCACCGTCACCATTCGGCTTCCTTGCAAGTCCCTCATGTTTTTTCTTTTTTGGGGGGCCGTATAAAGACAGATGTGTTCTTGGTGAGTGTAAGAGAGAGCCAAGGAGTTTAAAAGAGAAAACCTGTCTTTATATTTGATATCACCTCTGATGTACGGAGTGTATCAGGCTTTCATTTTGATTCCACCCGACACAAGTTCCTTTCTTTAGAAAAGAATATATGCTTACGGAGAGGGTCCGTTACTCGGGCAAAGCGTGACGGACCATTTTTGGCCACAAAACTTGCGCTTGGAACCTTGTGACTTGTTTGTCCGGTTCCTATAATATTACCTTATAGTTTTAGATGCAAACTAATAAACAATTCATTTATTCGTTTTTTTAGCCCTTGGTGTCCGCAAACTTGTTTTTTTAGAGAATGCGTAAACAAGTTATACATTGATTTTTTCGTCCTTTTATTTGTTGACAAATTTTCAAAAAACTAGTTTTCTTTCCAATAATTCTCGATACATGTGAAAAACAAACAAAAAAAAATTTACAATATGCATCTAATGCAAGTATGTCTGTTTTTCACTACTGACCCAATTCTATGGAACTTTATGTAGCATTCTAATAAATCATACGAATTTTGTGCTTAGAGACATTTTTCAAATAGCCTATAATCTTAAATACATCATAAACGGCAGACCCGAATGATTTAATGAGACATGACATTCGGATTGTGACACATTATATGCTAGATATTCAATGTGTTGTGCTGTAATTGAAAATTCTAATGTGTTTGATTACAATAGGCATGTTTTAATGGACCTAGTTTATTGTGCAAATTTCGCTTTGGGCGGGGGAGTACTTTTATAGAAGTAATATTTCTATGAGGTGTGTCTTCATTTTCTTTTTTTTAATTGGTTTAAAGTGAGTGTTGCAAAATTATTTGCACATAACCTAAACTAAAACTTTAAGCAAAAAAGAAAAAGAAGAAAAAAAGTGGCTAAAATAAGACAAAAAGGACCAAACTTGACCTTTTTGGTTGCCACCTCTCTCTGAATTTGGAATATATACGGCTGGTAGTTCACCGTTACCGCTAGGCTAGCAGCACCCTTTAGTAAACAACGTCAAAGGAATTTCAATTGCTGCCCGCATAAGGAATTAACAATGGAACAATAAATAAATAAAATCCTTATATTACAAAAGTTATCATCTCCTCGATTTTAGTATTTTCAAAAATATGCTTGTGATTTTGATTAACATATCCATATTGTTCTCCCTTGATAAATTGATGCCTTTAAGAAGAAAATGCTTGGTCCAGCTTTTGTGATGTTTTCCGATCATGATTTCACTCGGGATTTTGCTCTCCACCATGGATTGGCCACTTCTCGATCCAAAGAACTGTGGACATTGAAGAAAATTCAATCCATCAAGTTTCGGAAAAGTACCAAAAAAATCCTCAATCTATTGCATTGGTACCAATTCAGTCATAAACCTTTCGATTGGACCAATTTAGTTATAAATATTTTTATATTGGTACTAATTTAGTCCATCCGGTCAATTTAAATCGAAAATTACTGACATGAACGCTAACCGTCCTATGTGGTATGAGCGACAAATGGTCGGCACTGACGTGAACATTTTTAATAATGTTTTAATAATATTTTGAGTTTTTAATAAAAAATTTTAAAATTTTCCTTTTTTCTTTCTTCTTTTCCTTCTTTTCCTTTCTCTTTCTTCTTTGGCTTGTGGCCAACGATCGGCGACAGGTGAGGGTCGCCAGAGCTAATGAGGATGTTGCAGTCCTCATTGGCCCTCGCCTGTGGCTGGTGGTTACACCGACTACAGGCCAAAGAAGAAAGAAAAGAAAGGAAAAAAGGGATTTAAAAAATTAGCGAGACATTTCAATGTTTTTTTTTCCACTTGCTACATTCGTTTTCTTTGATAATTCTACTCTCGAAATGCTGTTGTAGCATAGGTTGCTTTGCCCTATGATGGCTAGCATTTAAAATTTGTGAGCAAGCTGTTTCAAATGGAAAAAAGAAGGATAAATCGATTCTTTAAGGCTGCATTTGGTAGTCAAGATAAAATTCAGGATATGATAATTAATCCAATCCTATGTTTAGTTCCTACTCAAGATGTGATAAAACTAGATAAAAGGGGGGATATAACTTAGATAAAATTATCCCAGAGGAGAGGTTGGATAAATATGAATAAGATTCTCATATTTATGGTATAAAAGCTATTTTTCTTGAGACAAACTTTTTACACAATAAAAATAAATTAATATTTAAATATAAAATAATATTTGAGTTATAATATTCAAAAGATAATTTAGAATAACAAAAAAATATTTTCATTTTTATATATTCCTATATTATTTATATAATTGAATTTTTTTCTACTCTATAATATATATTTAATGTCTATATTATTACATATTTTAGGTATAATAGTATAGTTTATAAGTTGATAAATTTTTTTATAAAGGATTGATGGAAGGGAATAAAAATATTTAAAAAGAGATGGAAAATTTTTAAAAAATTCAGTAAATAAAAATGAGGCAGAAGAACCCATATCTTAATAAGCAAATTCAAATTTGAAAAGAATCTTTCTAATTCTCAAAAATGAGGGACAATGAAATTTCTAAAAAAATCTACCCTCTCTCATCTCCTACTCCTATGCATCTTTGGTTTACGTTGAAGTTTCACGACTCCGTAGTTTTTTAGTTCACGTCAAAGTTCTATGAAAATGGCGAGAGACTCTATGCTTCTTCCCATCTGTAGCTCTCCGGTTCATGTCTAAAGTCCACAAAAGCAGCAACAGAGTTGAAACTCCTTTGTAATTTTGTCGTTTATGTTAAAGTTTCACAAATGTAGCGAGGGAGTCCAAATACTACACTTTTCATAATCACAAAGTGAATGATCATATTTTTACTCTCTTACTAGATTTGGCAGTTAATTATGAGAGATTTTTACAATATTCGTTTGTGCATTTTTAGATTCATTTATATTGATATGTTGTAAATAACAAATAATGGAAGTGATAAAATATGAAAATATTCGGCTTTATTACTGTGATTCACCAAACAATAGATAAGATATGGCAAAATCCTTGAATTTCATATCCTATCTTATCCAACCCTATCCTAATTAGAAATTCGGATGACCAAACGCAGCCTGAGAGTACTAGCAGGAGGATTTTCAGCAGGTGTAGTGCGGAAGCATCTAGGTGACATAAATGTAGTAGACTCATAAGTAAATAAGAAAAATGAAGGAGGAGGAGGCTCATTCATCTAGTAAGCATCACACAGCAAAACAACAGTAACTTCTTGTGAAAAGCAGCTCTTTTGCCGTTGTAAAATAATCAATACCGACAACAATCATAAACAAAGACAACATTGTGACAAGTTTTGTCTCAGCAATACAATCACGGGACCGAGAATCGTGCCACTAAAAGTTCTCATCCTGTAATGCGAGTTCAAAAAGAAGTATCGTTTTGGATCCTCTTTACCTTCAATCGTAGCATGGCAATTGACCATTTTAGTCATAGGCCATCAGAGAGCCTGCTCGAGGGCAAGTAACTTACGCCAGCTTGGCCAGGATTTGTGAGTAACTCAAAGTTTCCAGCGGTAAACGACTCATCGTTCAGAAAGATTGGTCTTTCGAGATTAGAATATCCACAATACTCTACTTCGTACACCGTTGCATCCTTCAAAAATGCTGAGACCGACACTATAACTCCTTCCCCTGCACAGAAGCATAACTTTTCAAATTTCGGCAAATGAGCAAAAGCATATCATGGAACTTGCAGGCAGCATTGATTTGCTTTAACTGATGGTCAATCTTTGTGCTTCTTGAATATATCCCAAGATCAATATTGTCTATCCCTTAGAGATTGTCACTGTTAGACCTATCAATGAGTCTCAACCACCTAATTGAAAGCACTCTGAATATATAATGCTATGAATCTGGATTCAAAAAGCATGCCTAGTTGCTAAAAAAAGCCGATGAAATATAGTACAGGAACTTAAAATTCAACTGAGCTTGCTTCACATGATGTTCTGAAGATGTTGTCTTCACAATCATATGAAAATTATTATCTTACCATGTGTGACAAGCAGCAAGTTTTCTGATGGATATTTATCAGCTAGGGCAACAATAATTTGCTCATATCTAGCTCGTGCACCCAATACTGTCTCTTCCCATTGTGGCATCTGCAGCCAATTTGCATCAATGCAAAGTGAAGTCATGATTATATTGCCAGTAGATGTATTGGCATCCAGTCATATAATTTCCAGGCAAAAGCATACTGTTTGTCCAAAAAAATTCACCTGTTTATACACTCTTTCTACTGTATGATCCACTGTACCCGTCGGTAGCATGGCTTCAAGCTCAGAAATATCAAATCCCCACTCCCCATCTTTAGGAAAAAATCTGATGGTTTCCCGGTTCAACAACTCACACAATCCATACTCGATTGAAACCTGCAGAATGAGTTTAAAGATTAAAAGCTTGTACCATTCAGTTATAATCTCATGAACGGAATTCTGCAGTAAACAAAACAACATGACCAAATGTCAGTTGCATCGTTTATTGAAAAAGCGGACAGCAAAATCTGTGAGTTTGAAATCGTGGCGGTGGGATGCTGCGATAGCCCCCTCGAGAACTAGTTGGGCATCACTGTTGGTTTGAGCCCTAGCTCGCCGGCCGCGCGGATACCTCGGTTATAAAAAAAAAATTCTGTGGGTTTGATCTCTGTTTAAGTATTCTTCAATCAACTGATTTGTACATAGCAGCCGGACTGCATACACCCCTCTACAGAATGACTATTTACATTTTAACGGCGTAAATAAGCCGGAGTACGTACAATCCAGGAACAATCTATTGTTAGAAGGAAATACCAATTACTTTTTTCTAGGGATTCTACCTTAACATTTAATTGCAACCAAGTAATACAGGTGAAACTGTTCAACCTAGTTCCCACTCACATCAAATCTGTCAACCAAAGCAATACAAGTCCACGGAGGTCTTAACCAAAACATAATATTATTAAGATGCACCCAATTCAAAAGACTGCAAGAATATGTGTGCTTACTGCTTTTCATACAAATGGAAGATCTAGATGACCTAAACCGGAAGAAATAGCTGCAGTGAGAGAGAGAGGAAGAGACAAAACTAAACCGAGACAATTTTGTCTCTTGGTAGTGATATGTTAATATGAAGCAAGAAGTGAACTATCGAAAGACTGTACTTTTTGGAAGTGGAAGAAAATTTTTTCCTTTGCTTCCTTCCAACTTTGGATGAAACAGAGCCTGACTGAAAGAGAAAATATCCTTCTCCTGAATTCTCATATAATCCCCATTTCATTATCTCGAAAATAGTAAAGCAACATGTTTCACCCTGAGATAAGCTTTCCTTCATAAAAATTTCTCCTACCTTCCCTCTACACTAACATGGCATACACAAGATTAGAACTCTTTGATTAAAACCGACATTGATGATAAAATCTAGCTAATTCAAAGATACTCTAATACTGCACTGCACTGCACTGCTTGACTCCACCTACTATTGCATATTGCCATTGCCTTACTGATGCCACGTATTTGATACATTTTCCAGAGTTCATCAAAAGATCTAAAATCACTATGCAGTGCCTTATATATTTAAGAATGTTACATGATACAATATCCAGATAACCGTGTTTCAAAGATATGCCCATTGCCGGGAATGAATGCTTCCCGAGCTAATTAGATCATAACTACTTACCTATCGCCAAACAAAACTTCAAATGCAAGCTGATCCCAAAATGGGGAAAAGCAAAATGCATTCTCTTCAGAGCCCACATGAAATCAAAGTTCACAAACTTCAGCCCACAAGTCTCACCAGATAACTGTATCGGTAAAGTCAAACCTCAATCTGTTATCAAGCATTTGATTCAAAGAGGCCATGGCACTCCTTTTTTCATTTGATTTTGCTCAGACAGGTTACACATTCACTCCGCCTTAAACCAATGCCACAATCTTGTCGCTCAATTTTGCATCACTCTAGTGAGACACACCACACACCTCTCTCCCTCTCTCTCTCAATAAAACATTTTGAGTCAACATCAACATATGTCAATTGACGTGGGATAATACTTCAACATATATCACCTTTTAGATAACCATGGGTAAAGCTAATTTTCAAACCTTAATTCATTCCTCTCTCACATAACAGTGGGTCCCGCATGGATGTAGTCCACTCTATTACTCATACACATTGCAAATATTTCCCGCCAGTTATCCACTCCGGAGAAGTGTTTGCTATCTGATCAAATCTACATATGTACCGAGCTCGCCTGGACCGTATATATGCAATACCGCTCTTTAGCTTGACACGCACGTCACCAAATCCCACCTACGCACTACACAGAATCCACACCCGCACGCGTTGACCTTAAAGTCCATTGCTCTCTCGGCCTCTACCAATCAATCGACCATCTACTCCAATCAAAACCATCGCCATCGCATTCAAACGATCGCACATCACAACGCGCGCGCACTCAAACAATCGCAGACTCGGGGACTGACCTTGACCCTCGACGGATCGAGGGAGAGGCCCTTGGAGGTCGTGGCGGTGAGGTCGTCATCGACGGCGCAGAGGGCGGAGACCACCTCGGAGGCGGTCTGGACACAGCGGAGGAACGGGGACAGGAGGGCGCGGTGGATTGGGAAGCCGAGCTGATCCCGGAGCTTGCGGCCGGTGCAGAACGCCCGGACCACACCCGCCTCCACGAGGGGCGGGTCCCAGGGGCGGGCCGCCGTGGACACCCAGAGAGGCTCGAAGTTGTCGATGCGGTCGCCGTGGCGCATCACGACGACGTGCTGGCGGTGCTGCGGGACGGCCTGGGCATCGGGGGACGCCATCGGGGCGGCGGCAGGGGCCGGCGGCGGGAGCTGTGACATGGAAATGAGCGAAAAACGAGGCCTTTTTGATTCGACGAGCACAGGAGAAAGGGAAAAACAGGGATTAGCGATGGTTCAGCAACGGTCGGGAAATAATTGTAGGGCCAGCAATGGTTCAGCAATAGTAGGGATATCGTTCAGCAATCGCGGTGTGTAGGAAGTATTTTCTTCCTCTCTTTTTTTTATTTTTTTATTTTGTGTTTAGTTCATCTTCAATGATACAACTTAATGCAAATGCCAAATTACAATACGCGAATCCTAAGCTTAAACTTAATGCAAAATGCCTGTAAGTAAAGGCCTGGTAAGCCCTAAACACACAGAGTCACCAGCGCTCACATTCAAATTCTCTCTTCTTCTCCCACCATACTGACTCGGGTGCCGGAGTGTTTATCCAGGGGCACTCCGTGGACTCCTCCTCGCCCATCTTTCTCTTGCAGATATCCAAATGCAGATATCAAAGACTCCCAAAGACAGGCTTCCCAATGCTCGGATCAACCACACGGTGACAAACTTGGAAGTTGTATGCATTAGACACTCGATCTAGTATCGAATAAAGTATCAAATTAGGGGGAAAAAAATTCAAATGTTTTTGGGGGTATCAATGTCACCTCCAATTTGGTCGGTACACATTATTCTCAAGAAACAAATTCTGGCGCTATAAACATTGAAGCAAGTCATCGAACTCCTACAACTTTGACAGATGATACGGTGAGGATTTGGACTTGAACGATCAGAACATCCTCGTAAATAAACAAATTCTGACGTTATAAACATTGAAGCAAGTCATCGAACTCCTACAACTTTGACAGATGATACGACGAGGATTTGGACTTGAGCGATCAGAACATCCTCGTAAATGAACCCTTTTGCCGGTTTCTGCAGATCCTCCAAGGGCATGAAGGCTGTGTAACCCCTACTGGAATCTGAACCACATAGCCAACGACCAACTGCGATGCCCCCCGAAAAATTACTTGTTAGTTTTATTTTTAATAATGTAGATGAAGCCACATCCAATTAGTATACTCATACTCGGTTTTTGGACTCATGAAAAGAGAAAGCATTATGTACCTTCAATAGAAGAAATTCACATGCATATTTGGATTTTTGCTATGGTACTCAAAAGTTGAGAAGTTGTATAGATGAGCTTCGAGCCCTTTCCGAAGAGCCATTTGGAATTTTCCCATAAAATAAGAATGATAGTCACTTTATGACAAGATCCCGAGCAAGTTGACGTGATTTTAAATAGTAATATTTATATGTATTTGCAATTAGCCAGTTTATTTTGGATTAAGCAAAAGTAAAAATAAATATTAGTTTTTGTCTCATCAAAACAAAATATTATTCAAAATTTAAAAAAATTATGCAAAACTTAAATGTGAATTTACGTGCCAACATTCGCTAGTTGTAATATTTTTGGGTGTTTTGAATTTACGAAAAATCAAATTATGTGCAGCATAATTAAAAATTAAAAAGAAAAACATACCTTTTCTCTCCTTGTGTTTACAATGGAGTTGGTCCAACATGCACAAATAGAATTCTGCAGACACTTTCCTCTTCGGAGGAAGGTCTTGTGCGATTTTTCAAATTTATTCATTTTTTGCGAAATAAATAGAGCTTAAGTAATGTGGTACTATATTTAGAAGTTTTATTTAGAAAGAAGTCATGTATTTAAACTCGAATACAATTGGTAATGGGATGTATCTAGCGTGATTAAATGCTTTCCTTTTCAGTTGAATTGATACTCCCTGGTACTTTTAGATAGGCAGCATTAAGAGAAGAAGCTTATCCATAATAGTGTACCAAATGCGACTTCGAGCTAGGACAAGTTTATGCACGTTTCGTATGAAGAGTCATGGCTCTTCCTTTATCTATGGTACTTATGAAGTCGCGATTTTATTTTGCATGCCACTTTCTTAACATATTGGTGATTTTCATTTCGGGTGTAATGAATAGGTTTGAGAACATGCAATGTGAAATAAACTGACTTGAATAAATGATCATATGGAGGCATTGATCAGAATAGTTACTGTTAGCTCTTCCTACTTCTTGTAGACCGACCTCTCTTCTTTTTAAGTTTCTGAGTTAGTTTTAGGTGGGATGATAGAATTTTTTGTTGCCGCTGGTGGCAACTGAGTTCTGGAAGTTCTTGGTAAAAGTTCAAATTTCTTGCAACAATCAAATTGCTGCAGCACTGGAAACAATACCAAGCAAACATTAGGATTGTCTTGTAGTAGAAGTTTAAGGCAACATTGGGACTAAAATTTCTGCTACATGAACTTTATTTTGGCCTGTTTGTTTATGAAATGGTGGCTCGTCATTAGTAGTTTTCGCTGCCTTCATAGGATTAAGCCATAAGGGGAGGAAAATTATCCAAAAAATCCTAAACCTATTAAATTTTTGTTAATTCAGTCCTAAATTTTTTATTTTGTCAATTGAGCCTTCAACCTTTTCACTTTTTGTCAATTGAATCTATCCATCCAAATTTAGCCGGACATCGCAAACGTGAATGCCAACCATTCTACATGGCGTAGCTAGGGCTTGACATGGATAATTTTTAATAAAATTTTAATAGTTTTCCAATTTTTAATTTTTTAAAAAAATTTCTTCTTTTTTCTTTTTTTTTTTTTTTCCTTTTCTTCTTCAAGTTCGGCAGGGTCGCGGTCCTCACCCAGACCTCAAGGCGAGTGAGGGTTGGCCGGCCCTCACTTGTGACCGGCGAGGGACAACCGGCGACCCTTGATTGTTTGAATAGCAATTTCCTTCTTAAGCTTGAATCCTTGCAGACTTGGTCATTTTATAAATATAACTTGATGTTTAACTTATGGGCGGAACTCTGAAAGGACTGTAAGCCGAATATCCAACCTCAACTTGTCCGTCAACCAGGTATACTTGTATTAATAGTAATGCACACTCACACAAATTTGGAGAATTGAACTTGCAAGATTCTTTATTGGCTCTAGTACAATGAACTCAACGATGAATGCATCAATTTGTGGCATTCCACTCCATCAAAAAGAGGGAGAAACCAAACTAGGGGGAAAAATACATTGACAAACTGGTTGATAGAGATTGTTCTCAAGGAACTTATGACAACATCAAAGGGAATGATATGAAGCTAGAGCTGTCAAACTCCAACAACCTTGATGGCTGACACGAGGAGGAATTGGACTTCAACAATCAGAACATCATTATAAATAACCCTTTTGATGGTTTATGGAGATCCTCTAAGGACATAAAGTCTGGGAAACCCCATGAATTTTCTGATCCTGTGACCCAGTGGCAATCTGCGAAACAAATTTTTCAATGGAAAACATTTAGTGAAAAATCAAATTGATAACTTTTCAAAAAATGGTTGTCAGAAGATTAGAAACATGAAGCCTGAAGGCACTTACTTTTTCTCTCCTTATGGTTATCATTCAGCTGGTCCAACACGCGCGAATTGCACTCGGGATACACTTTTCTCTTGGGTGGAAAGTCTTTATTACCAAGTAACTGTAAGTAAACAGAAAATGACTTCCCTTTAAGGGATCCATAGCCTTTATTAGTAGGGCTAATACCACAAAAAGCCTCAAATTGGTACACTTGCGATAATTTTAACCCGAACTATTTTTTTTACCACCAAAAACCCTACACTGGTACACCTATAATAATTTTACCGGGAAAATTCCAATTTGAGGTCCAAAGTAGGGTCATTTTCTCAATTTGGGGTCCCAAATGGACTTAGTGCCAAATTGGTATCCAAAGTCTCCAAAAAGTGTCAAACAAGAGTCTAGGTCGCCGGCCGGCCAAAATACCCGCTAGCCGGTGATCCCGTGACTGTTTCGGCGAGCGGAAACAGTGTTTTTTTATATATATTTTTCTTTTTTTTGTTCCTTTTCCTCTTTTTTTTCTCCTTTCCCTCTGCCGGCCATTGTTGGGGCCGGCAAAGCGACTCCTGCCCAGGGAGGCGACTTAGGGCAGGCGAGGTTGCCCTCGCCCGGCGTCGGTGTGGGCCGCCCTCTCTTTGGGTTGGGCGGGCAGGCGACCCTCGCCCGGATCCGCGAGCATCCCGTCGGATCTGTAAGGGTCGCCCGCCCCTGCCCCCAGCGAGAGCATCCCTGCCGGATCCGCGAGGGCGGGCCGCGGTGACCCCATCCAGGGGCGGGTCGCCCTCACGGTCGCCTCGGGCCGGCCACCTTGCCTGAGGCCGGCAACCTCCACCGGCCCCAACAATGGCCGGCGGAGGGAAAGGAGAAAAAAAAAAGAGGAAAAGGAATAGAAAAAAAAAGAAAAAAAACATAAAAACACTGTTTCTGTTCGCCAAAACAGTTGCAGGATCGTCGGCCGGGGGGTATTTTGGTCAGCCGGCGACCCAGACCCTTTGTTTAATACTTTTTGAGGACTTTGGGTATCAATTTGGCATTAAGTCCACTTGAGACCCTAAATTGAAAAAATGGCCCTACTTTGGACCCCAAATTGTACCCCAAACTAATTTTTTGACCACAAAAAATCCCAAACTGATTCATCTATGACAAATTTACCCTCCACTAGTTTTCGTTAAATTTTATTATCAAATTGTTAAGTTTGATGATACCTGGTAGTTGACAGGTATGCCAGTTTGGGGTTTTACCCCTCTGTTTGTCGTAAGTTTACAAATTTATGATTTTTTGTGATATTAATCCAATTTAATACACTAACGGTGGGTAAATTTGTCACAAATGTATCGGTTTGGGATTTTTAGCTGTAAAAAAATTAATTTGGAGTAAAATTATCACAGGTGCACTAGTTTGGGGTTTTTGGTAGTCAAAAAATTAGTTCGGGATAAAATTATCATAAGTGTACCAGTGTAGGGTTTTTTTATGGTAAAAACAAATAGTTCAAGGTAAATTTATCACAGGTATACCAATTTGGGATTTTTAATGGTCAAAATATTAATTTGGGGTAAAATTATCACAGTATACCAGTTTGGGATTTTTCGTGGTATTAATCATTATTAGTATTAGTATCAGAATTACTAACTTCAAGGTTATAGTGCCATCTAAGGTAAAAACATAGCCCGGGATACTCTTCCTATTGTTAAAGTCACCACCAAGATCTATATCACCAAAACCTTTTAAAGTTACACCTAACATGTCTCGTAGCTTACTCTTAATTTGGTCTTAGTCCTATTCTCCTAGCTTATCAAGCAGAATTCATCCTGTCTCCACACTTTTGCTATTTTTCCTTAGCAGACTTCTTCATGAAAGCATTTATTTCTTCTCGTAAACAAACTCACCCTTTAGCCATTGTGCTTTGAAAGGACAGAATCTAAACTTTCTCATCCTCATTAGCTACCTTCATTCTAAGGATATTTTTTTTCAAATTTATGGCATTTAAGTGAACGAAAAAAAAAAGTTATAGCCCCTAATCTAGACTTCCTCATCCTCATAGCGGGAACAATGGGCTGCAGAACGGGGTTTTGCGCATTAGCCTGAGTTTGTATGTTATAAAGTAGCCCGAGAGAGTGTACTCCGCCCTTAGCACGACATTGAGCATCAGATTGTTGTTCTGACGCCTCAGTGAGCTGAAAGCTGCGAGGAAGAGGAGCATGAAGGTGACTTATCTCTTATTTTTTTCAAAATTCTTGCATTTTAACATGATTTTTGGAGGACTTAAATCAATCTTTTCTCCCATTTGTCTTCCTCCTTTTCTCTATTCATTTACTAGAGGAAATATAATTAAGCTACGTGCTCTATCTCTACTTTCAAACTATTAAACTAAATTATTGTATTGGTTTTCTTCGACATCATCTTGTGAGATTTTGTGGAACACTACTAATGGCTCTAAAAGCTCAAGTTTTTTCTGATGAATATGTGATTTGATATTTAATTACTCTAACACTCACTCTCATGTGTAGGCTGGACTTTGGTCTAAGCCTAAAACGTGGAAATAAAATTAGGGAGATATATAGAGACATGGAAAGAATTGAGCTCAGGACTTTTACTCTCATACCATAAAAGAACAAAGGTGTTCCGAATGTTAGATCTCTATATACAATTTATTAAGATGATGTCTACTATATAAAAATGTTACAAAGTGTTACAATTCATAAGGAAACAATACAACAATGGAAATAATAAATGAAAAGATCCTTATATGATAAGAGCTATTAATCCATTGATTTTAGTATCTTCAAGAATCTGCTTATAATTTTGATTGACAGATCTAGATTCTTCTCCTTGGATTAACAAATCAGTGCCTTAAGAATAACATGCTTTTACTCGAGATTTCGATTTCTGCCATCTTGATTGTTCTCCCTTGCTTTACAATGTCCGCTTCTCGATCCAAAGAACAGTGGACATTGAAGAAAATTCGAAATCCATTAAGTTCTCAATCGTGCATAGAGACATAAGAAGTGTGACGAAGGGAAACAATACAAGCAATTTTGTGCACAGAAGTCCCACATCAGGGGTATATAAGGACAATACACACTTTATAAGAGGCATATTTATCGATGCCGCTCGCCAAGCTCCGTTATGTGAGCTTGTAACTCTTGTGGGGGCATCGATGTGGTGGGAGATGGGTTCAATTCTTGCAAGGTTGGGCCTGTTGTGGCTCTCATCTGGCCCACCGGTTCCATGTCGAGAGTTGATCCATGCAGGTTGAGCAGAGGCTTGGGCCGCGTGGGAGGGGTCCGTGCGAGGCTAACTTCATAAAGCAACGAAAACCTCCTGCTGCCGGCAGTGAAAGGATAATGGACTTGTGCCATGGTCCATGGATCGAATCCTCTAGACCACACTTTTCCTGTCCCTCTTCTTTACCTTAGTGCGTGGGCACAACCTTATTCTTTGGTGTTTGGTTTGAAAGGTTGCTAACGACTATAGGGTAAAACGATAAGCTGTGTGAGGGGTTTTTGAGTGCATTGAACTATTTATATTTTATAAGAAGGCAAAAAGACAAGAATGAAGAATATTGTGTAATTAACACAAGAATAATTTCTTTGTTTAGGAATGATTCGAGATTTATCCCCGTAAAGATGATTAAACTGTTATATTTATAATGTGAATCCACATTTAGGGATATAGTTTTTGAAATAAAACTTATCCGTTGAGTTATGACCCACGTTTTATTTTTAAGCGATGGATATCTACATATGGTTTTTTCCACAGTTCGTACCCATTCGGTGACAACCGCCCTTTTTGATAACCGCTTTGATGAAAAGCGGTTTGTAAAGACGAACTTTCATTCCGTAAGGGTAGATGTAAGATCTAACGCAAACCCTCTCATTCAGTAATACACCATTGGTATGCGAGGGGATTGTGTTAGTAGAGTGCACCCGTAATCACTGTCGAATTAACATCGAACTACTGTAGATTTCCAACTAATGTAAAGTTGAAAAATGGCTGGAGGTTAGTTTATTTTTTATCCTGTTTTTCGGATTTGATTCTAATTATGCTTGAATTTTGTTCTTCAATGCATGATTAGAATCCTTCAGTTTTATCCTAACATTTGGTATCAGAGCATGTTTAGTGCCTCTACCTTGTTTTTTGTCGAATTTTGGGTGCATTTTTCGGGCTTTTGAGATGAACAGTATTTCGGACATTTTGGGGTTAAAAGGGAAATTGCCAATTCCGACCAAATTCTGGCGACCCACCGCTTGACTTCGAACCGGCACGATCGCATCGCCATGGAGAAGAATAGCCCTAAGTTAATCTGGCATATCAGTGATCGCCGGAGGCTAATTGTGCCCGGAAGTTACGGGTTCGAGTTTGTGCGTTTTGACGGAATTGTGCTTGATTCGAGCCTAATTCTTGGCTGTTTTCGCCGATTTTTGGGTTCATGTGGTTGCGCCAGTGTGTTCTCCAAAAACCCACCAATTATTTTGGTTTGAATTGGGCTACTAGATGAGACCCATTTGGTCGAAAGCGCGGCGAAATGGCGAAGAACGTAAAAAAAAAATTTTGGGTTCTGCTCGCGTGGAGGAAGAGGGCACGTGGCCCCACGCATGGGAACCGCTTGCGCGTGGGATCCACAAGCCCAATTGCCAGGCGCATGTGGGCCACGCGGGCGGTAGTTGCCAGGCGCATGCTTGGCACGCGCTCGCGCAGTGAAGAAGGCGTGTGCGCAGCATGTTCCCTTGGGAACCGGCGGACCTCTTCATTTTACATTTCTACCCCTTATGGTTATTTACTGTTTTGCCCCATTTGGCTGAATTAATTTACAGTTTTGCCATTGGCTGAAGTATTTACAATTTTGCCCTTGGTGGCATTAAATTACTGTTTTTCCCTTCATGCATTATTTATGAATATTTTATGCATGAAATTAAACGTCCAGTGATCCATATATTTTAATTAATTAGAGAGTAGTCACGACATCTTTAATTAATTAAATTATATATTAAGAGCCTTTGGATCACATTTGGAAATGGACATTGATTGTAATTAATCTTATTAATATGATGAATTTTATCCCACAGGAATTTTCATTATATTAATTTGATTAATTAGGTTGAAATATCATATTATTTCTTAATTTACCCACAAGAATTAAGGAAAGGAATATAATATGATAGTTTCTTCATGAAATATTTACGAATCTATTTAAATTAAAAACTTAGCCTACAATTTTTTATGTTATGTGATTCATATTTTATGACATGCTTTACATCGGTAAAACATGATTTATGTATATTTTACCTCATATTTTGTGACATAAGCATGATTGTTTGATATGCAATTGTGCAACTTATGAATTTCTCTGAATTTAAGAGTGATGTTCCCATATTGAATAGTGAAAACTATAAAGTTTGGAAGGAGTCAATTCTTCTTCAATTAGGGTGCATGGATATTGATTATGCTATAAGGAAAAACGAACCACCTTCTCCTACTAACACGAGCACTGCAGGTGAGATAGCCCTTTATGAACAGTGGGAGCGATCTAACCGCATTAGTATGATGTTCATAAGGACTAAAATATCTCCAAGTATCTATGATTCGGTCGCTCAGCATAGCAATGCTAGGGCTTTATTGGAGGCCATTGATGCGCAATTTGAAACTTCAGAAAAGGCACATGTCATGACCCTGATAATGAAATTTTCATCTATAAAGCTCACAAGTATTAAAGGTGTGCGTGAGCACATCATGAAGATAAGGGACATTGCAGCTCAGTTGAAAAACCTTGAGGCTAAGATATCTGAATTATTTCTTGTATACTACATTCTAAACACTCTCCCACAATAGTATGCACCTTTCAACATCTCCTACAACACACATAAGAATAAATGGTTAATTAATGAACTCATGACCATGTGTGTTCAAGAGGAAGAGAGGCTGATTATGGAATTGGGAGAAAATGCTCATTTGGCAACACAAGGAAAGAATAAGGGTCACGGCAAGCAGAAAGGGAAATGTAAAATACCTCTCCAAGCTGACATTAAGAAGGAATCCAAATGTTTCTTCTGTAGAAAGAAGGGGCATATAAAGAAGAATTGCGTTAGATTTAAGGTCTGGCTCGAGAAGAAAGGTAATCCAACCTCTTGTGTTTGTTATGAATCTAATATGGCTAATGTGAGTCACAACACTTGGTGGATTGATTCTGGTTCTACAATCTGCATTTCGAATTTCTTGCAGGGTTTTCAAAACCACAGGAAGCTAGTGAGAAGTGAACAAAGCATTTATTTGGGAAATATGATGTGTTCGCATATGGAAGCTATTGGAACATGTAGATTAGTTCTCAATAATGACTTTGTTTTGAATTTGGAAAGGACCTTTTATGTTCCAAGTTTCTCTAGAAACTTAATTTCAATTTCAAGACTTGTACCTTTAGGTTACTCTTTTAACTTTTCAAATGCAAACTTAAGTTTATTGTTTAAATCTGAAATTGTTGGAAGTGGTACTTTGTCTGATGGCCTTTTTCGAATTAATTTACAAGACGATGCCTATTATAATATGATGTATGTTCATGATAATGCTGGTGTAAAATGATGTGTTGTGAATGAAGATTCCTCTATGTTGTGGCACTAGAGATTGGGACATAACTACATAGATAGAATTAAGAGATTAGTATATGATGGAGTCCTCGGTATTTTGGATTTTACTGATTATGATATTTGCGTGGACTGCATAAAGGGAAAGTAGACCAACAACATAAAGACAGGTGCCAAGAGAAGTATTAGAAATTATACATATAGATATTTGTAGTCTTGATATGGACTCTTATGGTCATAAATACTTCATCTCCTTCATTGATGATTACTCACATTACATGTATCTCTACTTGCTTCATCATAAGCATGAAGCATTGGATGCCTTTAAGGTTTTTAAGGTAGAAGTAGAGAAACAATGCGATACGCAAATTAAGATCGTGAGATCAGATAGAGGTGGAGAATTTTATGGTAGATACACTGAAGATGAACAAGCACCTGGTCCGTTTGCAAAGTTTCTTCAAGAGAGTGGAATAGTTGCTCAATACACTATGCCTGGTTCTCCGGATCAAAATGGCGTAACAGACAGAAAGAAGAAACCAAACTTTATTGGACATGGTGTAGAGTGTGCTTAGTAGCTCCAAACTTCCTAAGCCCCTGTGGATTGAAGCTCTTAGGACGGCAGTGTACATACTGAACCGAGTTCCAACCAAGGCTGTCCCAAAAACACCTTTTGAGTTATTCAAAGGTTGGAAACCAAGTTTGCGACATGTACGCGTTTGGGGATGCTTATCTAAAGTAAGAGTCTATAATTCACAGGAAAAGAAGTTGGATCCAAGGACTGTCAGTGGGTATTTCATTGGATATAGCTGAAAAATCCAAGGGATACAGGTTTTATTGTCCATCTCATACTACTAGGATTGTGAAATCAAGAAATGCTAAGTTTCTTGAAAGTGACTTGATTAGTGGGAGTAATCGATTGAAGGAAATTGTTCCTGAGAAAGATTATTTAGATACTCAACCTTCCACTTCAAGTATTAGGTTGGTTATTGTTCATAATGCCCCTTCAGTTCTGCCAGCTATTGAATAACCAACTGTTGAAGTTTCACAACCTACTGATATTCATCCGGTAGACTCAATTGTTCAGCAATTATTAGAAACTATTGAACAACCAGTTGAACAATAAGCTCCTCAAGAGAATGTTGATACAACATTAAGAAGATCTACTAGAATGAGGAAATCAGCAATTCTTGGTGATATATTGTGTATCTACAAGAGTCTAACTATAATATTGGAGCTGAGAATGATCCTGAAACGTTTTCACAAGTCATGAGTAGTGATGAATCTAATTTGTGGTGCAATGCCATGAAGGATGAGATGAGTTCTATGGTATCAAACGAAATCTGGAATTTGGTTGAGTTTCCTAATGGTGCAAAGGCCATTGGTTGTAAATGGGTCTTCAAAACTAAGAAGGACTCATTGGGCAACATTGAGAGATATAAAACTAGACTTGTTGTCAAAGGATTCACTCAAAAAGAAGGAATTGATTACACGGAGACATTTTCTCATGTATCTAAGAAAGATTCTCTTTGTATTATTTTGGCATTGGTTGACCATTTTGATATGGAATTACATCAAATGGATGTGAAAACGACGTTCCTCAATAGGGAATTAGAGGAGGAGGTTTACATGAAACAACCTGAAGGATTCTTCTCTAGTAAAGGTGAGCATTTGGTGTGCAAGCTTAAAAAATCTATATATAGCTTGAAACAAGCATCCTGCCAATGGTACTTAAGGTTTCATGATGTTATCTCTTCATTCGACTTTGTAGAGAATCTCAGGGATTAATGCGTATACCAGAAGGTCAGTGGGAGCAAAATTTGTTTTCTTGTGCTGTATTTGGATGATATTCTACTTGCAACCAATGATAAATAGTTGCTGCATGAGGTGAAACAATTCCTCTCTAAGAGTTTTGACATGAAGGATACGGGTGAGGTATCTTATGTCATTGGCATTAAGATCCATAGAGATAGAACTCGAGGAGTTTTAGGACTATCTCAAGAAACCTATATCAAATAGGTCTTGGAGAGATTTCGGATGAAAGATTGTTCACTAATATAGCACCCATTGTGAAAGGTGACAGGTTCAATTTGAACTAGTGCCTAAAGAATGATCTAGAAAGGGAACAAATGAAGAACATCCCATATGCCTCTGTTGTCGGAAGCTTGATGTATGCTCAGGTTTGCACTCGACCTGACATCGCTTTTGCTATGTGAGAATGTTGAGAAGATATCAGAGTAATCCAGGGATAGACCACTGGAAAGCTGTAAAGAAAGTGATGAGATATCTTCAAGGTACTAAAGGCTACATGCTTATGTATAGACGGACTAACAACTTGGAAGTAGTTGGTTATTCGGATGCGGATTACGCTGGTTGCATTGATCCTCAAAAATCAACATTAGGATACATTTTTTTGTTAGCTGGCGGAGCCATGTCATGGAGGAGTGCAAAGCAAACTTTGACTGCTACTTTCACTATGGAGGTTGAGTTCGTTTCTTGTTTTGAGGCTATCTTGCATGGTGTATGGTTGAAGAGTTTCATTTCAGGGCTTAGAATTGTTGATTTTACTTCTAGGCCATTAAAAATATATTATGACAATTCAGCTACGGTTTTTATGGCTAAAAATGCCAAAAGTGGTAGTCGAAGTAAGCATATCGACATTAAGCATTTAGCTATAAGGGAACGTGTTAAGGAAAATAAAGTGGTCATTGAACACGCTTGCACTGAATTGATAATAACTGATCCTTTAATTAAAGGCATGCCATCAATGAAGTATAAGGATCACGTGGCTAGTATGGGAATAGTTCCCATAATGTGATTTATCGTTATATGGACGACTTTTGTTGTTTGAAATTTTTATTCAGTTGTAATGTTATTCTCAATTTTTGGTGTACACATTCGGTTGTTTATGAGAATAACAATTATCCTTGGTTCTGGAATAAACATAGGATTTATTCATTAAGATGTGTTGTCACATATGGGCTAATATTAAAAGATTAAGATGCATTGTGATACATGGAAGATATTACTCGCTCTTAGAGGACATGTCGCCATGATTCATGTGTCTTGTTTCTTTTCTTAAGCATAAGGTTTTTGTGGATTTGGTTGGGTAATCCGTACGATGAAATTGTTGGGATCAAGTGGGAGAATGTTATATTTATAATGTGATCCCACATTTAGGGATATAGTTTTTGAAATAAAACTTATCCGTTGGGTTATGATCCACGTTTTATTTTTAAGTGACGGTTATCTACATAATGTTTTTTTCATGTTTCGTACTCGCTCGGTGACAACCGCCCTTTTCGATAACCGTCTTGATGGAAAGCGATTTATAAAGAGGAACGTTCATTCCGTAAGGGTAGACACAAGATCTAATGCAAACCCTCTCATTCGGTAATACACCATCAGTACATGAGGGGATTGGGTTAGTAGAGTGCGCTCGTAATTACTGTCGAATTGACGTCGAACTACCGTAGATTTCCAACGAATGTAAAGTTGAATAATGGCTGGAGGTCAGTTTATATTCGATCCTGTTTTCCACATTTGATTCTAATTGTATTTGAATTTTTTGTCCTTCAATACATGATTAGAATCCTTCAGTTTTATCCTAACATAAGCTAGAATAAAGAATATAGTGTAACAAACGCAAGAATAATATATTTCATTTGGGAATAATTCGGTCCTATAGTGAATGAGTTGTACATTTATCATTTTGATTTTGCATGTTTCAAAAAGCATCTTTTCTTGCCTTTAAGTTTCATACACACGAATGGCATGTTGTGCCAATAAACGTTACAACTGCTTCCTATTCGGAGAGCTGACAACAACTTCGGAAAACCACCTGGAAATAAGGGAGAAAAAGGGGATGCGAATTTCGAAGGCTATGAACTTTAGCGTATTACATAAATTTATCATACATTCAACTAAATGCAAAATTCAAAACTACACTCCATAATTAGCAAGCAAGACATTTCAGTGTTACTATTTTTTTTCTCCGCTTGGTATTTCCAATTTCTTCGATAATTCTGCTCTCGAAATGCTGTTTCAGCAAAGGTTTCTTTCGACTAGGATGGCCAGCATTTAATTATTCGCAAACGAGCTGTCTCGAGTGAAAAAAGGATAAATCAATTCTCTGATAGTCCTAGCAAGCGAATCCTGTTCCTCTGAGCTCGAAATGTTTCTGTTGGAGGATTTTTATTGCTTTTCACATGACAGTGGGTCCCGCATGGATGGAGACCACCACCTCTATTACACGTACAGAAGAGTGCCGATGATTCCACCCATTGATGCAACTTTCTTGTCAATTCTAAACTATGAATATGTAATTGGAAGTGTGATTTTGTTAATATTATGTGCTGGTCAACCTTGGATGGTCTTCACGACCCAAAAAAAAAAAAAAAAAAAAAAAACCTTGGATGGTCAAGAACATGTCTCGTATCTTGTCATACACAAAAAGCTTGTGGTAAACAGTAACTTTCCAACCATGAGGAAGCCTATTTGTCCCCTCAATTGACAGATACAAGGAAGGAAAAATGATACAAATAGCTCTTGAACTTTGGCCCGACATATAATGTGATTTTTAAACTTTTAATTTATTCAATATGGCTCCTGAACTGTAGCCCAATGTATAATGTGATTCTTAAACTTTTAATTTATTTAAGATGATTCTTAAACTTTTGGTACATGTTCAATTTAGTCCATAAACTTTATAAAAATGCTTTAAGTTATTCCTGAACTCGAATTAATGGAAGGACAATAATGAATATTTTCATATTATTTAGGCATTAAATTAAAAATATAACCAAAGTCCAAGAATCACATTTAATAAATTAAAAATTCATGAATCACATTAAATAAAGGGAAAATTTATAAAAATGCTTAATGTTGTTCTTGAACCCAAATTAATGAAAGGACAATATTGAATATTTTCATATTATTTAGGGACTAAGTAAATATATAACCAAAGTCCAAGAACCACATTTAATAAATTAAAAATTCATGAATCACATTAAATAAATGAAAAAATCAAAAACTACATTATACATTATATCAAAATTCAGGGATCATTTATCCTACAAGGAAATATAACCTTGATAACCTAGAGCTCCCAATTTTCGGGTACGAGGCATCATGGGGTTGTCTCCCCGGAACGTGGGTGCATCATGCTCTTCTTTCGAATTGGAGTGGGCCTGGGTTTAAAAATTGGGCTTCCTCACTTCATGACCTTAAAGGGGGGGTGTCATGTCAAAGGGTTTATCTTTGAACTTTATTTGGTTTTGGGCAAAAATGATGTCGCCAAGTGAAAAATCAAATTTTAATGTGCCGAAAAGTAATCATAGAAACTTACCTGATTGCATCGAGTTATTTTTTCATTACTATTATGATCCAAACTCGCTCATCTGATGAGACAGAGGGAAGCCAATCTAGCCCTTGAATCTTGTAATAAAAATTGTATCCTTCACACGTTGGTTTCCGTGTTAGATAATAAAATAGCATTGCCTTTGTTGAAAGGCCGTCCACTTGGCCCGTTCAAGCCAAAAATTGGATACTAGTAATTTCCTTCTTAAACTTGCATTCGTGCGTAGACCCGATTGTTTATAAATATAGCTTGATGTTTAAGTAATGGGCAGAATTCCGAAAGGAACTATAAGCCAAATATCCGACATGAGTCACACAAACCCATCCATCTACTAGGTATACTTCTATTAATAATTATGCATAATTGGAGAATTGAACTTGGGAAATTCTATATTGGCTCAGTACAATAAACTCAACAATGAATGCATCAGTTCGCAGGATTTCACTCCATCAAATGGAAGGAGAAACTAAACAAGGGGGAAAAACTCTATTGACAAACTGGTTGACAGACACTGTTGTCAAGGAACTTATGACAACATCGACGGAAATAATATGAAATTAGAGCTGTCAAACTCCAACGACCTTGGCGACCGACACCACAAGGAATTGGACTTGAACAATCAGAACATCATTGTAAATAAACCCTTTCGATGGCTTACACAGATCCTCTAAGGACATAAAGTCTCCGAAACCCCAGGTTGATTCTGATGCAGTGAACCAACGGCTAGCTGCAAAATAAATTTTAATGGAAAATCTTTAATAAAAAATCAAATCTATAATTTGCATGCAGTTAATTCTTATCCAAATGTCATATGACGTGTATCTAATTTCCGCTTAGTTAGGACTTTGGCTTTTTTTTTTTTTTTTTCTGGGAAGCATCCACCTTTTCATCCTGTCACATGAATTCAAGCAATCCGAAGTAAAACTTATCAAGAAATGGTTGTCTAAAGAGGATCAGACGCATGAAGGCACTTACGTTTTTGTCTCCTTATGGTTATCTTTCAGCTGGTCCAATACGCGCAGATTATACTCGCAGTATAATTTTCTCTTGGGGGGAAGGTCTTGAGCGCCAAGTAACCGTAAGAAAACGGACAATGACTTCCCTTGGTTGGCCGCATAGCCTTTGGGATACACGTGGAGCTTCCTACATCCGATAATTGAGGTTAAGAGAGAAAATGGAAAGATACAAGTAAATAAAGTTTAATCTGCAAACTTTTCACTTTGAGAACGTACCAACGACTCTCTCCAATAGTGAAGGCGTCAGAATAGTAAATGCTCTGGTCTAATTTGGAGAAGCTTTGCATCTTCCAAGTGAAGGTCATGATTGGCGGGTTTTCGATCATGGTAAGAGACTCCCATTTGCCAGTAGATTTGATAACAAAAACCTCGGCCCCAAATTTACAAGAGTCGCCCACAAGGTATCCATTTGAAGCCTCTTTGAATGTTTCCAAGGACAGAAACTGAGAAAACCCCCCATCGAGTCTTCAAGTCATGGAAGCTCCTCACTGCCCCATTAGCATCTACACACAATTCCACGAATTGATACAACTTTCTCGTCAATTCTGAACTATGATTATGTAATTGGAAGGGTGATTTTGTTAATATTATGTGATGATCTAACCTTGGATGGTCAGGTACGTGTCTCGTATCATGTCATACACAAAAAGCTTGTATTCGACGTCAACCTTCCAATTGTGAGGAAGCCTATTTGTCTCCTCGATTGACAAATACAAGGAAATATATCCCGACCCATTATTGTCCTCGTCTCCATTAGGGTAAAGAGATAGGCTCCTGAAAAGAAGGAATTAGAAGTTTAATTAGCCGTTAATTGATTAAGTATTGAAGTTGTATCTCCTGATTGAGTTCATTGTGGTTCCAAAGAATATGTGTGACATCTCTGGATTAACTCACTCGAGGTATTATTTGATTTGGCTTGTCTCATACCGAGTTTCACGGTTTTGTCCTTTGGCGTACATGCAGACACTTTCCCAAGAGGTAACCCATCCTAATAGTGCTCTAGCCTGGGTTCGCTTAACTTTGGATTTTCAAAGCAAAACTTGCCGTTACGTCAAAAGGCGCCTTTGTGAGTTAATTTCGATTTTTACATATATATATATATATATATCATAATTGCTCTTCCCCTGTTTAATCCACAGTTCGGTTCATTCCTACCCTGCGCCATCCTAAAAGCTGCTAGAAGCCTCTCCTTGTCTAAGCCCTCACCCTAGCAACTACTCTTCACCCTTGTCGGACTGGGTCATTATAATATAAGCCTTTAGTTTGACGGAAAATATGTTTGGAAGGGAAAAAAAAAGAAAGAAAAGGAGATTCGAGAACTCACCATTTGTAGCCCCCAGCTTCAAAAACACCGGATTCATACTTGTCCGCATTTGATTTTGATAATAAGGAAAATGATTGAATCTTCAATGAATAATGAGCTGGCGGAATATGTCTTCTGTACATGGCAGGTTCTGCCAAAAGAAAAAAAAACATTTGAACACAATCGATCAGTTCTGGGAGATAGAAGGTTATTCAATGGCTCCCCCTAAATGTGCATAAATTGGCCCTTCCACTTTAGATCCTCTAGAAAAACTTTGAAGGCGAAATATTGGTGTCCAACCCCAACTTTGTTAAAATACTGAACACAAATGACAATTAAGACTATGATAGGTTATCGCATATTTCTTGAAGTAAATTTATTGTATCCAATTTGTTTTTGGGAAAGAGGTTTATTATCAAGTAAATCAAAATAATCTTGGGTGACCACTAATGATTGGAATGATAAGTTATGACTTAGACTCATTTTAATAACGGAAAAAGCCACAAAAACCCCAAACTTTTGTCAACTGTGACATGTTCCAAACTTTTTTCTGTGACACCGAAACCCCAAATTTATACTTGTGTCACACATTTTGCGACACAAAAAAATCCCAAACTCTTTTCCTCGACACCAATTTTTTACTCTTTTCCTCGATACCAATTTTTTAGGATAAATGTGTCACACGAATAGAAGTTTGGGATTTTTGGTGTCACGCTCACATAGGTACAAGTTTGGAGTTTTTGGTGTCACAAAAAAAGTTTGGGATAAATATGTCACACTGTATAAGTTTGGGGTAAATGTGTCACATAGCTACAAGTTTGGAGTTTTTGGTGTTACAAAAAAAGTTTGGAATAAATGTGTGTTGGCATAATATAGGGTTTTTAGTGACTTTTACCTTTTAATAAATCAAGTCTTATTTAGGATATGGTAGATTCTGTAGTGTTGTCATAACATCTCATGCTAGAGTATAATTTTAGGGGCCGTGCCATTATCCTGTGGGTGAGATCTTATTTGGCGCACATGAATGGGGCGATTTGTGTGAAATCATTAAAATTAATCGTGTCAAAGTGCTCCTATTAACCGAGTTACGAAGAAAGGCACATAAGAAAAAGACATGAAATATTAAGAGTGAGATCAAACGTTAATTGTAAAACGGCCAAGAGAGATAAGAAAGATCGAAGTACCAGGTCCAGTGCCGCTGTCCCTGATCTCCATTGTAGAAAGCATGGCTGGCTCTTCTTTGGCTCACAAATGCTTCTCTCTCTCTCTCTCTGCTTGCCCTTATGGACTATCCCACAAACCAAACTGGCGTATATATAGTGTTAGCAATAATACAATATTTACTTGATTCTGCATCTCTCTCGAGATCATATATATATATATATATATATATCTTTTAATAATGCATATCCTTAATTGATTATATTTGGTGTTATGTTTATCTTATTACCTTAAATAGCTAACCAATAAAGCTATAAATAGGCTCGTGTACTATTTAAAATATATCGAGATATACACATTCTACAACTCTCTTTTCTTCATCATTATTTTCAACTTGGTATTAGAGCCACTGGGTGTACATAGAACTCGATGCACCTCATGCAACCCAGTGCGTCCCATAGCATTATAAAACCATGCCCGAAGCTGTGCAGTGCGGTTTTGAACATTTCCGCTATTTGATTTCATGGCGATCGAAGATTTTGGGACACTGTTTTATTTTTCAAACTCAAGTTGGTTTGTTTCAACTCAACTTTCTTGCGTTTGAGGGCATGTTAGCAATATTAGGATATTTTCTTGATTCGGCATATCTCTAAGGATTATGCTTATATTTCCTTTGATAGTGCATATCATGTTTATCTTATTAAGTTATCCAATGAAGCCTATAGATAGGCTCATGTACTATTTATCAATATATCGAAATATACACAAATTCCACAATTCTTTGTTCCGCATCATTATTCTCAACTTATATTATGAGAAAATAGATCTAGCAATTTGTTGAGTCATTTAACTTATTATGGCACCTCTCCGGGACAACTCAGATTTGCAATAATCCGCACAAAAAATGACTTCCACAGGACAAGTACCATGAAATTGATTTAAAATGACTGATTGAAGAGTCAACGTAGACTTGAGAGCCAGACTTTTTGAAGAAACATGCTCAGATCTACGCACCATTGAAGAGCGCGTTTGTTTGACAAAAAAGTTTTCCTAGAAATCATTTTGAAGGAAAGTGCTTGATTTGCTTTTGTTTGGAAATATTCTTATAATCGAGGGTAAATAATTTTTAGCGTTTGAATTTTGCTTTTGAAAATTTTCAAGAGATAATAAGCAACTTGTGAATTTGAAATTAGTTGGTAATTGCGAAACAACGGTATTTGTTGACACATAAGTTTTTGGCGTCCAAGGTCTTTTTTCACATTTATAAGATTTAGAGATCGAATTTGGTGATATCGTTGGAATTAAACTCCTAGCAAAAGGTGTTCAACACCTAAATTTTGGCTAGCCATTTGGAATTTTATTGCATAGAAAATTAGAGATTAATCTTGAACCCCTAAACAAAAATATTAAAATTAAATCGCATAGCATATAGTTTTAGGAGCATATCTGCATTAATAGTTAAATAGGCCCCCATACATTTGCATATTTATTGGACCGGCGGTAGTGAGTGAGCATAATTGTTCGGATTGAGCCCACGAAGCAGGAAAATAGCGCTAAACCCATTAGAAGGCTATGGTGACCGCACCCTTACACGCCGAAGTTCTAATTCTTTAAAGTGAAAGTCTTGATTCATTGACCCATGTGGAAATTCTTTCAATCTCACGTGGGCACAAGATTCTCGGCAATTAAGAGAACGGAGACATTTCCTGTTGTAAAACAAGAAATAGAGCACCATAATAGGGATCTTCACGGTTGTTTTGAAACAACCGAGACCATACGGGTGCCTGTTTCGTGTTGCGGAGCCCTTGTTGCTGCACGTCGCGCTACCGTGCACCGACGCCTGCTGCTGTTCCTCGCCGAGTGCTGCTTTCCCTGCACTGGCCCTTGATTAGAGCTGCTACCCGGCTGGACCTGACCTGCACCGATGCAAGGAGGCCCAATGCCCAATCCTGCGCGGGTCTTCTTCGCTGGTCCGAACCCGTCCCTTATACCCCGAGGCGACAACGTCATAATCCATTGTTGCTGATCAGATGACACACTCAGTCGAGCCGTCCTCTCCCAGGTGCGGCACAGAGACACCTCCTTGACGACAACGCAGTTGTTTTCTTTGTATTGCAGTATTGTCCGAGTCTCTGTGGCTGTCTTAAGCTGAGTGTCACCGAGGACCAAATCGGCTGGTCGAATCTACTTGCCGTTCCATCTCTTGGACCAATCACCTCCGGCACCCCTTGGCCGTGAACCACCGTGTCCTTGCTGAGCCACCTCCGCCGGTCACCATAGCCTGATCTAACTCCGTTGAAGTTCAAATTTGGAAATTTATTTGCAAATTGAGGTAAAAATCTTATCCGAATCAATTTAGATATTTTATTGCCTCTTTTGTGCTTATTGTTACCTAACTTTTCATATTTGAGTGATTGGCACAATATCAATTATGATTAATCTCCTAATTTGCAACGTGATATAATCTTTCGATTCTATTAATAAGCTTTGAGATGGAATTATTAGATTGTGCGGTTAGAAAATTTATCTTGATCTTTAGCCTTAATCTATATTGATTCTATTTTTGCGAAAATAACAAGTTGAGATTATGTTTTGAGTTTTGAATTGTTGTCATCTTTGGTGGATGATATTTTGCTTATCTTTGATTGCTTGTCTTATTTATAGAAAATACAAAAACTTTATGTGTTAGAAATAGATGTGATAATTAGATACCGTTGCATGGTTTAGATAATATTTAGTTTATTGGGTAAAATCTTTCCTAATTGAAATAGGATTTAATCTAAATTATTTCCTAGTGCAGAATGGATAACCTTCATTTAGGGTACTTTTCATTTTAGCAAATTTTAATTACGAATTTTAAAATACAAACACATTAAAAAAGAGTCATCTTAATATAAATTGACACGACAGATTGTATGCTTAAATTAGGGTATTTATTAATTACGAATTTGAATAAAAAAAATCATATGCATGTCATGTAGTTTAGGCCATGTTATACTGCTATGTCATGTGCATATCATGTAGTTTGCATTTTAAGTTCATTTAATTAGAAATTACACTTTATTAGAACTAAGTTATGTACTAATTAAAATTGCATGTCATATAGGTTAGATTTAATTTTAAGATAAGAGAAATCCCAAAAAAATGATTGCTTGCTTTGGTGTGCGTAATTTCTTGAGTTGCAACTTGTTTACTTTATTTATCGATTGTTATTTTTAATGGTTGCACACCTACATGACTACTCCTTGCATGTTAGAGTCTATGTTAAAATCAATTCAAGCTGCTTGCATATATGTTAGAGTAATTTAAGCGTAATCAAGTCCCAGAATTTATAAGCTCTGGTTCGTAGGACTAAAGTAATTTACAAATTTTTTACTTTGGTTTCTAATCGACTCATCATGAAATAAATTAGTGGCGACTCCTAGATAAAAATCATAACTTGAACCAAAAGTTATAAATTGGTATGGACTTGGAAGAGCCCGAGCTAGGTTTAAGCTTAGTAATCCACTAGCCAACCCTTAGATGGTGCACTTTCGGGACGGTTGCAACAAAAGGTCTGACCAAAAAAAAAATTCCTAACAAAAGACATTTACATTGTATATTTGTCTTGGATCATGGAATTTACACTACATATTCCCATGTTAAAATTTCTCGTTGCATTTTCTTACATTTAGCAATTAGAGGCATTGTAGATGCAAGATCATTGATCCTGTAATGAGAACAATTGTTGACGAAGTTGTCGGAGCTCTCGAATCCCTTAATTCATAACGAAATTGAACCTTTCTAGCATCATTCCCTCCCTGGCCTTAATTAAACTAAGCCAAGAACCAGTTGACCAAGATAGGACCCAGCCAAGGCCCATTCGAAAACCCGAAAAGGTTAGTCAGGGACTGCCACTCCCTTTCGGCTCGACTCATGGCCAAGTAAAGATAGGTCTGGGCGCGTCGTCTCTGTCTCCCCACTCGTGTACCCATGGATGCATGCATGAGATCATGTCATTTGGGGCATGATCCCCGTGCCATATTATGTCCATTCCCTTCCTCATTTAGCCTTTCTTGAACCTGGACCAAGTTGAAAATTAAACTTACGAGACTATTCTACATTATGGGAATTAAGTCGACGAAAAAAGAAAATTGAAGTGGAAGAGGAATCTCGCGCAGCCCAAAAGAATGAAAATGGGGAAACAAATGGGGAGGTGCCAGCCGAGAAAGTCCAATGGGGAAGGACTAAAGCAAATAGAAGAAAGAGGGAGGGTTTTGGGGCCGATAGTCAAGGATCCGATTGGACATCATCAGACCATTCACGAGGGAATTAGGGCGGGCCAATCAAAAAGGAAGGAGGAGGAGCCTGAGCTTAAGGCAAATAAGGAGTCTAGTAGTTTTAAAGTCATGACCTCCTACTTTGATACCTTCTGAGATTTTGTGAAATCACTGTCAACTATTTAGAAAGTTTAAGCTGTTAAATGAAAGCGTGATTTTTTATATATATACATTCTAATATACATAGAGAGCAAGAAAAAAAATAAAGAGAAAATGCCAGGGTTGGCATGCAGTCACATGAAAACAAGTTCATATTAGGGTGTGGTTCATACTCCTCATCGATAGGAAAGCACGGGGATAACAAGTTTGTGTTGAGCCCATAAATGGCTACTAAGTATATATAATCTATTTCTCATGTAATTAAGGGATGTGACAAAGAGGTGGAAGGTGTTATATATAGTAGAATCTTCTATTGGATGTAGCCCTAGTTTAAAGGTGAATCGGGATTAAACCTTGTGTCACAATTTTTCTTCCTTGCATTTACTGTCTATTTTTTATTGTGTTTGTGCGACTAATCATAACATACCACACTCATCGATCATTGGTCGGCATGCACTTAAATTTTGGAGAGATCTCTACATTACCTGATTTCTCATACGAGGGTCGCAAAAGTGTTAAGAAAGGTTAATGAGTGAAAAAAAAAAAATTAGCTACAAGAAAAAAAACATATACAATCTAGTGTATACAAACAAAGGCAAGTCTGGTATACTCAAAGGTGAACATGAGAACCTGTTAGTGGATTCTGGTTTAGAGAGAAAGACAGGGACACCATTCTCGTCTGAGTGTTTCCTATTTTCAGGCAGTGGTATTTTCCTTGACCAAAATGCTTTTCCATTGACTTCATCATTTTCCAAGTAGCAAAACAGCCGGAATTTTGAAGAACGGTTTAGGCTAAAAACTTTTTTGACCGAAACAAACGCAACCGAAATTTAAGGCCCACCATAGAAACAGATTGAAGAACCATTCTTTTTTTTTTTTTTCTCTTATTTCGTATTTTATCCTAAACCCGTTGGACATTGCCTAGTCTCATCTCAATAAATCAATGTAGTCATTTTTCAAGAAATCTATTAAAATACAGTTTCAATCCCATGTCAAAAGACATATGGATCTATAACATTGTTCTTATAACAACTGAATCTATGTATCTTGTCAGTGTCAATGATAAATCTTGATTCAACTATCTACACATTTGTAATTATTTGAAAAGAATAACATATGGAAGCCCTCATCAGGAGATATTCAACACATACTTTTTGATTAGAAAGAATATTATGAGGTTACCCTCTTATTTTAAACCTTATCGTATTACATAAATTTTTTGAATTTTCAGGTCAATCAATCGGCAGGATTGCATCAAAACTATCCTATCGACAAGCACCGGGTGATGTTTTTACTCACAAACTGACCGATGCGGCAGTCAAGTAACGTAAGTGAAAAGACTGAATTTTTCTTATCCTACCTAAATTATTTCACACTATATCTTAGGGTGTTCAAAACGGACTGTCCAAACCGAGAACCGCCCGGACTGGACCAAATCGACCGGTTGGTCCTGTTTTCGGTTCCAAGAGGAACTAGACTGACCAAACCGGATTGACTACACATGTAATTTTTTTTTGTGATTATGTTTAGTTGGCATGAGGAATACAATTCCAATTTTAGAACATATGTGTAGTCCACATGGGGAACACAATTCGTTTTCGAATTGGCTCGAATTGCACACTTGTTTTTGTGATTTTGTATAGCTAGCACGGGGAACACAATTCTAATTTCAAAATATATAGAATCAAGTAGCGGGATAAAAAAGTAACCGGTTCCATTAGACCGGATTAGAATTGGACCGAACCACCGGTCCGATCCCTAGTTCCCAATTTTGGGAACCGGTTCTCCCGGTCCGATTCCTTGTTCCACCTTGGAACAGGATAGGATCGGGAACCGATCACTCTTACAATGTCCCCATCGAACGAAACTTTTGGTTCCAAAGTCAACCCTTATGTTCTTTAACTACTATTCTCGACATGAATAACCGGCCTTTTATATCTGAATCAAGCAATCGAGGATTTCAATCTTTTGGTTCTTATTTATTGGTCCATCATGGGTAAAATTACTTAGAGAACATGCACCTCGAGAAGCGCGAGGTTTTGGTTTCGATTTTCAGTTGATGCATCCTTTTGAGCCTGAACATGAAAAAGTTTTTCATATGTGTGAATGTTTTAATCTCGATATTGATGACTTGTCTTGTGAGTGAATCAGGAAAATGGAGTCAAAGTTGTATACGAAATTAGGCAAGAATTTTAGTTGATTACTATTTACACCTAGATATGATCAGGTTATCGATAAATATGTGCTTGGCACGTGGGCATGAATGATTACTATTTACACCTAAATATGATTAGGTCATCAATAAACGTATGCCTAGCATGTGAGCATGAAATGGTTACACAGGATATATGTGCATGGTGTTTTATTGATAACCGTAGATGATGATGTCTAATCAAACGACAATGATGCACCTTAGTGATATCTTCTCAGTTATTGACACATGGTGATGTGGATATTGGCAACGAGCAAATGGCAAGATGCTGTTTGAAGATTTTTAGAGATACAAGGAGCATAGTTGTATGGTTAATAGTTTAAAGAAAAGCAATCAGAAAGTAATGAAGCCATCAATAGAGGAATATAGAGGTACGTTTGCCAGGCAGTTGAAGTTAGGAAGGAGTGGATGCATGTTTTTGGAGGAAACATTTGCCATTTGAATATTCGACCATGTGATTTGAAAGATAGAGTTGCAGAGCAATACAATCGTGAGATAGTTATCGATAGGCAATCACCAATGACCACCAAAACAAAATTGTGGAGGCAGTTGATGCTTGTTTTTAGGAAGATAACCGTTCAAGAAAGACAATCTAGAGATAGTGGTTGGAGAATGCCAAAGAACAAGAAAACATTGAGACGACTAAAGAAAACTGCCCATAAATGATGCAACTACCGAGAACCGTCGAGAAGAAGTTACGGCAAAACCATTAAGAATACCGCCCCCAAATCAAACAAATTTATTATCTTTCAGTAATTTTACTCTCATGTACTGCAGTTTACTTTCCTAGTTGTAGCTATTAGATTTGCATTCTCGATTAAATTCTGACATGTACATCTATCCTAGGTGTTGCGTCGTCAATTAAATTCCGATATGATATCTCTACGTTCTAGAAGATTGTAGAAGGCACAATGGGCGCAATGCCCCATTATCTGTTTGGACTGAAATTGAGCAATTAATCTATCTAATTGACAGAACCCACTGGCTTAGAGTTTATGTAGGATTTGTATTCAGTACGGTCTTCTATAGATTGAGGGTTCATCAATGTAGTTATTTTTCCACGTGAGGTACATATTAAAAATTGCTTCCTGCTAACATATAAAGATTACACATCTCAATGATCACTCATTATAAATATGAACTAGGCTCAAACACTTTCCATCTATGCTCGAATTGGTTCGAAGAATGCTCCATTGGCTGTATTAGTACAATGAATTTTGTTGATTCAGTGAGGAAATGCCCACTAGAAGAAGGCCCTAGTGACCGGAACAAGATGAAGTGCCAAAGGACCCATCCGCAGAGCATCCATGGTCACCGACAAGATTGCCCCATCAAGTTGCCTGACGCTACTCGAATTAACCCTCACGGACCAGGCATTAACATGAGCTACTACCAGGACCAGTCCCTCTCTTGGCTAGAGGACTAGTAAGCCATAAACATATTGAGTAATTAGTACTGTGATGCGTTACAATGGGTGAAAAAACTCATCTCGAAAAGCCAACTTGTTAGGAAAGAGA
>JAMXDD010000002.1:8383376-8453799 GCA_024733475.1 Syzygium grande | reverse complement strand
TATTGGCCCAGAAATTACGGTTTGATGGTCGCCCACGGGCGGATTAAATTTGGGCGCGACGCGATTAATTTGAGGACTAGGCGTGTGAGTACGGGATTGGTTGATTTGTGCAACTGACACAATTGAGCCTCAATTCTGATTAATTTGAGGGTGCCTAGTTGCATATCCAAAGGAGACCAAGAATAGATTAGCTTGGCGGGCTTCGGGTGCATAAATTTCATGTTGATCCAATTGGGTGTCTTATATGCATAATTTATGTGTCGAAATTATGCCATATTTGTGTGGGGTGATTTGATTTACTTGGGTTCGTGATTCATTGAACTAAATGCCATTGTGAAATTTATGAGTGCCCAAGTGTGGTTATTGCGATCATGAATGTGTATCATGAACATTGGCACGACATATGCATATGCGAGTATGCCCGAGTGACATGTGCATTGTGATCACCTAAATTGCCCCGATGCGTATATAACGCGGGTTCGGATAAAATTGAGGTTTGTGAATGTGTGATCACAATAAACCCCGATGCGTGTTACGCTGGGTAGTGAATGTCGTCCCCGATGCGTGTTACGCGGGATGATGCCCGCAGACGCTGTAAGACGACCAACCCGATGCGCTTTTACGCTGGCTCGTTCGTGAGGAGATCGGTGTTGCGCCCGATGCGTTTTGACGCTGGCCAGAGACATCGGGCCGCTTGAGGCGTTTTAACGCTGGCCACGGGTGTTGTGATTAAAGAAATAGACCTGATGCGTGTTACGCTGGTCGGACCTCGATGCGCTTAACGCGGGTCAAGGAGAAATTGAGAAATGGTTGAGTGCTAGTGTGCAAGTATGCGGTAATGCATTGATGAGGCATGAGCATGAGGCGAAAGCATCGGCATATGCATAACATGCGCTAGACATGGGAATGCGACATATACCGTGAGCAAGTTGTGTTGTGTGTTTGTTATTATTCATGGAATGCCTAACCTGCAGGGTCATGTGATTTCTAGGTTCGGGCCGAGGGCCTGAGTCATGTACTGTTTAGATTATGTGCTGTCTGTCTAGTACTTGTCGGGAGGTGCATGTTAGCCTAGTTTAGGTTTAGGAATTACTCACGAGATTTATTCTCACGGTTGTTGTAAAACCGATATTTTCAGATCCCCAGCCTTGAGGATGACAGGTGTCCCGATGCATTTTTGGGAAGAGCCCCCGACTAATTGTAGTACCTGAACCCCGAGCCACTTACCCCTTTTTGTCAGTAGTGGCTTTGACCCGCTTTTGATTTTTGAGTGGTGTTCGGGTTGTATTTGGATATTGTATTAAATTTTCAATATCAGTGCAAGTGTTAAATTCTGTGATTGCCCTTGGTTATGTATTCATTGATGTACGGGTGGTTTAATTGCTTCCGCATGTGCTTTATATCGCTGTATTGGGTGTTGGGTCGGCGACGCGTCCTGGGACGTCGCACACGAATCGACCTCTGCGAAGGATGTGGCGCACCGAGAAGTGCGGGGCGTGACAGGAAGGGCTCATGTCACCGAAACCTTGCCAGCTCGGATCAACTTCATATTGCAACGTCCGGTAAGCATTCGCATCCCTCATTCATCCAATCGGAGAAGTTTTCCGATTTAAGGTTTAAATTCGGAATTTTGGGAAATTCGAGCGGCGAAGTCCAAATTTTTAGTCGTTGAGCTGCGTATTTTTATAGAATTAGTTGTTTAGGGTGTTATGGAGCCGCGGGATTTTACGGATCCTGATTTGGACCTGCGGTTTGCCTAATATAAATTTTTGAAGTTGGCCGCGCAAGGTGAACAATGCGCAACCAGCGGCTTTTAGGCTGATTTTTGTCGGTTTTTGGCTCGATTTTGGGATGGCCAAGTTGGGGTTCTTGTAGTGCTCTGAGTAGGCTTTCTATTGACTATGAACTTGCTTGAAACAGGGTTCGGTGGAGGAATTTATGGTGCGATCAAGTTTCGCGTTCAAACTCCACGTTACGAACAATTTGGATAATCGCTTTGGAAAAGTAATTTGTGGGCAACTTTGAGTTGTCTCGTTAGCGTTTAAGCATCGTTTAGCTGTTTCGTAGTTATCGTAGTATCTTACTTAGTTTTGATATCGATTCTCGTTTAATTGATAGGATTACGATATCGTCAATTCGAGTGAGCGTAGTTGTTTGATATTTAGGGATTCCAGGTGAGTGGTGCTATCTCTTTTTTGAGTTTATAAACTCATGTTTTAAAAGTGATAATGATTTAAGTATCGTATGAGTTATTAAAGCATGTTTGTTGCATAAAAGCCTGGATCGGGCAATTACTACCTTTTAATATTGAAGGATGGTTTAAGAGTGGTTTATAAGAGATATTGTGAAATGATATATATATGTCACTTTGCGAACTGGTTTATAAAATGAGTTCAAAGGTGATTTGATAAACGTTTTATGAAAAACGTTACAAAAGCTTGTACTTATCGATTTATGAATTCGGTTTATGAAATGATACGAAAAATGCTTTACGAAAAAGTATAGGATGAACTGAGTTACGAAAGTTTGTATGATTCGTTTGTGAAATGTATTGTGGATTATTGGATTTTTGATATTGGATTATGATTGTTTGATGCTCAAGATCACTGTGAGCCCAATGAGGGGCTTTGGGGGTATGCATACCGGGTTTAGGATATCCTTCTAGGTAGAGCCACCGACTTTGTAGGTGAAGACCTTGCCAATGGGGGAATCTTGGTAGCCTTATCACAAGGCTTTATGTCGTGATCATGGTTAGATATTGAGTAATAGATTAATTGATGGAATGGACCATCGGTGTTTAACATGATATGAGATTCATCAATGGAATAGACCATTGATGTGTGATTTGATATTAGTCAATGGAATAGACCATTGACGTGGTGTTTATAGAGATTGATCAATAGATTTGACCATTGATAGTTTAAATTATGATGGTAGATTTAAATGTGTATTTGTGACTTGTATAAAGTTTTGATGAAACAAAATAACTCTTATGTGATTCTATATGTATTTTAAACATTGGGTTTGGCTTCCGAAGTTCTGGTATTACTTTGTACCCATGCATAGTGATTGCTCAATCTACTTAGAAGAGATATATTATTCACTGATCTATGGTTCCTCATCCCTCTATTTCCCAATATTTTCAGGTTCCTCGACTAGCGACCGTTAGTATGAGAGCGCTATCGCAGGGACATTTGGGAGTTAGATTTTTGGGTGTGATTTTTGGAGTTGTTTGTAAGGTTGTTGATAGTTCGTCGGGTTAGCTGAGTTCTTGATGTATATATATTTTGGTGGATTATAGAAACTCTGATGTTGTAACCAACTCGTTGATTTATCTGATATATATATATATATATATATATATGTGGTTTGAGATATATATATGTTGATAACAGGTTATTGGTTATTGTTGAGGCTGCATCCTTCGTGTGGAAGAACAGCTGTGTCATTCCCTTTTCTAGTTGTTTTTGGGTTGTGACAATGTACAAAAGACATCTTCCGTTGGCTCATTATTCATTGAAGATACGATCATTTTCCCTATTATCAACATCCAATGCGGACAAGTATGAATCTGGTGTTTTTGAAGCTGGGGGCTACAATCGGTGAGTTCTCGAATTTCCTTTCTTCTCTTTTTTTTTTTTACTTCCAAACATATTTTCTGTCAAACTAAAGGCTCATATTCTTGGGAACCACAATGAAATCAATCAAGAGATACAACTTTACTGTTTAATCAATTAACGGCTAACTAAACATCTAATTCGATCTTTTCAGGAGCCTATCTCTTTACCCTAATGGAGACAAGGACAATAATGGGTTGGGATATATTTCCTCGTATTTGTCAATTGAGGAGACAAATAAGCTTCCTCACGGTTGGGAGGTTGATATCAACTATAAACTTTTTGTGTATGACAAGATATGAGACACATACCTGACCATCCAAGGTTAGATCATCATGTAATATTAACAAAATCACACTTCATCATCATAGTTTAGAATGAAAACAATAAAGTTTTATCAATTTGTGGAAATATGTGTAGATGGTGATGGGGCAGCGAGGAGCTTCCATGACTTGAAGACCCAGTGGGGTTTTTCTCAATTTCTGTCCTTGGAAACATTCAAAGAGGCTTCAAATGGATATCTTGTGGGCGACTCTTGTATATTTGGGGCCGAGGTTTTTGTCATCAAATCTACTGGCAAATGGGAGTCTCTCACCATGATCAAAGACCCGCCAAACAAGACATTCACTTGGGAGATGCAAAGCTTCTCCAAATTAGACCAGAGCATTTAGTATTCTGACGCCTTCACTGTTGGAGAGAGACGTTGGTACGTTCTCAAAGTGAAAAGTTTGCATATTAAACTTTATTTACTTGTATATTTCCATTTTGTCTCTAACCTCAATTATCGGATCTAGGAAGCTCCAAGTGTATCCCAAAGGCTATGGATCCCTTAAAGGGAAGTCATTTTCCGTTTACTTACAGTTACTTGGTAATATATAATAACGTTCTTAGTCAGCAATCTTATCTTTTGTATCTAATTTAAGAATATTGCTCCCATAATCTCTATTTACCTTAATCATCCTCAATTACCCCTAATTTAGGGCTCTTGTAATATATATATATATATATATATATATATATATATATATACACACACACAATACACTTGTACAATACAAGAGAAGCGTAGAAATATCAAAACAGAAAAACACAATTTCTTCAATAAAGACCTTCCTCCCAAAAGAAAAGTGTACTGTGAGTGCAATTTGAGCGAGTTGGACCAGCTGAATGATAACCATGAGGAGCGAAAAAGTAAGTGCCTTCAGCCCTCATGTTTCTGATCTTCTTCTGACAACCATTTTTTGAAAAGTTATCAATTTGATTTTTCACTAAATGTTTTCCATTGAAAAATTTGTTGCGCAGATTGCCACTGGGTCACAGGATCAGAAAATTCATGGGGTTTCCCAGACTTTATGTCCTTAGAGGATCTCCATAAGCCATCGCAAGGGTTTATTTATAATGATGTGCTGATTGTTGAAGTCCAATTCCTCGTGGTGTCGGCCGTCAAGGTTGTTGGAGTTTGACCGCTCTAACTTCGTATCATTCCCTTTGATGTTGTCATAATTTCCTTGAGAACAATCTCTATCAACCAGTTTGTCAATGTATTTTTCCCCCTAGTTTGGTTTCTCCCTCCTTTTGATGGAGTGGAATCCCACAAATTGATGCATTCATCATTGAGTTTATTGTGCTAGAGCCAATAAAGAATCTTGCAATAGGGTACGATTGTGCATTACTATTAATAGAAGTATACCTGGTCGATGGACGGGTTTGGGCAAGTCAAGTCGAATATTTGGCTTACAGTCCTTGAGGAGTTCCGCCCATAATTTAAACATCAAGTTATATTTATAAAATGACCAAGTCTGCATGGATTCAAGTTTAAGAAGGAAATTATAATTAAAACGACCAAGGTTCATCGATTGTCCCTCACCGGTCATAGGTGAGGGCCAGCTGACCCTCACCCGCCAAGAGGTCTGGGTGAGGATCGCAACCCTCCCTGAACTTGAAGAATAAAAAGAAAAAAAAAAAAAAAGAAATTTTCTTTAAAAAATAATTAAAAATTGGAAAACATTAAAATTTTATTAAAAAATGTTCACGTCAACGTCAGTCCCAGCCATGCCATATAGGATGATCAGTGTCCACATTTACGATTTCCTGTTAAAATTGGCTGAATAGACTCAATTGATAAAAAGTAAATAAGTTTAAGACTCAATTGACAAAATTGAAAGATTTAGAACTAAATTGACAAAAGTGTAATAGGTTTATAATTTTTTGGACAATTTTTCCTTCCTTCATAACCTAGTCCTCTTAAGACAGCGAAACTACTAATGAAGAGCCACCACTTCATAAACAAACAAAACAAAGTAAAGTTCATGTAGCAGAATGTTAGTCCCATTGTTGCCTTAAACTTCTACTACAAGACAATCCTAAAGTTTGCTTGGTAGTCTTTCCCGAGCTGCAGCAATTTGATTGTTACCAAGAACTTAGTTGCCACCAGTGGCACAAAAAATTCTGTCATCCCACCTAAAACTAACTCAGAAACTTAAAAAGAAGAGAGTCCGATCTACAAGAAGTAGGAAGAGCTAACCGTGACCATTCTGATCCATGCCTCCATATGATCATTTATTCAAGTCAGTTTATTTCACATTGCATGCTTTCAATCCTAATCATTACACCCGAAATGAAAATCACCAATATGTTAAGAAAGCGGCACGCAAAATAAAATCGTGACTTCATAACCACGATAGATAAAGGAAGAGCCATGACTCTTCGTACGAAACGTGCATAAACTTGTCCTGGCTCATAGTCGCATTTGCTACACTATTATGGATAAGCTTCTTCTCTCCAAGCTGCCTATCTAAAAGTACCAGGGAGTATCAATTCAACGGAAAAGGAAAGCATTTAATCACACTACATTCATTCCACTGTCAATTGCATTCGAGTTTACAGACAGGACTTCTTTCCAAACCAAACTCCTAAATATAGATACCGCGTTACTTTAAGCTCTGTTTGTTTTCGCGAAAAATAAATACTTTTCTAAAAATGATTTCTTATATCGTTTGAAATAATTAGTCATTGAAAAATGTTTCATTGTCAACAATAATTTATATTAAAATGTTTTTGTAAATTATGAAAAACAATTTAGTTCATCAATTCTCGTAAACAGTACAAGCGATTATTTTTTAGATAAATACTTTTCAAATCATTCACTTTCTACAAAATAAACACACCATTAAATTATTCACATTGTCAAACGCATTCAAGTGCATGAGTCGTGTTTATGACACTCGCACATTGTCAAAGGCATTCAAGTGCATGAGTCGTGTTTATGACACTCGCCCATGTGAGGATTTGATAAACCAAGTAATTAAATTAAGAAGTGGGAAAGTTAAATATAATAATTCCCTAATCGCATTGCCACCCACGTGTTCTTTTGCTTCCTTTTGGTAGGAGAAGAAAACTTCATCCTCCAACGTAAGAAACTAATGGCTTAAATCCAAACTCTAGGAAGATGTGTCTTTAATTATATTATTCCGTCAATATGTAATTGATGGTTGGCCTTGGAATCCATCAGAGTAACCATATTGTTTAATAGTATTATTGACTTTTTGCGATATTTTTAAATTCTAGAAAGGTAACTTTCAGAATTTGCTCTATCTACATAAAAAAAAAAAAAAATTATTCTCCTATCGATCAACATATGCTATTATCTTAATTAGTCGTGTTTATGGAATAATTTTTTGAATTACATGACTAGTATAAGTCCAATGTAAGTGGTATATAAAGTCGATCACAGTATATGAGGGACTCGAGTTAATTAATTTACGTCTTGTAAAAGTCAGGTTACATGGAGAAGTGAATATCTAGAATGCGTTTAGCAAAATGACCGATGGACTAATGTGATAACAAGAAAATAGTTAATAAGTTCAATTTGTCCCTTTCGTGCTTGGGGCCACAAGAGAAAGTTTACCCTCAATCTAGTATCTTTCAATGTGAGAGACATTTTGATTTCATGAATCGATTTTCAGTTGCTGAATGTTTATTCGTTGGGAGGGTATTTCTTTTGCTACTTTGTTCAAATGCCTCCAAAAGAAGAGTAGGTATAGGCACAAGCGATTAAACAAATGATTCCGTCTATTTATTGTCAGACTCTATATAAAACCCGTCGTGGTAGGGGTTGATGAGCATAGTCTCCGATTAAATTGAGAGAAAGAGAGAGAGAGACGCTTTCTAAATTGGAGATTGCAAACTGCTTGGTTGCCGCAAGCAATGGATCTGGTATTTCACATTATTTCACGTCTTTGCGCTCTATTTTCATTTTTTCTGGAACTCTGTGTTATTATTCTTCTTAATTCATGTCTTTTGCTTTTAAACTTTGTTGCTGGTAGCCAGACTTTGCCATTGATCCTTGGTCGCCGGAACAGCGGTGACTAAACTGCACCCTCGGCCACCTATTGCCATTCGCCGTCGCAGATGGATAGAATTTGTCAAACCAAATGAGACTTTGTCAATGAATTTGGGATCTATGACATAGAATTCGGGATATTTATGTATTTATACTCACATAGATACAGATGGTCTAGTCAATAGTACTAGAGAAAAACAAAACTATTCAATCAAATTGAAAATCCGGATTTTATTTTAGGATGGATTTGTCAATAGGATTGATTCGAGCACTTAACTTCATAGCTACATATTTCCTCTTATGATTTCTGTAGATACGGAACAATTATCTCATAAAATTATTAGCTTTCTTCTTTTTTAAATCCTCATATCATGGGGATCCAAAATTTTGACTCACCTAAATACACTTATGTCCATAAATGACAAACCGCTCCATGCATGTTTGTCGAATAAAGAATCCCCCATGAGGCGATAGGCTTGGCTTGGTCCAAGATTTATTCTGACTACTTAGCCTTCAAAATTAGTCTAGAAAGACCTAAAGTGGAAGGGCCAATTTTATGCACCTTTAGGGCGAGCCATTGAGCAACCTTTTATCTCCTAGAATAGAATCAAGTGTGTTCAAATTTTTGTTTTTCTTTTTTTGGCAGAACCGGTCATGTACAAGAGAGCTCTTCCAAAAGCTCATTATTCATTGAAGATACAATCATTTTTCTTGTTATCAAAAGCTTCATTTTCCTTATCAAAAGGAAAACAATTGTGTCTTCAATGAATAATGAGCTGGTGGAAGAAATCCGACGTGGACCTGTTCAAAAACAAAAAAATCCGATGTGGACAACTATGAATCCGGGGTTTTTGAAGCTGGGGGCTGCAAATTTGCAGTTAATTTAACGTTTAGTTTGTTCTTTTGGACCAAGGACAAAGCCGGGTCAGGATACATTTACTTGGTACTTGTCAATCGAGGACACTGTTAAAGAATAATAACGCGGAAGAGAGAAATTGGAAATTTTGTGTATATTTCAATGTGTCTCGAAGATGAATACAATTTAAGGTAATAAGATAAACATAATATCAATTATAATCAATTAGGGATATATACGATTAAAATAGATATATGTATAATCCTGAGAGATATAAAGGATTAAATAAATATCCTACTATCGCCAACATCCCCTGAAACTCAAGATGACTATCGATTGAAGTTTAAAATCAAGTCACCACAGTGCCACGAAAACTTGTTTCTTCAACCTTGTCGTGTGTCATCGAACTTGGTGGATTTGCGAAGGTGGTGGTGCGTGAGGCGGTGTCCGGCGGCTGTTTGAGGCAAAATATCGGTAGGAGTCCCACTACATGAAGTATTTATCACTATTCAGACGGTAATTTTTATATAAATATTTTTTAGATTATTTATCTTCCGCAAAACAATTTCTCTTTTATTAGTCAGCGAGAACATGACATGGACAGATATTTGTGCCTTCAAAAAGTTAGTCCTCTCTCTGGATTTGGCCCCACAGGTTCTTCGCATTCGAATTCCAGAAAAACAGAGCACGCACAGAGAGCTCGGGATTCTCAGTCGGGCATCAATTTCGCGGACTGATTCATCTTTATTACCCTCCGTGACCTTCAATCCGGCATAAGCCGCCACCGCCATAACCGTTCCGCCGTCACTGGTTCTGCCGCCTCATGACCTCCTCCGTTCTACTCTGTTTCTCAGCGGCGGGCGTGAAGTGCCTCAAGCTTGCTCGATCCTCCTTCAAAGGCTCTGATCATCAGCAGCAACACTTCCAAGAGCTTCTTTCTCTGATTTGATAACCAACCACGCCTTCAATTTGCTTCACTGGCAAGGTAGTACTTCGTGCTCTGTCTTGATAAAGAAGAGTCTGAGGTGTCTTCTTCTCTTATGAGATCAGGATCGCTTGTGTTCGAATCTATTTCGTTGATTTCAAATTTCCTTTACTGACTTAGTATGAGTCTAGAGCTTCTAAGATGAGTCCATTAGTGCCTCATCTTTTTACTAAACTGAATGCACATCACCTATTTGTTGATGTGCCCGAACTAGGTCGGAGTGGTTTTGTTTTCATTGTTGATCGATATGATTGTATATAAGCAGGATTCGCACCTTCTTATTCAACATGCTGATCCAGTGACATGATTATGATGTAATCCTTTGGTGGTCCAAGTTCATTCGTGCATAAAAGTGAGTTCGTTTTTGTTATCCATTTCCACGGAGTTCCTGGCCATGTACTGATCTGTTTTAGTCATCCTGCTATGAAGTTTGTGTTGCTATTGATTATGTAATTGTTGTACCAAGTGGAATCTACGAATTCGTTTCATCCAACCTTGAACTCTTAAGAGGACTTGAAGCTGTTCATGTTTCTGATTTGATTCAACTGGAGTCCCGTTTGATTCAATTCATCTAGTTTAGGGGGTCATTTTTCTTTTATTGGAAATAAATTGAATTATAAATTGTGTTTTCTTTTAGATGAAATGGATTAAAAAATAATAAATAAATAAAATGATAAATGATAAAAATGAAAAATAAAAAATCTTACTAGCGTTCATTTTAGGATTACAGGGTTACCTCAACGAATGTTTTGGTTTTAATATCTGTTTGTAAATTTTTGGGTTTGGTAGTTAGATTCTCTTTATCCGGAAGTGGACTTTGACTTTGATTTGAAAATTAGGGTTCGAGGGTCTTGAGACTTAATAATAGATCTGTCAAATGGATGGGATGGGTCGGGTCCAACCCGACCCATTTTGTCCACATTGACTCGTTTTCATATAATATAATTACTATGGCCCATACTCAACTCAATCCAAACCCGACCAACATTATTTTTCCCCATCTATTTCTATTTTCTAGTTCATCTTCTTCTCACCTCCAGACGTAACCATAACACGCTCTCTCTGCACCAAAACACAAGAATTTGAGGAGCAGCTGCCATACAAGGATCTATACCTCAGAATATGTCAATCCTTAACAGCAATTATCGAAGCCTCCGATCTGCATTAAGTCACGACTCCAAGATCGGTGAGCTTGCAGCAACCGTGAAGCTTGAGCAGCGTGAAGCTCCAACTTCAGGGAGATTAGGATCAGCGCCTCGTCCCCAGGCTGATCGACTTCCGGTCGCACTGGAGTGTGAGCATCATGATGGCGTCAAATCACCAGAAGATGAACGGGAAGGACGAGAGCAGCTTGACCTGGGCATTAAGCGACAGACGATGCCGGTTCTCCTCGTTGATGTAGAGCCACCGTCGGCACACGACAGAGCACTGCTTCCTGTCACCCATGCCGAGGAAGTGGAAAACGTGGGCCAAGCAGTCGTCGGGCAGGTCGCCGGTGTAGTCATAGTTGCCGCCGCCGTCCTCTTCTTCCTTAAACGAGGAAACGAACTCTAGTGACGGGAAGGAGTCAAAGGCGCTAATTTGACGAGATCTGTGGCTAGTGCGTCTAGAAATCTCATTCTTTTTGAACTTTTCATTTTAGGATATGTTCACTAAAAATTCTAAAACTTGTTATTCAAAGTGCAATTAAGTCACAAAACTTGTAAAAAGTATAATCAAATCCTAAAACTTATCAAATTGATTCAATTGAGTCCTAAAATTAACACCGTTCAATTTTGGTAACGGAAAATGCTAACGTGAATTTTTTATTATTTTTTCTTTCCCATGTGGGGATGACATGGATTTTTTTTTATTATTTTAATACTAATTTATTTAAATTAAAATTAAAAAAAAAAGCAAAAAAAAATTTTAAAAAAAAGGAGGAGGATGACAAGCAGGGAGGGCTGCAAGCCCTCACCACCACTACCCCGCCATCGTCGGGACGGGCCGGTGAGGGCCGGGGATGCTAACAACCCTTGTCGATGGTAGGCAAGGGCCTATAGGCCCTCCCCAGACTCATTAAGGGTTGCCTGCCCTCGCCTAGACCTTACCAAGGGTCGCTAGTGGCGGTCACCCCCCTAGTGGCGACCCTCAACCAAGTCTGGGCGTGGGTCGCTAGCCCTTGGCTGGGGCTCGGTAACTTTTGTCTACCATCCCCCACCCTCACTGGCCCCTCCCGACAATGGTGGGGTGGCGGCAGCAGCGGCAGCGAGGGCTTGCAACCCTCCCTACCTGTCCTCCTCCTCCTTTTTTTAGTAAAGCTTATTCTTTAAATGTAATTTAGATATTAGTATTAAAAATCAAATTAGGCCAAAATGACGTCATTTTAATCTTATGTTTCATATTTTAGCCAGGCCATCGCCACGTAAAAGAGAGAAAATATTAAAATAAGCCACGCCAGAGCCACATCAGCATTTTATGTTAGTTAGTTTGACGATGTTAACTTTAAAACTCGATTGAATCAATTTGAAAAGTTTTAAGACCTGATTACATTTTTTGTAAATTTTAGGACTCAATTGCACTTTTGTGATAAGTTTTAGGACTTCTAGTGAATATATTCCTTTATTTTATTTTTTAAGGGGGATGGCCGGGGGGAAGGGGGCAAGCTTATGGGTCTGAGTTGAGTTATATTAATGGATTATAAATGGGTCTATCAATAACCCATTTTCCAATTGGGCTCTATTGTATTAAACCCATTCCAACCCCATATTAAAGCTTCAACTAACCTAATTTCTACTCAGTTCATTAGGGGCCTGTTTGGTTCAACTTTGAGAAGGGATCTTTGAAGAATGTAAATACCTTTAGGTTAAAACTCCTTGGAGAAATGCAAATGGCGTTTGGTAAAAAAAATTTTGTGAAGCTATTTTGGCCAAAGTAGTATTTGGCTAATTTTTTTTTCGCAAAGGGCCTTGGGACCCTTTTATTAAAAAAAAAAAGTTACTCTTTGCTAGAGCTGGTGAAGGGCTACGGTTGTCGTCGAGCCAAATCTAGCACCGCGGCCATCGCTCAAGGTCAAGCGACTGCTGACGAGCTAAATATGGTGCTGGCGGCTGTTGCCCAACCTTAGGCGACCCCCGGCAAAGGTCATGCGACCTAGGCGGCTGTCGCCGGGGATTGGCCAACCTCAAGAGGTCATGGCCTCAAGTCGGCCCTTGCCTAGGGTGTGGCCCAGGCCGTCGTCACTTGGTTTGCACGACCACAGGCAATGGCCACCGGGGTTGCGGCCCAGCTGACGTCGCTTGGGGTCGTGCAACCCAAGCAAAGGTTGCGCGACTCAGGTGGTCGTCGCTTGGGTCGTGGCCCAGGCCGACGTCGCCTAAGGTCACGCAACCTATGCGACGGCCGCCTAGGGTCGCGTGACCTCAGGTGACCGTTGCCTGAGTCGTGCGACCTCGCCAGCCCCTCATCGACCCTTTGCCATCTAGATTTGGTGTTGTTGACCACCCTCACCGGCCACACTTTTGTAAAGAAGATGAACAGTAACAAGGAGGCAAAACCGCAATATTAAAGTTTGAGTGATGGTAGTTTGGGAAGAAAAAAAAAATTTCAGCATTTGTGGAATGCCGAAAGCCCAAAGCTGGTTCGGATCAACTTTGGGCTTTCGGCATTCCGAATGCTAGCATTTGACCAATGCTAGGCCAAAAGTTGAACAAAACAGGACCTAAATATAAGTTAAAATATGGGTCATTGACCCATTTTGCCACCCCTACTTAATAATAATGTAATGTATATTATTTACCCGACTCATATTGGGCACTTTACTTCACTTTACTTTCGTCACTCTTTTATAGCATTTGAGTGACATGAGGTGTTAAATTTAGCTCATGAAGATCATGTCCCAAGGTTTAATAACAAAGTCATGTAATATTTTTTACCTGGCTCATATTGGATTTACCTTCTCGCATTTTACTTACTAGTTATTTATTATCGCTTTTGATGTGTTGCGCTAATTTCCCTATTTCGATTCTATGCTTTGATTTCTTTAGCTTCAAGGAGTAGATCATGCTTTAGGGTAAACATAATCAACCACTTCTAGACACATAGTAGAAAGAACCTTAGGATTCATTATTTGACATGACAGTATGCATCACTTAGAAGGCAAACAAAATGAGTTTTGGCATCAAAATGGTGTTAATTAAATAATTAGGGCAATCAAGTCCCCGAATTAAAAATCTATAATTTGTAAGAAGTGGGACTGATCTCCACATCTGTCTTGGCTTCTAGCTGGCCCTAATAAGTTAGTGGCAACTTCCAAATAGAATAGAATAGATAAATCAAAATGAATCAAAATTTCCCAATGTCACCCGAAATAAGGGTTTGGGAGAACTCATATCCAACGAGGGCAATTTGATTAAGTATGAGGACCGTTCATTCCTGCTCACCCCTTAATTCTTTTGTGAGCGGTTTAGTGTAACCCCGAACTACACCTCATAAAAATCGAACCTTAGACTTCAATACTTCATAAGAGCTCAAATTATCTCTATGCCCTACCGAAGTTCGAAGGGGGGAAAAGGAAAAACAGGCCTTTCCATTCGTCAGTTCATGTATTCTGTCTTAGGTTAAAAAAAAAAAAGATATTCATGTATTTTGCTGCACTAGGATCTAAATGTCTTGGGTTATTATTTGCGAGTGACTATTTTGGTTTGCTAATTAGATGAATTTAAGGTATTTGTGTTTTCTTTTTTCTTTCTTTGTTTCTTTTGTGTGTTTGAGTAACTTGAGTAAGTAAATTACTTTAAAAACGATTGAAATTTTGAATTATTCTGTACTTGCCGTGCAAAACTGGCATTTTACCCTAATTGTAGTGGACATGTGACATGCGTCTCCTTAAAATCATTTTAACCTTCAAGGGTTGGCACAATTGGTTGGCATGTCAAAGGGTTTCCAAATAAAAAAACCAAAGGTATCTCGCAAGTTTTGTACAAAATGCATTTGGTTAAGGCTACCTGCATGGGTCAAAGGGCTAGATTTATTGATTTATGAGATTCATAGAGCATTTCATAGACCTTTAAGTAGCCGAGACTCTACACTTATTACCCCTGTATCATAAAAAAAAAAAAAACCAAAAGCACAAGCACAAGCCAAATGGCTAGACTTAACCGATTTATGAAACTTGCATAATGTTTCATAGATCTCCAAGTAGTCGGGACTCTATGCTGATATCCCTGAATTATAAAATAAATAAGTTTGTTTATCTATACCAATAAAATTTATTTTTCATTTTTGGGATGGAAAACTTCCATTCATTAAATTCATGATGATCAAATAACTAAGGTTCCACGACCTCGTGTTTAATTACCACGCATCGTGCATGCTCTCGACCAAACAAAGCGATTAGACCAGTAATGAAAATTCAAACCATGAAATTCACCACATAAATTGAGAATTTGAAGTACGTAAAATCACATAACCTGAAAATAGCGAATGATGCAAATTTAGTAGTACTACGTGAGATTTCGAGGTTGAGATTACCAGGCAACTCGATTTTTCTGATAAACTACTCATGGATCACTATACTAGATTAATCGTATTCTTGGATACAGCAATGAACTTGTCCTGTGACGAAGGGGATTACAATAATGTGGCAAGAAAATACTATTTTAACATGGCCATGATCAGGATCGGAGAGAGATGTTTTTGGATTCACTTTCCTTTACAAATAATTTGAATGCGGTTCAGTTTGACATGTTTGAAAATGTTATTAGGAGGAGCAATTCAGTGCTTGAGATGCTTCCAATGACTTCAAAGTCAATGTGACCTTGGATGAAGATGCGCGCACACATATATATAAAAACAATTAAGGACATTGGATCCACCGTGCAAAAGTCTTTTTTTAAGAGATTTACATACGTGAGGATTTGAGGGAAAGTGCCAAAAAAGTCCTAATATTTTTTCATTAGTGTCAATTTAGTTTTAAATCTTTTTTTGGTGCCAATTCAGTTCTAAATCTTTTACATTGATGTCAATTTAGTCCTAAACATTTTTTTGGTACCAATTCAGTCCTAAACCTTTTAAATTAGCGCCATCAGTCTTAAATCTTTTTATTTTTGTGCTAATTTAGTCTTTTCGATCAATTTTGATCGGAATTTGCCGACATGGATGCTTGCTAGCCGGCGGCCGGTCACCGGCACCGACGTGTCGTTGACGTTGACAACTTAAATAATATTTTAATATTTTTTGAATTTTTCTGTTTTTTTTTTTTTTTTTTTTTTTTTTTTCTTCTTTTTTTTTCTCTCCCTCTTCATCCGCCAACCGGGCAAAAAACAATTCGGCAAGCTCGACCTCGCTGACCATTGGTGAGGGCGGCCTTGCCGGTGAGAGCGAGCACCGCTTTGGTCGGGCGAGGCACGACCTCGCCAAATCCGGCGAGGTCGGGCCTCGCCAAACCATGGCAAGGCTCGCCCTCGCTGCAACCTCCGGCAAGGGCTCGAGCCTCGCCATGGTTGGGCAAGGTCCCTCGCCGACCAAGGCGAGGCTCGCCCTTGTCGGTGGCCGGTGAGGGCAAGCTTGCCCTTGCCAGTGGCCGGTGAGGTTGAGCTCGCCGGCCTCTGGCCTCTGGCCGAACCGACGACCGGTCGGAGGAAGGAGGAGAAAAAAAAGAAGAAAAAAAGTGAAAAAAAAAACAGAAAATTTCTAAAAATATTAAAACATTATTTAAGTTGTCCACGTCAGCGCCGGTGACTAGCCGCCGGCCGGCAAGTGTCCACGTCAGCAAATTCTGGTCAAAATTGACCGGAAGGACTAAATTGGCATAAAAACAAAAGGTTTAGAACTGAATTGGTACCAATTTAAAAGGTTTAGAACTGAATTGACACCAAAAAAAGGTTAAGGACTAAATTGGCACAAGTACAAAAGGTTTAGGACTGAATTGGTACCAAAAAAAAGTTTAGGACTAAATTGACACTAATACAAAAGGTTTAAGATTTTTCGGCACTTTTGCTGCGAGTTTGATAAGCCATATCATTAAATTTAAGAAATGGGAAAGTGAAATATAATAATCGGCTAACAGCATCGCCACCCATGTGCTTTTTGGCTTCCTTTAGGTAGGGGAAAAAATTTCGTCCTCCAACTTAAGAAATTATTGCGATTTGTCGGTGTTGTTATAAATCCAACCTCTAGGAAGGTGGATCTTTGATTACATTTTCCCTTCAATACGGTGATTGATGGATGATGACAGCACATCAACACGTTCTTTCAATGTGAAAGTTTGACTTGTTCGGGTCTTCTTTCAACTTGTTATACTTACAAAACAAGCGCAGGAATAGTTCTGAGTAATCTAATCATGTTAGCATGTGAATTTTCCCATTTCTTTCTTTGTTTCTACTTTTGTGTGTTTGACCAAATAGAATAAGCTAAAAAAGTGATAGAAACTTTGAATTACTCCCTTCTTGTCGAGTAAAACTGGCATTACCCTAATTGTATTAGATGGATGACGTGCGTATCCTTGAAATCGTTTTAGAGCATGAAACAACTTAGCAAAAGATAGTTCAATAATTTATTTTAACCTCCAAAAGGATTGGCTCAATTGGTCGTAACATCAAACGATTTTCTGTTCAACAATCAAAGTCACTTATTCAAATCTCATTAATTGCGCGTAGTTTTTGCATGCAAACTTCTATTGGTTAAGGCTACTTGCATAGGCCAAAAGTTCGGACTAAATCAATTAATGGGACTCTCATGGACCACTACGAAGACAGACCTCATTGCCCATACCCCCTGAATATATATATGAAAAAAAATTATTTATCTATAGTTACATAATCTTTTTTTCTTTTGTTGGACGGGAAATACTTTCCATTCATTAAACTCATGGAATGAAGTCGAAAGGCGAAATTCTATAATCAAATAACCAGGGTCACACATAAGTCCCGACTGTGATTCTGCGTGACGTGTTAAAATATGATATTAAGAAGAGCAACGTTAGTCACAAATTGCGTGCTTGAGATACTACGAAAATGACCTCGAAGGACTTCCGATGGAAGTAATAAGTCATTCTTATGACATTCGCACATGTGACGATTTAATAAAGCAAATAATTAAATCAAGAAACATAATGTCGTTGTTGGTATAAATCCAAACTCTAGAATGACGAAATACCCTCAATAATTGATGGATGATGAGAGCACATCATCACGTTCATTCAACATCAGAAACAATTATAATAGGAATTGCAGCTCGATAATTCTACGTTTTTCCTAATGTATATTCATAAACTGCTAACACTTTGTTTGTTCCCCCTCCTTCTATGAGAATCTTTATAATTAACATTAAACGGACATAAGAGATCACCGACTAAGGTTAGGTATTCATAGAAGGTGGATATTTAGACAAGTTGACCCTATTCTAACTTATAAAAGTCTACCACATTACTCAATATTTAGTAACTGAATCTAAGGTTTTTACCTTGAAAATTGATCATCCATAAGTGCAACCAAATTGCTTAACATTGACCTTTTCAGCGTCTAGAAAGGTAACCTTTTGAATTTGGTACAACTTAAGAGCTTTCTTTCTTCCGGTAAGAGCTTTCTCTCTCTTCTAGTAAGAGCTTGCCCTATCCATGGTGATAGCTTACCCTCAAAAACCCTAAATCCTTGTCTTCCATCACTACTTTTGACGATTCATCAATACCCACGTCATGTCACCATATGGTATCCCAACGAAGCATCTCCCCCCTCATCGATACTTCTCTCACCATGTATTCTCACCTTTGCCTCTCCAAAGCTTCAGCCTATACGGAAAAGCACATGGGCGAATGTCAGCCAGCAAGATACATGCTCCCAGGCTTCCTTCTTCTTGGCTATGCCTTGTAGTTCTCTGAGGTATCTAGAGTTCTCCAAGGTATGTTCCTGTGACAAAAGATCAATAGCAACATAGAGGGTGAGTTAAGATAAGGAACAACGGCTTGCTACTATGTGTAGATGAAGTGGTAAAATGTGGCCAAAGGATGTTGTAGCCAAGGTGGTTGAGGAAATTCCTCAACAAAAATTGAAAGATATGATCGAAAGTGGATCACAGGAACGAGCTTAGGTGGCTAACCCTAACAAGCCACCGGGTTACAAATGAAGCTACTATATTGGAACTGTCAAGGGTTGGGCACACCCTTGACACTACGAGCCCTACGAGCCATCATGGCTCAAGAAAGGCCAAGTTTGGTATTCTTGATGGAGACAAAAAATCAAGAGTCGGTAGTTGGAAAAGTAAGAAGAAAATCAAACTTCCAGCACTACTATGTGGTGAACCCAGTTGGGATTGGTGGGGGATTGGCTCTATTATGGAATGATGGCATTACTGTTAATGTGTATTCGGCCATAAATGTGTTCCTTGATATTACTCTTGAGGACATTCAGCTGAGAAGAATTTTCAGAGCAACATTTGTCCATGCAACTGCAAATTTTCAGGAGAGATTACGTACTTGGGAGCAACTTTGATAGATACATGCCCTGAATACCCAACCTTGGGTGTGTTTAGAGGATTTTAATGAAACTTTATATGATTGGGAAAATGTCAGTAAAAGAGATTCTGAGCTATATAGATTAAACACCTTTAGAGATTTTCTTAACGCGTGTGGGTTGATGGATATCGAAAGCAAAGGTTGTGCATTTACCTACGAAATAATCGAGAAGGGGAGGAATTCGTTAAAAAGAGATTACGTAGGGTAGTGTGTAATATAGAATGGAGGCTAATGTTCCTTGAAGCAGAAGCCTTCACACTTCTCACTATAGGCTCAAACCACAACCCTATTTTACTGTCTCTACAAGTTGAACAAGTGAAGAGGAAGAAGTATTTCAAGTTCGAGGCTTTCTGGCTAGAAAATGAGGAGTGTGGTAGGATCATTAAGGACATCTGGAACTCTTCTAGCATGGCTAGTGCTGATTTAGTGAAGAAAATAAGACAGTGTCCACTGAATTAGCTATTTGGAGCAAGAAAACCTTCCCCAATAGCCATAAGCAGATAAAAATGCTGAAAGATGAGCTGCAAGGCATTATTAGAACCAAGTATTAAATGTAGACAGAGGAAGACAGTAGGAACTCACTGGATAGATAGAGAACTTGTGGAGAAGAGAGGAAATGTACTGGAGCTTAAGGTTGAGATTGTGCTGGCTAAAATGGGTTGACAAAAACACAATATTTCCATGCTACAACAATTCAGAGAAGATAGAGAAATATAATCTCTATGCCAAAGAATGCAGAAGATGTTTGGACCTCGACCCTAGGAGACTAAAAGAGATGATAGTGGAGTTTTTCAAGGAGCTTTACAATTCAGTGGGAAACCGAGATTTTAATCTAGTTTTGCAACAAATTCCAGCTCTAGTTACCAATGAGATGAATCAGCATTTAACAACTGGAATTACAATGAAAGAAGTTAAAATTATAGTTTTCCAGCTAGGCTCAATGAAAGCTCCAGGACCGGATGTATTAAATTGCCAGTTTACCAACATAATTGGGAGGAGATTAAAATGGGGGGTTTTTTAAGGAAGTAAGGAATTTTTTAAATTCCGGGTATCTCAATCCAGAATTAAATAGGACTCACATTATATTGATACCAAAGTTAAAAACTCGGAAAGCCTTGATCAATTCAGACCAATCAGCCTTTGCAACTTCTCCTGCAAGATTATTTTGAAGGCTTTGGCTAATAGATTGAGACCTTGGCTCCCAAACCTAATAGCAGGAGAACAAAGTGCATTTGTGGGTAGAAGACAAATATAGGATAATATTCTTATAGTGCAGGAGGTGCTCCATCAATTGAGAGTTAGGAAAAGAAAGGAAAAGTTACGGGGGTGTTGAAACTAGACATGAAAAAAGCTTATGATAGAGTGGAGTGGGATTTCTTGGAAGCTTGCATGCTAAAAATGGGATTTTGTAAATGGTGGGTGGATAGGGTTATAAAATGTGTGAATTCAGCCTCATTAAGTGTAAAGTTGAATGGTGCACCACTACCATTCTTTCATCCTTCAAGAGGTCTTCAATAAGGGAACCCCATCTCTCCTTACTTGTTTATCTTGGTGGCCAATACCCTTTCAGCCCTCATGAGAAAGCAGTGAATGACGGAATTATTGCTGGAATAAAGCTAAACATGTACTGTCCAATCCTTTCTCATCTACTCTTTGCTGATGATGCAATATTTTTCTCAGATGGAAAAGTGAAAGAATGTCAAAATCTTGCATTGATACTAAATCAATACTGCTATGCATTTGAGCAAGCAATAAACTTGAACAAGTCTGGCATTTTCTTTAGCTCAAGCTGCCCTCAGAACTTATGGAGGAATATGGCAAATGAGCTGTGTGTTCCTGTCATTGAGAAGACTGGGAAATACTTAGGGATTCCTTCTGACTGGGGTGCTTCCAAAAAATAAATGTTTGTATGGATATTAGCAAGAGTAAATACAAAACTAGAGGTGTGGAAGGAAAATTTAATATCGAAGGCAGGCAAGGAAGTATTGATAAAAACTGTGGTACAAGCTCTCCCACAATATGCCATGTCTATCTTTAAAATTCCAATCTCGGCATGTCAGTTGATAGAAAAGAAGGTTGCCAATTTTTGGTGGAAAAATAGCGAATTGAGGTCAAGTCTTCATTGGAAAAGATGGGAGGTGCTTAAAACCAGGAAAGATAAAGGGGGAATGGGCTTCAAGGACTTGATATCCTTCAATAGAGCCATGCTCGGCAAACAAGCATGGAGATTAGCACAAAACCAAGAATCTTTATGGAGCCAGGTTTTAAAAGGAATTTACTTTCCTAATAGATCCTTTTGGCAAGATGAAAAGGGGTCGCGCCCCTCCTAGGGTTGGCAAAGTATCGTGATGGGCAGAGAATCAATATTGAAGTCTGTTATGTGGTCAGTTGGAACAGGAGAGAACATCAGAATTCGTGAAGATAGATGGCTCAAAAGAGGAACTATTGGAGGGCCAGCTAACTTAAGCGATCCAACTATAGTAGCTAACCTGATTTCACGTGAGGAGGACAAGTGGGATGAACAATTGACCGGAAGTCTTTTTGACTAAAAAAGAATAAGTGAGATTCTGGCTGTGCCTTTGAGGACTCATTTTACACAAGATAAATTGGTGTGGACGGATTCCAAGTCAAGAGAGTATTCAGTCAAAAGTGCATACAATTTACTCCGTGAAGAGGAAAACAAACAGAACACATCCCAAGCCTCATCTTCTTATTCGCCACCTCGCAAGTTATGGTACCATAATTGGCATCCACACCCCCCCCCCATAAGTTAGAATCTTTCTCTGGAATGTGTGCCAAAATGCACTTCCTACCAGAGAAAACCTCTATAAGCAAAAGATTTTACCTCAGCCAGCTTGCCACTTTTGCAATCGAGAAGCAGAAATTGTGGAACACCTCCTCTTGTTGTGCCCTTGGACGTACGAGATTTGGACAAACCCTGAAGTAAATGTACAAGTCTCGGGTCAAAACATCACCCCGAATGGAAGAGTGTCTACGAAATTTTCTCACGCAGTCAGGCAACCCACTTACCTTTGAAAGAATCGGCTCTTCTCTGGTTTATATGAAAAGCAGGGGACGATTTTGTGTTTCGCGCCAATCCCCAAACCCAGAATCGCTAATTGCTTCAGCACAAGCTACGGTCAAAAATTACAGCAAATGGAACCCTAAAAGTTCGAAACTTGACACTAATAAGGAGACTTTACCTCCGAATTGGCATCCATCGAAGAGCCGGTCCTTCAAGATCAATTCCGATGGATCTTTTGCCAATGGCAGCACAGAGGGAGTAATCGCTAGTGTCCTTCGTGATGTATCTTGAGCTTTGCTGGATGGATTTGTCAAAAAAATCGCTGCTTCCTTGGCGATTCAAACGGAGACGATGGCTCTATTAGAGGCATTGTCGCACTTTAGGGCTTGGAGAGAGAACAAGTTGTACTTGGAGACAGATTGCTCAGTTTTGACTGAAGCCATGTTAAGTGATTCTCACGTGCCGTGGGAAGTAAGTGTTCTAGTTGCGGATGCCCGAACTTGGATAGCCCATTTTGACAAGATTTCCTTGGCTCACTGTGGAAGGGTTGCAAACAGAGTTGCAGACTGGGTAGCCAAGGGCCCGTTTGGTAATGTGACAAATAGTAAAAATTTCTATTCTTTTATTTTCAGAAATAATTTGGGACCAGAAATGCGTTTGGTAAACATTTTATTTCTCGACACATTTTTGCAAAAATTTGTGCCCAGAAACAGTTTTGAAAGAGAAACAAGAAGTAAAAAAAAGTTGCTTCTTATTTCTCGGCACAATTTTGAGAATCAGTTTTTTTTCTTTTTTTTTTTTTTTTTTTCTTCTTTTTGTGTTGTTCTTCTTAGGTCCCGACAGCGAGCCGCCTCGCCCAAAGCGGTGAGGTCCGACCCCGCCCTCGCCCGGCCCCCTGTGGGTCGATCGCCCGGTGACCGGCCATTTCCAAGGAAGAAAATGGGTAAAAAAAAAAACCTTAAACAATTCAAAATATTATTAAAATATTATTAATAAAAACAAATTTTTGTGTAGTTACCAAACGCATTTATGTTCTTTTCTATTCCAGGAATAGAAATTTTTGACTGTTACTAAACGCCTTAAAATGCTCAGAAATTATTTCCGGGCACAGAATCAATAAAAATCATTTCTGTTCAGAAATAGTTCCCTGGCACAGAAACATTCTCATGCGCACCCTAAATCCCATCGTTTAAATTCTTTACCTCTATCTTGATTAGCTCATCCTTCCCTATCCCTTTGGGATTTATTGTGCTTTGATGCCCCTGCTTTGGGCTTCTTGTCTAAAAACTCTTGACTATCAATGTTAATGACTTTCTCAACCAAAAAATAAATTTTGGTACAACTTCATTTGAAAACTTAAAAAAAAAAAGAAGAAGAAATCTCGACCAATTTCACAAAGGGTTAATATCTCGAAAAACACTAGATTGGTACACAGGTGACAAATTTAGCAAAAACTAATTTTTTAATTACCAAAAATACAAAACTAGTACACTTGCGACAAATTTACCTTTCGTTAGTTTCCGTGAAATTTTATCGTCAAGTTACTGAGTTGGATAATACATGGCAGTTAACGAGTATTTCAGCTTTGGGTTTTACCCTTCTATTTATCACAAGTTTATCAAATTGTGATTTTTTATGATACTAATCCAAATTATCAAAGGTAAATTTGTCGCAAGTGTACTAGTTTAGGATTGTTGGTAGTCAAAAAATTAATTTGGGGTAAATTAGTCAAAGGTGTACCAGTTTTAGGTTTTTTATGGTAAAAAAATTAGTTCGGGGTAAATTTATTACAAATATAATAGTTTGAAGTTTTTCGTGGTATTAATCCTTTCACAAATCAATCAACATGTCCTATAATCTCAGTTTGTCCTAGTTGGATAATTTTGTATTATATGACCAGTTTAAGTTATATATGCGTAATGAACAAAGTCAATCAGCTGACTCGCTTTAATTAATGTATGTCTTTCAGAGGTTAGGTCGCTTCGAGAAGTGAATATCTAGTATGAGTTTGGCAAAACAGCTGATTAAGAAAAGGCATAAGAAGTAGATAGTAAATTATTACATAGTAAATAGTAAATTAGTCCTCTGACCGAAAAAAAAAAAAGCAGAGTAAATTAGTTCACTTCGGCCCTTTCTTGCTTGGGGCCTCTATGATTTTCAGTTATGCTATGTTTACATTAGTCGGGAGGGTCTTTTTTCTACTTGTTGAAATACTTCCAATTCGAGAGCAGGTATAGCTCCGAGTAATTAATTAAACAAATGATTTCGTCTATCTATTGTCAGACTCTATATAAGCACCATTTTGGTTGGATTGATGAGTAAAGTCTACGACCAAAGAGAGAGAGAGAGAGAGAGAGAGAGAGAGAGAGAGAGAGAAGAGCAAATTAGGAAGCACGAAAGGGCTAAGAGCAAGCTAAGAGACATGCCTGGTATTTCACTTTATTTCTTGTCTTTGCGCTCTATTCTCTTAACCTAACTCTGTGTTGTTATTCTTAATGATTCATGTATTCTACTTTTGAACTTTTTCAAATTTTATTTGGCTGTAATGGTAGAACAAAAAATGTTTCAGTTAAGACATCTCTACATCCACAACCGTTCATGAGTATATAAGTAAGAGCTTACCTTGCCATAAACTTGGTCTCGTTCACTTCAATGCGGCATCAAATTCCTCTAGTAGGATTCTAATTCCCACTTTTTTCATGCCTGGAGACGAATCAACGTACGGATTTGGACTCCGTGTGAGATGGAATTTCTCAAAAATTGTGAAATCGGATTACCCAAATATATAGCTATTGAACTTTCGTTCAACTTTTTTATAAGCACAAAGCTACCAAAAACTCAAGCCACCGCTGACCGCCACTGCCACAGCTCCCTCCACTACCATCGATCGCCAGCGAAGGTTGTTCATAGCCAGACTCCATCATTGACCACCGAACTTTGTTGTTGTTGGTAGTTGGACTCTACCACCAATCCTCTATCATTGGTCACTAACTATAGATCATCGAACTGCCGATCACCGAACTTGACCGATGGTGCTGTTTGTCATTTGCCATCGCCGTTGATAAGTATTCTTTGGTGCTAACCAAAATTGTTTGCAATCCGAACAATTGGAAAGGGAAGAATGAGAATCGTTGGAATGAGCATCCAATTGATGATCATTGTCATGGAGCCAGATGAGGCCTTTTTAGTGAAATCGGGATCTAGGGCATAGAATACGTGGCATTTATGTGTTTATACTTACATATATACGGATTATCTAGTCAATTATGCTCGTGAAAAATTAAACTATTTAACCAAATTGAATATCCCGATTGTATCTTAGGATGGATTTGTCCAATAATTTTTTTTTGGCAGGTTCTGCCACGTACAAAAGGCGTCTTCCACCAGCTCATTATTCATTGAAGATACAATCGTTTTCGTTGTTATCAAAATCCAATGTGGACAAGTATGAATCCGGTGTTTTTGGAGCTGGGGGCTACCACTGGTGAGTTTTCGGATTTCCTTTTCTTTTTTCCTTCAAATCATATTTTTATCTAATTGGTAATCAAACGTTTCATTCATTGTTCTTTACAGGAGCCTATCCCTATACCCTGATGGAGACAAGGACAATAACAGGGTCGGGTTTTATTTCCCTCTATTTGTCAATAGAGGAGACAGATAAGCTTACTGGTGACTGGGAGGTTGATGTCAACTACAGGCTTTTTGTCTATGACAAGACACATGACATGTACTTGACCATCCAAGGTTTGATCATCACATAACATGAACAAAATCACCCTTCCAATTACATAATCATAGTTTAGAATTGGTAAGAAAGTGGTATCAATTTGTGGAATTGTGTGTAGATGCTAATGGGGCAATGAGGAGCTTCCATGGCTTGAAGACCCGATGGGGGCTTTCTCAGTTTCTTTCCTTGGATACATTCAAAGAGCCTTCGAATGGGTACCTTGTGGGCGACTGTTGTATATTTGGGGCCGAGGTTTTCGTCATCAAATCGACGGGCAAATGGGAGTCTCTTACCATGATCAAAGACCTGCCGAACAAGACATCCCCTTTGAAGATCCCAAACTTCTCCAAAGCGGACAAGAGCGTTTACTGTTCTGATCCCTTCACTGTTGGGGAGAGTAAATGGTACGTTCAGAAAGCGAAAAGTTCGCAAATAACACTATTATATACTGGTATATTTTCCTTTTTTCTCCTTAACCATAATTATCGGATCTAGGAAGCTCCAAGTGAATCCCGAAGGCAATGAGGCCAACAGAGGGATCATTGTCCGTTTTCTTAGAGTTACTTGGTGTTCAGGACCTTCCTTTCAAGAGAAAATTAGTATACAACGAGTTCAATTTGCTCGTATTGGACTAGCTGAATGAGAAGCATAAGAAGTATAAAGGTAAGTATCTACATGTTTCCGATCCTCTTTAGACAACCGTTTCTTGATAAGTTTTACTTCGGATTGCTTAAATTCATATGAAAAGACGAAAAGGTGAATGTTTCCCAGAAGAAAATGCCAAAAGTCCTAACTTAGCGAAAATTAGATACGAGTCATATGACATTATCTAAATAATAATTAACTGCATGCAAATTATAGATTTGATTTTTCATTAAAGATTTTCCATTAAAATTTATTTTGCAGCTAGCCAGTGGTTCCAGCATAAGGATCAACCTCAGGTTTCGGAGACTTTATGTCTTTAGAGGATCTCCGTAAGCCATCGAAAGGGTTTATTTACAATGATGTTCTGATTGTTCAAGTCCAATTCCTCGTGGTGTCGGTTGCCAAGGTCATTGGAGTTTGACGGCTCTAATTTCATATTATTTCCTTTGATGTTGTCATAAGTTCCTTGAGAACAATGTCTATCAACCAGTTTGTCAATGGAGTTTTTCCCCCTTGCTTTGTTTCTCCCTCTATTTGATGGAGTGGAATCCTGCGAATTGATGCATTCATCGTTGAGTTTATTGTACTGTACCAATAAAGAATTTCCCAAGTTCAATTCTCCATTTAAGGATAATTATGAATAGAAGCTTACCTGGTAAATGGATGGGTTTGTGTGAGTCATGTTAGATATTCGACTTACAGTTCCTTTCGAAGTTCTGCCCATTACTTAAACATCAAGGTATATTTATAAATATATTTATAAATGATTAAGAAGGAAATTACTAGTATCCAATTTGTGCTTTAGCCAATTGGCTTGAACGGGTCAGTTGAATGCCAGTTTAAGAAGGAAATTACTAGTATCCAATTTGTGCTTTAGCCATCATTGGCTTGAACGGGGCCAAGTGGCCGCCTTTCAACAAAGTCTATGCTATTTTATCATCTAACACGGAAACCAACAAGTGAAGGATAAAATTTTTATTACAAGATTCAAGGGCTAGATTGGCTCCCTCTCCCTCATCAGATGAGCGAGTTTGGATCATTATAGAAATGAAAAAATAACTTAATGCAATCAGGTAAGTTTCTATGATTACTTTTCGGCACATCAAATTTTAATTTTTCACTTGGCGACATCATTTTTGCCCTAAACCAAATAAAGTTCAAAGAGAAGCCCATTGACATGGCCCCACTTTAAGGTCATGAAGTGAGGAAGCCCAATTCTTAAACCCAAGCCCACTCCAATTGGAAAGAAGAGCAAGATGCACCCCACGTTCCGGGAAGACAACCCAATGATGCCTCGCACCCGAAAATTGGGAGCTCCAGGTTCTCAAGGTTATATTTTCTTATAGGGTGATGACACAAATAATCTTTGAATCTTGACTTAATGTACAATATGATCCATAAACTGATAAAAAAAATGTATTCTATGAATTTTTAATTTGTTCAATATAGTTCATGAACTTTTATTATATGTGGGAAAAAAAAATAACACAAATAGTTCTTGAACTTTAGCTCAATATGCAATTTAGTCCATAAACTTTTAATTTGTTTAATGTAGTCTTTGAACTTTAGTCGACTGTTAAATTTGATCTCTGAACTTTTAATTTGTTCAATGTGGCCCCTGGACTTTTAGTATATGTTCAATTTAGTCTCTGAGCTATATGAAAATGTTCAATATAGTCATTCCATCAATTCAAGTTCAGGGACTATATTGAACATTTTCATATAGTTCAGGAACTAAATTGAATATATACCAAAAGTTCAAGGATCACATTGAACAGATTAAAAGTTTAGGGACTAAATTAAACATTAAGCTAAAGTTCACGGACTATATTAAATAAATTAAAAGTTTAGGAACTAAATTGCACATTGGACCAAAATTCAAGAACCGCTTGTGTCATTATCACTATGTTTATTTAGTCCATAAATAATATGAAAATATTCAATATTGTTCTTTCATTAATTTAAGTTCATGGACAACATTGAACATTTTTATAAAATTTAAGGATTAAATTGAACATGTATCAAAAGTTTAAGGATCATCTTGAACAAATTAAAAATTCAAGGACCACATTACACATTGAGCTACAGTTCGGAGACTACATTGAACAAATTAAAAGTTCAGAGATCACGTTACATATCGAGATAAAATTTCAGGACTATTTATGTCATTTTTCCTTCCTTGTATTTGACAAATAAGCTTCCTCATGGTTGGAAAGTTAAGGTCAACCACAAGCTTTTTGTGTATGACAAGATACGAGACATGTTCTTGACCAGCCAAGGTTGACCATCACATAATATTAACAAAATCACACTTCCAATTACATAATCATAGCTTAGAATTGACAAGAAAGTTGCATCAATTGGTGGAATTATGTGTAGATGGTGATGGGACAGTGAGGAGCTTCCATGACTTGAAGACCCAACGGGGGTTTTCTCAGTTTCTGTCCTTGGAAACATACAAAAAGGCTTCAATTGGATACCTCGCCGGCGACTCTTATATGTTCGGAGCTGAGGTTTTGGTCATCAAGTCTACTGGCAAATGGGAGTCTCTTACCATGATCAAAGACCCGCCTCACCACAGATTCACTTGGAAGATCCGCAACTTCTCCAAATTAGACCAGAGCGGTCACTTCTCCTACGCCTTCGCCTTCAGCGAGGGCAATTGGTACATTCCCTGAACAATAAAGTTCGAAAAAACGAAATTAGCTAATTGCCTTTTACCTTTTAAAGTTTATTTTTGTTGCTTATGTTGGTAAATATGATTAGCTAAGATTTGTCTTTGTAAATATGATCAGCTAAGATTTGTCTTTGTTTAACTGTAATTGTTGTGCATAGGAAGCTAAAGGTGTATCCGCAAGGCGTTGCCGCCGAGAAAGGGAAGTCGCTGTCTATCTACTTACGGTTACTTCGTGCGCAAGACCTTCCTCCGAAGAGAAAAATGTATGCAGAGTTCTATTTGCGTGTGTTGGACCAACTCAATTATAACCATAAGGAGAAAAAAAGGTATGTTTTTCTTTTTCTTATTTTTGTAACATGCGTGTCTAGATTCACTTTTACAATGTTTTTAGTTTTTACTTGATTTAAATCTTAAGACCCACATGTTTTGATTTTTTTTTTGTAAGTCCAAGGGGCCTGAAACTTTAACAGCAAGCAAATGTTGGCACAAAGATTCGCATATAACTTTTGCATAATTTTTTGAAATTCGGGTAATATTTTAAATTTTAAATAAGAAAGTACCTTTCTAATTCTTTTCTTAGTCCAAACCAAACAGGCTAACGCAAATACATGTAAGTATTATTATTTAAAACCACGTCAAATTTTTCCAAATCTTTTAATGAACTGCATATCATTTTTACTTTGAGAATTTCGAGTGTGGTCTTTTGGGAAAGCGATTAAACTTCTCTCCTTTGAGTAGCAACAATCAAAAAAAAATGTATGTGAATCTCTTATTGAAAGAACAAGAGGCTATCTCTCTTCATGAGTCCCTATTGAGTATGAGTATAGTGATTGGATATGGCTTCATCTACATTGAAAATATACTAATAAGGATCTCTTCGGGAAATTGCAGTTAGTCATTGGCTATTTGCCTCAAATCCCGAATGGGGTTACAAAGACTTTACGCCCTTGGAGGATCTGCAGAAACAGGCAAAAGGGTTACTTTACAAGGCTGTCCTAATCGTTGAAGTACAATCCTCGTCGTATCAACTGTCAAAGTTGTAGGAGTTTGATGATTTTTTTTTTTGGTCGAAAATGCATCCTTCCATTTCATTTAAGTAGAAAGTGAAAGCACAACCGAAATGGATTTCGGCATACGAAATATCTAAAAGGGATTGAGGGGGATTGGAGACCCAGTACTGAGGAAGAGTCCCGCGAAGTTGAGCTTTAGCGACCGAATCAGCTACATTATTTTGGGTTCTAGAGCAGTGGGATAACCATAAAAAAAGGCATACAAGAAAGCGAGGTCCGACATTCTTTTATGAGTACTTCCACATCCCAAAGAGGTTGGTCTTCACACGTGATTGATTGAACTACAGTAGAGCTGTCAGACTCCACTTCCACTATTACTTCTCTCCCCATGTTCTCTCTTCTCCATTCTTTCATATAGCGCACACCTTGAAGCAGTGCCAGGGCTTCCGCTTGAGGAGGCGATTGAGCCCAAATTAGACAAGCAAATCCTCCCATGAGCTTTCCTGAGGAGTCTCGGCATACACCAGCCACTGCACATGATGTAGAGCCAGCAACGAAGGCTGCATCCACATTAAGCTTAAGAGCTCCTTTCTCCGGCGGCGTCCAGATCGCAGGTGAGATACCTTCTCGTTTTGATTTTTTTCTTTCGATTTATGCTGCAACTTTTGATATTTTCGTGCAAGGCTATAACTTAATTAACTGTTGCTTGTGGATATGGTGATTTGCCTCTAAAAATCGCATTGTTTCTCGCCTTCCACAGGAACCAGAGTACTTTGAAAACGAGCTCGAGAGACGGCGAGGCTGGTAATGCGCTCTTGTAGTTTAATAGCCACCGATCTATGCTTGTAAGGCCTTGATCTTCAATTCTAATTTGTAAATTGTGGTCTGACCAAACTTTGGTTGTCCAGGGACAAAGGAGAAAGAGATGCTCTGTTGTCTCCGGACACTTCTTACACACTTGGCACAATGGGTCAGGTAAGATTCTTCGCTTGATCTAGTTTTCCTTTGTAGGCAAGGCATTTCGGCAAAGTTGCCATATGAATAGTTTAATTTTAGGTAGGGTGTTCATATTCCACACTTTAGACCATAGGGCTCGTGGTATTTGGTAGGAGGATGAGGCTTGTTGATTGGTTGGGCCGTCTACTTCTTTTCTGAGATGATTGTAACCGCTTTTGACTAAGTAATTCCCTGATTTGACTATTGTCCATACCAGTCTATCTTTCTCTTCAATAGATGGGATGGGGATGGCCAAGATTTCTTCCATGATACTATCTTCAAACAAGCTATAAAGGCTTTGTTCATTCCATTTGGCCTGGTCTCTATTAATTAACTCGGACACTAATTGAGGATCATCTTGGTTTGTTGGACCGGCAATTGTACCCAATTTTGTCCACCTGTCTTCACGAATTTTAATCAATTTTCCATTCCTTACTGACCATTGAACCGAGCCAACTAATGCATCTCTTCCAATCAGCAAGCTATGCCACCCCAAGATGATCTTTGTCCTTTCCTTGCATGCAAAAAATCAGTGTTGGGGAAGTAGAGCCCTTTCAATATTTTGCACCAGAGCGTCGAAGGTAATTGTGCCATCCTCCAAGCCTATTTGCCTAACATTGCCCTATTAAAGGTGATTAGGTCTCGAAAACCCATACCTCCATTGTCCTTCCTCTTTTTCATTACCTCCCAACACTTCCAGTGTATACCAGCCTCAGAATCCTTGTTTTTCCACCAGAATGAGGCAATTTTTTGTTCTATAGCTCTACCCATGGAAAGCGGTATCTTGAAGATTGACATGGCATATTGCCAGAGAGCCTGGACAACCGTTTTCAATAAGATCTCCTTTCCAGCCTTTGACATCATCTTTTCCTTCCACCCTTCAAGTTTCATGTTTACCCTAGCTAGTATCCAAGCAAACATTTGCTTCTTTGATACGCCCCAATCTGAAGGGATACCCAAGTATTTCCCTGTTTTGTCTATTTCTGGGACTCTCAATTCTTGCACCGTATTTCTGCGAAGATATTGGGGCCAGCCCGAGCTAAAGAAGATATCTAACTTATTTAAATTGATTACCTGGCCCGTGGCAAAACAGTATTGATTGAGAATGTTAGCTAGGTTTTGGCATTCTATAACTTTCCCATCTAGGAAAAAGATAGAATCGTCCGCAAACAACAAATGGGATAGACTTGGGCAATGTCTATTTAGCTTTATTCCTTTCACCGTACCATCTTCAACTACTTTTTTCATCAGAAAGGAGAGGGCATTAGCCACAAGTATAAAAAGATAAGGTGAGAAAGGGTCACCTTGTCAAATTCCACGTGTCGAGTTGAAATAGGGCAAAGGCTCCCTATTGAACTTTACACCAAAGGAGATAGTAGTGACACATTACATGATCCACACGACCCATTTTCTATAGAAACCCATCTTCAACATACAAGCTTCCAGGAAGTCCCACTCAATCCTGTCGTAGGCTTTTTGCATGTCTAATTTCAGCACTGCTTGGAATTTTTTCTTCCTTTTCCTAATTCGTAGTTGGTGCAGTACCTCTTGAACTATCAGGATATTATCCTGAATTTGCCTTCCACTCACAAAGGCACTCTGTTCCGCTTCAATCACGTGAGGTAGCCACGTTCTTAATCGGTTAGCCAGCACCTTTGAAATGATCTTGTATATGAAGTTGCAAAGGCTTATGGGCAGGTATTGTTCCAATCTTTCTGGGTTAGGATTCTTGGAAATAAGGGTAATCTTGGTTCTATTCATCTCCGGGTTCAAGCTTCCTGATTCCATGAAATCTTCCACCGCTTTAAGTATATCATTCTGAATATCCAGCCAATGATGTTGGTAAAATTGTCCATTGACACTATCAGGTCCAGGTGCTTTCACAGCTCCCAATTGAAAGACGGCTTCCTTGACCTCTTCCAAAGTAATTTTGGCTATTAAGCCTTCATTTGTTTTATCCCCAATTAATTGAGGACATTGGTCAATAAATGGGCTGGAAATTGCGAGGGCCAACTGAGCTATATAAAGAGACAAAAAAGTCCCTTGTTGCTGTTTTCAATGTGATTGGGTCTCTGTTCCACTCTCCTTCTAATAATTGTAACATGGATACCCTATTTCTTTGCCTCCTTTGTATCGTGGTAGCATGAAAGTACTTGGTGTTTTTATCTCCCCACTTTAGCCAACTAATTCTTGATCTCATTCCCCAGTACATTTCCTCCTGTCTCCACATCATTTCTATCCTTGTCTTAATCTGTTTGGCCTTTTCACAGTCATAATTAAACCCCTGACCATTAGTAATCTTCTAGAGTTCAGCCTTAAGAGATTGAATTTGTCTATGAGTGTTGGAAAATTTTTTGCTCCATTGCATGAGAAAGCATGTGATCTTTCGAAGCTTAGCCAAAAAACCCATATTTTCTGCACAAGGGTCCTTTAACGCTACAGTAACTATTACTTCATATTCCTCATCCTCCATCCAAAATGCCTCAAATTTGAATTCCTTTTTCCTTCCTTTTGTTTTAGCCCAGAATGACAGAAGAAGTGGGCTATGATCCGACCTGAGCGCAGGCAAGGCGTAAGCTAAGGCTTCTGGAAAAATTAATCTCCAATCCACACTACATAAAACCCGACCAAGTCTTTCCTTTATAAGAGCATCACCATCTCAATTATTGGACCAAGTGAATGCACATCCTTTACACTCCAAATCCATCAATGAAAAATCATGAAGGAGATCTCTAAAAGCCACCATTCTATATTGATCAGCCAGTCTTTGCCCCACTTTCTCCCAATGATATAGTACTTCGTTGAAATCTCCTATGCAAACCCAAGATAGGGTGTTATGTGCGTTAATGCTTCTTAACTCCTCCTATAGTAGAACCCCTTTCTGGAATGTGTACGGTGCATGTACAAAAGTGATCCTCATCAATATTCTCCTCTCCTCCTCTCTACATGTAACATTGATGTAATCCGCAGTGAAAGAATCCACAGTAATTGATAATTCTTCATTCCACAACACCACAAGCACCCCCCCTTCCTCGCTGTCCCAAAAGGGTTCACAATAAAGCAAGGCTGGAATGTTAATCTCTTCTTCAACCTCAACACCATATCTGCTTTGTTCTTTGTCTCCATGAGAAATACAACATTGGGCCTTTCATGAGCCACTAAGGCTCTTAGTTCCTGGAATGTGACAGGGGTGCCCAGCCCTTGACAATTCCAACTTAAGATTTTCATTTGAACCCCGGTGACTTATTAGAGTTAGCCACCAAAGCTCAATTTACGATCGCTACAACAACATCCAATCCCATATTGTCCATTCCACAACATAAACCAGCTAGTCTTAATTCTTAATCTATCGCCATGTCTATGCTTACCTCTGTGATGCAGTTGCAGGACATACTCCAAATAACCACAGAGAGAAAGTTTTGGCCAGAGGTCTTCAATGACTCCTTTCCTCCACTCCAAGACAGTCTCAGCTAGAAAGAACTTTTGCTACCACCAGTCTGTTTCTAGGGTTAGGGCACGAAATGGAGCTCTCAAATGGGATAGGTAAGCTAGGTAAGGGGATATAGGGTTTGGCAGAGATTTTAGGGCTAAATAAAGGGAAAAAAAACTGATCTGTGTTGAGGAAGATGGAAGATTGTGCAAGTGGGGGTGAGTCGCAGGATGATTTGGTGTAGAATGGGTGAGATAGGAATGGGCTATAGCCTAGGAGGAAGGTGAGGTTCCGTGAAATGGGTTGTGGCTAGAATCTGCTTGCTCTCGGTGAAGTACCCGTTGTAGGAAGAAAGCACAATGGATACGATGGTGGGTGAGGATTAAGGTAAAGACGAAATGGAAGGGGATTAGGGTTTATGGGGGTTACGGGGTTTTGGGTATACTACCACCATGAGGGGTAGGGGAGAACTCTTCCATAGAAGAGAGGAAAAACTCTCACAGGGAGAGAGAGAATGGAATTGGAGACAAATGGACGCGGTGACCAACGCACCGTCGTTTTAGAGTTAGGACCACAGGAGTTTGATGACTTACTTTAATGTCTATTGTGTCAAAATTGATTCCTTGAGAATAATGTGTACCGACCAAATTGGAGTTGACATTGGTACCCCCAAAACCATGTGAGTTTTTCTTGTTTCCTAATTTGGTTACTTATCTGATCACTAGATTGAGTGTTAATGTATAAAAACTTCAAGTTGGTTATAGTTTGGTTTATTCGAGCATTGGAAAGCCTATCTTTGGGAGTCTGTGATATGTTTTTCTGGATACTTGCAAGACAAAGATGGGCGAGGAGTCCGGTGACTGTGTTTATGGCTTATCAGGCCTATAGGCAAGAGAGATTGGTCCTTGTAGTAGCTCATGCTAATGCCCGGTTCGTGAGGTTAATCTGAGTTGAGTTAGACAACTCGGTGGGGCAATCTTGATGGTAACCATGGATGCTCCTCTATATATGGCGGTGACTCACGGGTGGGTCCTTCGGCTCTTAACCTTGCCGCAATCATTAGGGCCTTCTTGTAGTGGGCATTTCCTTATAGTATCAAGTCCTCTCCCCCCTTAAGAAATTAACCCAATATGTTTCTTTCTCTCAACAGTCCATTATTCCAAGGATCTTTTAGTCATTCCTTGCCTTTCAGAAGACCATGTTAAGGTCTTTACTTAACATCGGGGATTGTATTTGACAGCTTCTACGGCGGCTGTAAATGCCTGGATAGAACAGGTGCGCCAACTTGCATGGGCTTTGCAAGCGCTTGATTATATGGGCCAGGTGCTCTCATATGGACTTAGGCATTTTCTTGATGATAATGTACCGAAATAGCGAAAGGAACTAATTTGTAACTGGGTGTTACTGTAATGCAGCATAGCATTTTCTGCTTCTCATTTCCCAAGTCATTCTCAACTATCTTGAGTTGTGCCATCCTATGGGCTACTTCACCTTCATAGGTGTCTCCTTTTTAGGACAATTTCTATATATGGCCTCCTGGGCATCATTGGGTAGGTGTTGGTCACTTGGTTGAGCACCATTCACCTCCTGAATCAGAAGCTGTCCTTTGTGGTATCCATGGATCCGCGGATCACTTTCTTTGTCCTGCCTTTGAAAGGTGGATTGTGAGGGCTTGCCTTAAGTGGCAGCTCACAATGTCTGCCTCGCAACACTAGACTTGTAAGGTATGCCTCATCAGACGGCTTGCTGGAGTGGGCTCTCGAAGGTGGTTTACAACGGTGCGCTTCAAGGGACTACTACTTGTAATTATATACCTCAAAAGGCAGCTTGTAAGCGTGTGGCTTTGGTTCGACCAAAAAATAAAAATAAAAATAAAAATAAAAATAAAAAATAAAGTGTGTGGCTTTGGAGCTAAGCAGAAACCCTAGCACTCGCTTTTTTTTCCTTTTCGCACCCGACCACTAGCTGAAGTTTCCCTCTCCTCAAAGACTCCAAAGTCTTGAACTTAACTCTAACTGTCTGAGTTTAATTCTATCTTTGAAGTCCGCCAATCACACTGGATAGGAAGAGCGCTCTTATCTCTGAAGCTTCAGATTTTTACTCTGCTTTCTAAGAGTAGCAGAGAGCAAAACAGAGTAATGGACTGGATCGTGAAAGCCCAACAAGTGCATTCTCTTCCAAGAAATTGGCTAGTCCAACCACCCAGCCCCTTAGGGGCTTGCTGTGTTTATATGCCCATTCTATGGGCCGCGACCTCGGAGGCCCTCTCCATGAATCCGTCGAGGGTCAAGGTCGGTCCACAAGTCTGTGATTGTTTGGGTGCGCACGCATTGTGGTTGCGATCATTTGAACGTGGCGGTGATAGCGATCGCGATTGTTTCTGATTGGCGTGGATCGCCGGTCGATTGTTATAGGCCAAGAGGGCAATGGACTTTAAAGTCAACGCGCGGGGGTGTCGATTATGCGAAGGTGGAATTTGGTGATTTGATCGGATAGCAAACACTTGTCCGAAGTGAATGACCGGTGGTACATATCCGCACTCTTCTATACGAGTGATAGAGGTGGTGGTCTCCATCCGTGCGGGACCAACTGTCATGTGAGAGAGTAATGAAAATCGTCCTACAGAAACATTTCGATTTGAGAGGAACAAGATTCGCTTGCTAGTACTCTCAGAGAATCGATTTATCCTCTCTTCACTCGAGACAGCTTGTTTGCAAACAATGAAATGCTGGCCATCCGAATCGAAAGAAAATGGATGTACCAGGCGAACAAAAAATAGTAACACTGAAATGTCTTGCTAATTATTGAGTGTAGTTTTGAATTTCCTATTTGGTTGAATGTATGATAAAATTATGTAATCCGCTAAAGTTCATAGCCTTCGCAATTCGCACCCTTTTTTCCTCCCTTATTTCTCGGTGGTTTTCTGAAGTTGTTGTTGACTCTCTGATTAGGAAGCAATTATAACGTTTATTTGCACAGCATGCTATTCGTATGGATGAAACTTAAAGGCAAGAACAGATGCTTTTTGAAACATGTAAAATCAAAATGACAAATGTACAACTCATTCCCTATGAGAGTAAATCTCGAATTATTCCCAAATGAAAGATATTATTCTTGCGTTCGTTACACTATATTCTTTATTACAGTTTTATCATCTTTACAGGAATAAATCTCGAATCGTTCCTAAACAAAGAAATTATTCTCGCGTTAATTACACAATATTCTTCATTCTTGTTCTTTTTCCAACTTATAAAACATAAATAGCTCAATGGACTCAAAAGCCGCTCACACAGTTTATCGTTTTTCCCTATAATCGTTAGCAACCTTTCAAACCAAACACCAAAGAATAAGGTTATGCCCACGCACTAAGGTAAAGAAGAGAGACGCGAAAAGGAGTGGCCTAGAGGATTCGGTCTGTGGACCACAGCACGAGTCCGTTATCCTTTGATTGCTGGGAGAGGGAGGTTTTGGGTGCTTTATGAAGTCAGCCTCACATGGACCCCTCCCATGCGGCCCAAGCCTTTGCTCGGCCCGCGTGGATCAACACTCGACATTGAACCGGTGGGCCAGCTGAGAGCCACAACGGGCCCGACCTACAAGAATTGAACCCATGTCCCACCACATTGATGCCCCCACATGAGTTACAAGCTCACGTAACAGAGCTCGGCGAGCGGCATCGATAAATATGCCTCTTATAAAGTGTGTATTGTCCTTATATACGCCTGATGTGGGACTTTTGTGCACAAAATTGCTTGTATTGTTTCCCTTCGTCGCACTTCATATCTCTCTATGCACGTTTGAAAACTTAATGGATTTCGAATCTTCTTCAATGTCCACTGTTCTTTGGATCGAGAAGCGGACATCACAAAGCAAAGGAGAAGAATCAAGATGGCAATCAAAATTATAAGCAAATTCTTGAAGATACTCAAATCAAGGGATTGACAGCTCTTATAATATAAGGATCTTTTCATTTATTATTTCCATTGTTGTATTGTTTACTTATGAATTGTAACACTTTGTAATATTTTTATATAGTAGACATCATCTCAATAAATTATATGTAGAGTTCAACATTCTAACACCTTTGTTCTTTTATGGTATTAGAATAGAAGTCCCGAGTTCAATTCTTTCCATGTCTCTATATACCTCCCTAATTTTATTTCCACATTTTAGGCTTAGGCCAAAGTCTAGCCTACACATGAGAGTGAGTGTTAGAGTAATTAAATATTAAATCACATATTCGTCAAAAAACTTGAGCTTTTAGAGCCGTTAGCAGTGTCCCACAAAATCTCACAAAATGATGTCGAAGAAAACTAATATGATAATTTAGTTTAATAGCTTGAAAGTAGAGATAGAGCATGTAGCCTAATTATACTTCCTCTAGTAAATGAATAGAGAAAAGGAGGAAGATAAATGGGAGAAAAGATTGATTTAAGTCCTCCAAAAATCATGTTAAAATGTAAGAATTTTGAAAAAAAAAAGAGATAAGTCACCTTCCTTCTCTTCTTCCTCACATCTTTCGGCTCATTGAGGCGTCAGAACAACAGCCCGATGCTCAATGTCGTGCTAAGGGCGGAGTACACTTTCTCGAGCTACTTAATAACATACAAACTCGAGCTCATGCGCAAAACCCCGTTCTGCAACCCATTGTTCCCACTATGAGGATGAGGAAGTCTATATTGGAGGCTATAACTTTTTTTTCGTTTACTTAAGTATCACAAATTTGAAAAAATATCCTTAGAATGAAGGTAGCTAATGAGGATGAAAAAGTTTAGATTCTTTCCTTTCAAAGCACAATGGCTAAAGGGTGAGTTTGTTTATGAGAAGAAATAAATGCTTTCATGAAGGAGTCTACTAATGAAATATAGTGAAAGTACGGAGATAGGATGAATTCTGCTTGATATGCTAGGAGAATAGGACTAAGACCAAATTAAGAGTAAGCTACAAGACATGTTAGGTGTAACTTTACAAGGTTTTGGTGATGCAGATCTTGGTGGTGACTTTGACAATAGGAAGAGCATCATGGGCTATGTTCTTACCTTAGGTGGCACTATAATCAATTGGGTGTTTGGACTTCAAAACTATTTGTCACTCTCAGCCGCTGAAGCAAAGTATGTTGACATATCTGAAGCTAGCAAGGAGATGATTTGGCTGAAATTTTAATTAAAAGAGATAGGCAAGAAGCAGGACAGCAAGGTTCTTTTTGGTGGCTATCAAAGTGCTATTTGTCTTGCAAAGAATCCAGTATTTCAGTCAATGGCAAAGCACATTAAGTTGAAGCAACATCATATTCGTCAACTGATAAATAATAGGACATTATCATTGAAGAAGAATTTGGTATAGAAAATCCAATAGATACTTTAACAAAGGTTGTCACTGCTGAGAAACTAAGGCTGTGCATTACCTCTAGTTGACTTCCATGGTTAGTGATGAGGGGCTGCCGCGACTAAGACAATTTGGGTTACAAAGATAAGTGGAGACTATGAAAGACTATTACTGTTTTGAATATTAGCATCCACGCGGGAGATTGATAGAGTTGTGGAGTATGAGAAAAGTGATATTAAAGCTCAAAGCTTTTATTGCTAATGGTATACATGTAATTTCTTTATAACTATGTTTACCCTAGACTCCTGCTATATATTAGGGTAATATTTTTCATAGTGGTAACCCTGAAATTAGTAATTCTGACACTGATACTAATAATGAGGAGATTGCCTAGGTCGGCATTGTAGTTTTTCCCTTTTTGATTTTGAAATGGTTTTCCACATAAAAAAATTCGCATGTCTTCTTATTTATTTTTTCTCTTCAATGATTCATATTCCTAACAAGTAAGGCAGAAGTCCACAAGAAAGCTAAGACTCAATTTGGAAGTAAGGAAGTCTTGACAATGAAGGCAGCTAATGAGGATGAGAAAGTCTAGATTCTTTCCTTTCAAAGCACAATGGCTAAAGGGTGAGTTTGTTTACGAGAAAGAAGGAATGCTTTGGTGAAGAAATTTGTTGATGAAGGAATGGTAAAAGTGCAGAGAAATGATGAAATTCTGCTTGTTATGCTAGGAGAATAGGACCAAGACCAAATTAAGAACAAGCTACAAGACATGTCATGTGTAACTTTACAAGGCTTTGTTGATGCAGATCTTGGTGATGACTCGGACAATAGGAAGAGCACATCGGGTTGTATTTTTACTTTAGGTGGCACTGCAGTCATTTGGATGTCTAGACTTCATATTTGTGTCTCTCTCAACCGTTGAAGCAGAGTATATTGCTATATTTGAAGCAGGCAAGGAGATGATTTGGTTGAATAATTTTCTGAAGGAGATAGGCAAGAAGCATGATGCAGTGTTCTTTTGAGCAATAGTTAGAGTTCTATTTGTTTTGCAAAGAATCCCGTCTATCAGTTAAGGGAAAAGCACATTGAGTTGAAGTATCATCATACTTGTTAGTTGATAAATGATGGGATATTGTCATTGAGGAAGATTCTTGGTACAGAAAATCCAACGAATACGTTAACAAGGATTGTCACCACTGAGAAAGTAAGGTTGTGCATTGCCTTGGTTGGCTTCCATGGTTAGTGATGATGGGGCCACCACGTAGGACAATTTGGGTTACAAAGACGAGTGAAAAATATGAAAGACTATTGATGTTTTGAATATTAGCATCCAAGTGGGAGATTGATGAAGTTGTGAAGTATGAGAAAAGTGATATTAAAGCTCAAAGCTTTTACTACTAATGGCATACATCTAATTTGCATCATAACTATATATGCTTATACTGATATTAATAGTGAAGAGATTGCCTAGTATGACACTGTAGGTTTTTCCATTCTGATTTTAAAAGAGTTTTCCACATAAAAAAATTTGTGTGTCTTCTCCTCTCTTTTTTCTCTTCAACAATTTGTGTTCCTAACTAGTGGGGCAGAAATCCACAAGAAAGCTTAGACTCAATTTGGAAGCAAGTTCTGACAATGAATGCGGTTAATGAGGAAGAGAAAGTTTAGATTCTTTCCTTTCAAAGCACAATAGTTAGAGGATGAGTTTCTTTACAAGAAGAAAGGAATGCTTTGGTGAGAAAGTCTACTGAGGAAGGAATAGTGAAATTGGAGAGAAATGATGAAATTTTGCTTGATATGTTAGGAGTAGGACTAAGACCAAATTAAGAGAAAGCTACGGGACGTGTAAGGTAATTCACTTTATTTCTTGTCTTTGCACTCTATTTTCATTTTGTATTAATCTAAGTCTATGTTGCCATTTTAGTAATTCATGTCTTTTGCTTTTAAAGGTTTTAAATTTTATTTGGTTGTAATGTTAATAGAAATATAAGACCTTTTTACATCCACAACCGTTCATGAGTGTTAAGTGTGAGCTCACCTTGCCATGCACTTAGTCGGAGGGAGCAATTCTAATTTCCGTATAGGTTCCACTTGGAACCTACCCGTTGGATCATATTCCTCATTTTTTAGAACTTGAAATCTACCTTGGATACCATAGAACTTGAAACCTATCCAATCACATGTTTTAAGGTTAGTTCCAAGGTCTAGCTAAGTTCCACTTTTATTATTTATTTAATGATTGCAGTGAATCATCACTTTTAATGATCAACATTTATTGCTACAATCTACTGAGTATAAATTATATTTAGACAAATGAAAAAATATAAAACATTAATAAAGTAAAAGTCTCAGTCATAAAATGGAAGCTTAGACTAGTAGTTCCAAATTATATACTCATTATTAGATACCATGGAATACAGCAGGATCGTTCGAAGACATAGAAGAAGAAAAATACAAACATTGTTTCAAGTTTCGGATTCCAGGTTTCAAGTTCTAAATAAGTGGAACTTGAAACCTATTTGTCGAAATGAATTCCCCAATTTTTAGAACCTTGAACCTACCCTATATACCCTAGAACCTAGAACTAGATAGGTTCCTACCGATCTGGTTCTCAGGTTCCAGATTCTGCCTTGAAACCATACTCATCCCTACCAATTAGTCTCATCTGATTCAATGCAATCTGATTCTTCAAGGAATAGGATTCCAATTCCCACAATTTTCACATGTGGAGAAAAATTTGAGTTCGGATATGGATTCTACATGAAAAAAATTTACTCATAAAATGTAAAATCATATTATCTAGCTAAAGTTAGGATTGGGATATCGTTCCACTTTTCATAAGCATAACACTATGAAAAACTCAATTCCACCACTGACTACTATCACGGTGTCCCCACCGCCACCAATTGCCAACAAAGGTACGTTGGCGACTTAACTTTGTAATCGGTTATCGAAGTTGGTCGCAGGCTGCTAGACTTCGCCACGAGCCACTAGGCTTTGTGTAGGTAGTCGGACTTTGCCATTTGTATTGAGTTGCCAATAGCTAGAATTCTCCTTCGGCGACCGGATGCATTAGAAGTTGTTAATGACAAGTTTTTTTTTCCTTGTGACCAAAAATTTTACAATCCAAACAATTGAAAAGGAAAGCATGATGGAATCCATTTGAGAGTTCCTTGTCATCGAACCAATGGAGACTTTTTTTAGTGAATTTGGGATTTATGATACAAAATATGTAGCATTGCTCCTATTTAGCCCTCAAGTTTCCCAAAGATCAAACTATCAACTTTGAACTGTTTGTCTTTCTTGTATGTTCTTTATATACATGTGGCTTATAAGGTTTATATGATTTTTATATACACGTGTCTGCCTTCACCTATTAACTTAAGCATTTAGACTAGACTTTCTAACATAATATTAGAACCAGATTTTGCTCTAATTTATTTCACGTGTACATTCCTTGTTCATCATATTACACATGCCATTTCTAATTTGGCTTGCATATGAGAGGGGTTATTAAAGTATTCCACATCGCTTATCTACGATGTTCATTTATTTTATATACATGTGGTTTTCATCCATCTATTAATTGAATTTTTTGGGTTCTCCTTTCCAACATGAATAAAGACCACTAAAAGAGAAAGTCATGAAAAGCATGAAAGTATGATACAAAAATTAAGGCTAGGCCTTCTTCGTATTTTTAAGTCCTTATTAGTACTTTCTATAAAGCTAATAAGGGCTGTCTTCATGGAAACGTGGTTCATGAGTTTTTTTAATTTTCCTTCGAACTCATGATCGCCAAGAGAATGTCTCCGCCCTTATTTATAGACTACCACAATCAGGTGGCCTCAACTCAGAAATATTCTAAGATGAAAATCAAAACCTAAGAGGATTTCTCTCTTCAAGAAAGTAGTTTATGAATCCTTTATACTATTGATATAAAGAAATCTATCCTTCATTATTGAACAATATGATTAATATGTGGACCCGAAATCTATTTTGAATGTCAAATTCCATTGCATTCTAATTGTTTGGTGACACAAGATATAAGTCTTACGTTTTTACCATTACTCTCCACTTGGATTCTCAATGTTGGGAGCACGTAACAGAAGTTCGATACCTTCACTCAGAAAAATTGCTAAGAAGGAGCTCAATTCCGAACCCATCAATATATCCAGTTGGACCCACCTTCGCTCAAAAGCTTAAGCCAATAAGTTATGGGCCAAATTACTCAACAATACACTAATTATTCGATATAGGACTTCTCTAATACAACTCACATGTACATTTCAACAATTGTTGCGAAGCAAGCAATCGAACAGTAAAATTGACAGAACAAGAAAATAAATCATACATCAAATTTACATAGTTCTGTCATAGTGACCTACACTCACAGGGAGAACAATAATAAATTCCACTATATATCAAATGATACAACGTAGATCACAATCAAATTCAAGTCACTCAGATACTTTCAGTATTTTTCAAATTCCCAATTATACCCAATAACTTACACAATATTTGGCCCGTAATTCTTCACGAAATGATCTCTCAATCTCATGAAAGAATTATACAAATCTTAAACTCACAAGGTTTAATTGGTTGTGTAATTCACTACTCGAAGATCCACTACCAAGCACCCAGAACCTATGGATGTCGCACGGAAATTTGGCACCCAAGGCACACCGTATCAAAACGGCGCTTCAAGGAATCTTCTTGGGACAACAATAGCGCACCCTCTGTTCAGGGTGTCACTTGCAAAACACATGCAAGCTCAACTCTACGAAACAAGCCCTTAAACAAATAAATATTGTACGGCACCGCCAAGGAAATCTGACTCCAATTCGTAAAATACGAAATTGCCATATCCAAGACAAAGTCAAATTCTTGAGTGCAACTGCAACGCTCATTAGGAAAGTCAATTTCCTTTTTTTTTTACGTTTTCTTATTTTGCTTGAAATCCTCATCTCAGGCCAGGTTTCATTCGTAGGCTCAAATTCGAAATATATTTTAACACTTAGGATGATGCACATGCACTTAAGCCAGCGACTCGTAAATACCAAATGAAGACTCGAAAATTTTTAAGTATAAATACGGAGCGCCTCCGTTTCCAACCCATTTTCTGAAAAGGTCTAGCTTTCTTGGCTCTCTCTTACGCTTTGCACACCCAAAATACAAAATCTCTCGTCATTCACGAACATGAGGGACTTGCAAAGACGCCCACAGGGAGCGGGGAACAAAACCCTCCCTGAGGCGACCGCGCTCATGAAGAATCTGCGCACTCCGCAGGCAAATCTAGCTAATATCGAACTTCTCGTGTGCCTCGCTGCCATTTTACTAATCTTGCTCAACATCTTCGGCTCATCAAGGTGTCGGCACAACAACTGGAAGCTCAGGATCCTGTTATAGGCAGCATACACCCTCTCGAGCTACCTGATCGCATACACGCTCGGTCTCATAACTGAAGCGTCATTCCGAAACGAGATGCTACCAGTTTGGGCCATTTTCCTGATGATCTTCTTTGGGAGCTCAGACTCCGACTCCGTCCACAGCCTCGAGGACTGTGAGCGGTGGAAGAACTATGGTTGGCAATATGTGATCAAGTTCACCGGGGTAATCTTTGTTGTTCATGTATAGGATCACGTCGTGGATGATTTCGGTGCTATTTATTCTAGGCCTAACGGTGCCGCTCAAGTTCAGTAATAGAGCAGCATCTCTCCTTATTGCGAGTAGGTATGGCCGACAGAGGACCACCAAATTGATCGCCGACTACATGAGCTCTGAGCACCAGTCGTCAAAGGGCGATCTCGATCCTTGCCAGATGAGAGGATACAGCTATGTTGTGAAAGTGGGAAAGACAAGTTCAACGTCAACAAAGAAGCTGAAATAAAGAGAAGCTGCAGCACAATGGGATGCGCCCAACTACCGTGAGTCATTGAAAATCACTGACAGAGTTGTCACCATCGAGAAGGTGTGGAAATGCGATGGATGGCTTTTCGAGATCGGACGGTGGGGACAAAGACAGCAAGCTCAAGGATATTTGCCTCTCGTTTTCGCTCTATAAGCTTCTTTGGTTAAGATTTAGCGGCCATTCATTGCCCAAACAAGCTCACGAAAAGTTGTGGAAGTTGATTCAGCACTTGTTTGCTGGAGGAAAAGGCTACGAGCGAGCATTTAGGGTCGTTGAGCTAGAGCTTTCCTTTCTTTTCGATTCTTTCTACACCAAATACCCGATCATCTTCCTGCCGACCGGTTGGAGAATAAAGGTTATAGAGCTCTTACTTATGGTCACTGGTTCTCTGCTGACGATTGGACTTTGTTTCCAGTACAACTCAAATAGACATAAAGATGAACTTCAACTGGCTACTCAAGGCGGGTGGAGCATCGACGTTCTCGTGACGGCACTAATTCTAATAGTATTTACATGCGGAGAGCTCGTGCAGTTTTTCTTCATGGCCATCTCGGAGTGGGCAAAAGTGTCATTGCTATGCGATTATGTACAAACTCCCTCGTGGCGCAAGAACAAAGGGATCGAGAAGCTGATAGAACTAATATGCCGGACGCAGTTACTGAAGCCTTGGGAAAGGAAACTTTGCCAATACTCGCTTCTCGAGTCGTATGATTACACCCCTTCGAGGTGGCTGTACAATTCCTTCACAATTATGTTTATTGATCTTATAAGGGACGGTCAAAAACACAGCGCCCCCGCCAATCTGTCCTTGGAAGTGAAAAAGCCGTTTTCCGTTCTTTAATGTTGAATCCCGAGACACTGAAGAATGGAGAAGCTTCTTTGAGACGAAACAACATGGCAGATAAGTTTGCGTGGGCATGTAGGCTCGAGACGCAAACTCAAGTGATAATTGTGTGGCACATTGCCACAAGTATTTTCGAGCACTCGGTGCCGATATCATATTTGATTTCAGATCCGGACTACCTTACGGCGATCAGCTTATCCAAATATCTCGCTTACTTGGTAGCGTTCTGTCCGAATTTATTACCTGATCACCCTTACGATTTAGAGTATGCTTTCAATGAAATCATTATCGAAACAAGACGCTTGCTCAAAGGCTGCAAGACCAGAGAAGAAAGAATCCGAGCATTGAACAGGATCAGTAATACAATGTATAATAATGGTAGAGTGATAATGCAGGGTGCGCAGTTAGGGCAGGAATTGCTGAAAGAAGAAAGAGGTCGGCAGTTTATTTGGAAGGTATTGGCCGAGTTTTGGGCGGAACTTATGGTGTATGTGGCTCCATCGGACAATGCGAAAGCACACGCGGGGCACTTGAAGATGGGTGGGGAGTTCGTGACTCACTTATGGGCTTTGGTCTGTCATGCCGGCATCGAGCGAGAACATCGTGTTGAGCGACCTACTTTCAACAGAAGCCAAAGCTAGACCAGTTGATTGTGATATTGCACGAGGACGGGACCCATAGTGTGTGTCCTTTGGGATTAGTCAAGACAAAAGTTCGGATACTCTGTTCTCTAAAAAAAAATAAGTAAAAAGAAGCAAGTGGCTAGTGTTATATTTGAGTGGATTTACTATGTACAAGTCTATAAATAAGAGGGTCCGTGCTTTATGTGACTGAGATTGGATAGGTCGCTACATATGTTTCATTTGAGTGTGATTAAAACTTTTTATCTTTCCTACTCGTTCGATGTCATACTTCTTAAGCTATATCTTTTGTAAGGATATGTCCAAATTAAAAGCTATCTCTTTGGGAGGTTTATTTCTCTATATAAATTGCAATCTATATGCACACTTTAACACAACATGTCCACGACATCACGGCGAACTTCTTCCAAAATGTTACAATTTCCTCTAGTGTTAATTTGCTACTTTTGGTTACTTGAAAAGATTGCTCTATACTTCTTGCTGATAGTCTTGCCGACGCCGACCAAAGAAATGAGTCGAAGAACAGAGCATAAGAAAAGTATCTCAGGTTGTACATTGCATATTCGCCATTCTCTAACTTAACTTCATAAAATGTTCCGTACACATAATGAAACATAATCACAATTGATCGGGCACACGATATAAAGTACCTACAAAATCCTAAAATGTATGTTTGTTGACACCTATATTCATACCAACAAGCCAAGCAGGCATTTTTGTAGATATTAAAGTAAATAATAAATAATAGAAAAAGGAAAAAAATAAAATATTAGTAAATCAAATAAATAAGTAAATAAAGACAGAAAGAGCCAACTCAATTATGCCTTTAGCCCATCAATCACTTTGGTCTAAATAGAACTAATTCAACTCGGCCCAAAGACCAATCTCTCGGCACGCCCAACCCATTTTAATTGACCCACCTCAGCCCATTAAACGAGGAATGTGCGTGTGGGAGGGAATGATGAACAAAACAAAATCAGTGCACGCGGTCGACAATGCCTTGGCTCTCTCCCGAGGAGAATCGACATCGACACGTAACACGATATGACGTGCAATTCTCAAAAATTAGAAAATTCCGACACGTTGTAATACATTATATATTAAATGTATATTTTTATATATAGATGATAAATTATCATTTTTATGATTATTTCAATTAAATTAATTTGATTCAAATCCAAAAATAAATAATAATAATAATAAGAGCTTAGAATGAATTTATACTAAAAACATTAATATACCATTTTAATTTTGGGGCTGGCTGGGTGTATTAATTTTGGGGTGGCTGAATATATGACTTCAGTATATATATATATTTTTGAAAGATTTACATTTTGACCCTTAATTTATTTAAAATGTTTAAAATAATAGTGTGTTGGGAAGCTGGACTAGCGTGTAGCTGGCGTGTCTAGAGCGTTGACTACGTGTCAAATGTCTGACACTTGTTGACCATGAGTTGCTCATGTGTCCAACATGTCCAACACCAATGCGGAGATTTCCAAAAAATAGGGATGAGCAGTTTTAGATTTCATACATGTTACACCTGAAAATCTAGAACCTACCCATAGGAATAGGTTCCTCATTTTTTGAAACCTGAAAGTTACCTTACATACCTCGAAACTTGGAACCTATCCTATTACAAGTTCCAGGTTGGTTCCAAGGTCTACATAGGTTCCATTTGTATTATTAATTGAACAATTGTACTGAATCATCATTTTTTATGATCACCACTTGTTGCTACGATCTACTGATCACAACTTATTTTTAGACACATGAAGAATATCAAATAATTACTAGTCATAAAATGAAAGCTGATACTAGTGGTTCTAGGTTATACATTTGTCATCTAATACCATGAAACACCGCAGGATCACGTGAAGATATATGTGAAAAAAAAAAAAAAAAAACTTATTTAGGGTTTCAGGTTCCAAGTTCTAGGTTCCCCCTATTTATAACCTGGAACTTACCTATCAAAATAGGTTCCTCAATTTTTGGAACCTAGAATCTATCTTGCATATCTTAAAACCTAAAACCTGTAGGTTCCCACTTATTAGGTTTCTAAGTTTCAAGTTCTATCCTGGAACCACTTCACCCCTACCGAAAAGTGTCCATCCTTCCTAGGCACTCTCTAGTTTCTCTCTCCACAACAACCTTAGATTCTCCTATAAAAGGAAATTTCACTCTACACCAAGGGGAGGACATTAGACGCATCACAGAGAACCATTTCTAAAAATACGTCACGAATAGAATACCAATAACATCCGAGAGTAGAGAGACACTCACAAAAATCGATCCACAGCTTTTTCCAATTGTCCCGTCGTTGCCATCCATAAATTCGAAAGAGCACTGATCATGCTCTATTCTCCTTGCTTCATGGCGGAGAATCTTGAAGTAATTAAGGCTATGTTTATTTTGCAAAAAATAAATAATTTAAAAAATATTTTTCAAAAAACGATGGCATATATCATTTGAAATAATTAATTAGTTAATGAAAAATATTTTAATCATCGACAACAATTTATATTTAAACATTTTTGTGAACGATGAAAATACTTTTTGTCAATTCATTTGGAAGCGATACAAGTGATCATTTTTAGGAAAATATTTTTCAAATCATTCATTTTTCGTGTAACAAACACATCTTAAATGTCGCTTGAGAATCCCTCACTAGCCTTGATTTCATTAGTTGACATCCGTAAGAGCTTTAATGGTTGATTCAGTGCTCTTCACAGCTTTAGTACCACCGATAAACCAGGTAATCTTCTCACTCTTTTATTGCCCTGTTTTGACGAGAATAAGAACCAATATATCATGTTTTCGGTTAGTATAGAATCTGCTCCATTTGAATTTGGGTAAGTGATTACGTATATCATGCACTGTTTTCGTAATTAAGTCACGCGAGCTCCATCCAACACCATGCATCTCCTTGGGTAGTTAACTCGTCTCCAATATTGCTGGTATCGCCTATGGGGCGGAATTATCACCAAGGCAACCGCATTGCCCATGAGGTGGGAATTGTACTTTGAGACTATCTGTTGGGCCTTATTGGTAGTTTGGGCTTGGGCCCATGAATAGCTACTTTACCTATATATTTCATTTCTCTTGTAATTGAGGGACATAATAGAGAAATGTGAAATACTAATTATAGTGGAATCATCTATTAGACATAACCCTAGTTGAAGGGTGATACATGCGTGGGCGAGTGATTCTGAAAATGGGGACTTTTCTAGGTAATGTGTATGGATGGTTGGGTGTGTGTGGGATGGTTGTCGATGGGTAAATTGCAAAATACAGGATTGAATATGATCACCACCAAGGTATAAAGGATACACCACCAACTAAGGATGAGGATTGGGATGGACAAAGTTCGCCACCAAGGCTTAAAGGACAAGCCACTCGACACGGATACATGACTTCGGGATAAGAGAAGCTCACCACAAGGCCTAATGGAAAACCACTAGTCGAGGATAAAGCACTTCTTGGTTCACCACTGAGGAGTAATTCACTCTCTAAGGATAAAGAAAGTAGAATAGGAGTAATCCATTCTCCAAAAATATTCACTCACACAGATGAAAATCTCGTTTATTTTCATTCATCAAAGTCTTGTCTGCGTTTCAATAGAGAACTATCCTCTTTTTAGGGAAAATGATATAAACAGTTTCTGAATTTTGGCTCAATATGCAATTTAGTCTATAAACTTTTAATTTGTTCAAAGTCGTCCTTGGTACATGTTCAATTTAATCTTTGAACTATATAAAAATGTTTAATATAATTTTTTCATTAATTTAAATTCAGGAATTACATTGAATATTTTCATATAGTTCATGGATTAAATTGAACATGTACTAGAAGTATAAAGATCACATTGAACAAATTAAAAATTCAAGGACTATATTAAATATTAGGTTAAAGTTTAGGGACTACATGGAACAAATTAAAAATTCATGGATCAAATTGCACATTGGGCCAAAATTCAGAAATTGTTTGTGTCGTTATCCCCTCTTTATATAGAGGGACTAAGACATAGGAAATCACCAAACATGAAAGAGACATGGGAACTACTCAAATATTTAAGGACTCAAGAACTAGAAAGGAATTAAAGTTCAGGAAACTTGGAAAATGTATAGAAACTTGTAATCTTGACTCTTCAGCTTTTGCGGTTCACCTTCCCACATTTGTCCATCAATTTTGACCAAAGGATAATTATCTCAATAAATAAGCAAATGTCATAGGAAATTGCTTAGATCAACCTTCCATCGATATGTTATCGATCTGCATCAAAATCAGAAACTAATCTTGGTGAAACGATACTGAATTGGCTAAGTCAATAATCGATAATAACGTGGCAATTAATTAGCATTTTCATACTGGATTCATCGAAGCAAGTTGTGAATAAAATCAGCTTTGGCTTGGATGAACATTGATTGTGCTGGGCTCATCGATGGAATCAAGTCGGAACTTAAGGAAGATTCCATGGAATTAGATGCTCCCACATCAAAGGGTAAATTGAGATAAAAATCTTGTGTCTCAATTTTTTTTTTCGCTTTTACTCTCCATTCTTTATGATTGTACGCTGAAATCCTAACACTATCTAACTCTTCACCGCTGCGGTCACATCGCCTCATGAGGCGTGAATTAGCACTAAACTTACCAAGAGCCACCCTACATTAGCTTAATTTGTAATAGGAAGATCATGAGAGGAGCTTGTAAGTTTTCCACATCAAATGATGTGAGCCCGCTTCACACATAACTTGAATCCATTCATTCATTTCTTCGATGAGAGCATTCGCCCCTAGCCCCCCCACGTCTAAACTGAAGCGAAAGATTCGGTTTAAGAAGTAGAGATAATAATTTCTCTCAAGGAGCGCATATAATGCAGGCTTACATAGCTAATCTCCATTAATAAACGACAAAAAAGCAATAGATCATCCGTTGATAAGAAAATTGGAGTGTGATAAATGGTGTATAATAAGATATAATCCAAAAGAAAAAAAAATGATGGCATTCCGAGTATGGTCCAACGAAAAATGCCTACATTTTTTTGTTTTCCACTTCAGACAACTTTGGTTCAGCTTCAGTCAAGAAGTATCGGTGTCCGAAGAAAATTGGGCTCCAATTCACGAATAAATCATATATTAGTTGCACAAGGCCCAATTAAAACCTCAATGGACAACCACTAATCAGCCCGTGAGAGAGAAAGACCGAGAATACACAAAATCGGGTTCAAACTGGACAGTTGCGAACGACCGAAATCCATTTGAAATGAATAGTAACGCAACTCCAAAAATTCTGAAATTTGGATATGTTATACAAAACATCTTGATAATCATTTTCCGTGAAGAACTCGAAACCCAGTTTCAACCGTAAACACCTCGTTTTGTCGCTTGAAGCCAGACAAAAATCAACCTGCCCGGTCAGACCGCCTGACCATCAAAATGCATTTCATCCAGTACCCAAATCATTTTGGAAAGTCTTGAAATTTTTATATGTTATAGAGACGAATGTACTTAAAAATTTTCGTGAGGGAAGTTTGTTGAAAAGGGGTCTGGAAAAATTTATAAAAATTGAACAGACCCGAAGGTCGGATGTACAGTAAATCCGGTAGACTGATTCGGTCCAATAATGGGCTTACGAATGGCATTAAATGACCTCCAAAAATTCCCAAATTAAATTATGTCATACTTCAAGATGTTATGAACAACTTTCATGAAGAACACTTCCTCAAATTCGGCCCACACAAGTCGCACCAAAAATAGCAAAATCCATCGACGCAGCAGTAACCTCAACGGAACTCAACCAACATGCACCACCAAGCAAACTCAGCACAACCAGCCACTAAACCAATAATCCACAGCCCTTAAACCATCCCTAAATCATCACATTAGGCCATTAAAATCACCACAAAATCAGCCCTAATCAGTCCACACTAATTAACCCCTAAAATACCTAATAATCCCTAAACCTCATCTAGAAATGTACATTAGCCTAATTAAGATTTAGGGTCAAACTCACTAGGTTTAAGGCTTCAAATGTGGGCCGGACAAAGAGAGAAATGGGCCGAACAGCAGCGGGCGTCGCCCGGACCAGCAGCAGCGAGTGGCGGCTCCCTCAACGGCACTCGGGCGGGCGACGGTGGCGGGCGGCGCCCGCTAAGCTGGGCGCTTAAGGGGGATGATGGTGGCGGTGATGGTGTGAGGGTGATCGTGGGTGGTGGTGATGGCGAGAGGGAAAAGGGCTGGTCTGGCGTGCTGAAAATTGAGAGGTGAAACAAGAAGCAGCAGCGACCAAGAAGCAGCAGCAGCAGCAAAAGTAGAAGAAGAAGGGGAAGAAGAAGAAATGATAAGAGTTGGTGGGGAGTCGTGGGGCTGGTCAGCAACAGCATGGGAAAGTCAGGAAGTCAGCAAGCGTGGAGGAGGAGGGGAAGTCAGCAGGTCAGCAACGCAAATGCAGAGGCAAAAGCTGTACGCGAAGGAGCATGGGGCTGCATGGGTCAATGGTCAGCAAAACACACGTGAAGGTGCAGCAAGAACAGAAACACGTGAGGCAGTCAGCGGGCGTGAAGGAAGAGAGGAAGTCAGCGGAGAGGAGGGTCAGTCGGCGTGGGGGGGTTTCGGCGAGGAAGGAGGAGAAGAGAGAGAAGAGAGAGAGAGAGAGGGGGGGAGGGGAAATTAAAAAATTATACTCATTCTTATATTAAACGCAAACCGAGGGTCCAAATTCAAATCCGAAAATTGCCTATCGATCTTAAATAGGCCTCGCACATAAAAAGGGACAAAGGTCAAATTAATGAAACCAAATTTTTACGAGGGGTCTACTAGTCTAAATTCGCACCTAGTCCAAAAACTCTAGCTTTTCCATTATTCCTGACAACCTCGATACTGGCCACATTAATGTCGACACCGTCTAATTTATTTCGTCCTGAAACTCCCGAAAATTGACTGCCAAGTTCAGGGTCTAAATAACGGCAAAAATTTGATCGAGTGCGATTCTAGCGAAATCTCTAGTTTAAAATAATTACCGAGAGTGATCAGTTCTCGGGCGAGATTCTACTATAAGCACACTGACAAATCACGCGTTTTATAAACCCCAAAAATAGATCAAAAATCCGGAATGTTACAATTCTTCCCCCCTTACAAAAATTTCGTCCTCGAAATTTACAATCCAACCCGACTACTCAAACAAATGGGGGTACTGGTGTCGCATCACTTCCTCGCTTTCCCATGTGGCGCCTTCCGTCCCGTGATGTTCCCAAATGACTTTGACCAAAGGAATCATCTTGTTTCTCAACACTTGTTCCTTCCTGTCCTCGATTCGCACCGGCTTTTCCACGTACGACACTCTGTCGTCGACGTCTATTATCTCATGGTTCAGCACGTGGGTCGGGTCTGGTTCGTACTTCCTCAACATCGACACGTGGAAGACATTATGAACTTGTGATAAATTCGGCGGCAAAGCTAGGCGATAGGCTAACGTTCCAACCCTTTCCAAAATCTCAAACGGGCCTATGTACCTTGGACTCAGTTTTCCTTTCTTGCCGAATCGAGACAGTCCTCTCATTGGCGAGATCTTGAGGAATACATGGTCACCAACTTGAAACTCCAATGGTCTACGCCTTCGGTCCGCGTAACTTTTCTGGCGACTCTGGGCTGTTCTCAACCTTTCCCGGATAATTTTCACCGTTTCCACCGACTGTTGAACCAACTCTGGACCCGTTATACTTCTTTCTCCTACCTCCTCCCAACACAACGGTGTTCTGCAAGCTCGCCATATAATGCTTCAAATGGTGCCATTCTGATGCTCTGCTGAAAACTGTTATTGTAGGCAAATTCCACCAAATGCAACCGTTCTTCCCATTTGCCCTGAAAATCTAGCACACACGCCCTCAACATGTCCTCCAAAGTCTGAATAGTCCTCTCAGACTGGCCATCCGTCTGTGGATGATAGGCTGTACTGAATTGTAATTTAGTTCCCATAGCAGATTGCAGACTTTTCCAAAAATTTGCAGTAAATCTAGGATCACGGTCCGAAGTAATTGATACTGGCACCCCATGAAGGCGAACGATCTGCCGTACGTATAATTCTGCCAATCTTTCTAGCTCGAAGTCCTTTCGCACTGCCAGGAAGTGCGCTGACTTTGTCAGTCTATCTACTATCACCCAAATAGAGTCGTGTCCCCTCTGGCTCCTTGGCAGTCCCGTTACAAAGTCCATCGTGATGTGCTCCCATTTCCATTCGGGGATTTCCAACGGTTGCAACATTCCACCAGGCTTGCAATGCTGTGCCTTCACCTGTTGGCACGTCAAACACTTGGCCACGTGCTTGGCCACGTCCACTTTCATTCCGTTCCACCAATAGTGCTGTCGGAGATTCTGGTACATCTTAGTGCTGCCCGGGTGAATACTGTAATTGCTCCTATGAGCTTGAAAGAATCTCTTCCTTGAGCCCCAAATCATCGGGCACGCACAAACGTCCTCGAAACTTAAGAATTCCATCCTCGGACACCTGAAAGTCCGGTTTCCTCTTAGTGTCGTCCATACTCAAGATTTTCTGAATCCCAAGGTCCGTAGACTGCAACGTCTTAATCTTGGCTTGCACTTCCGGCTCAATCCTTAATGTCGCCATCAGACCGGAGAGGTGTCCTACCTCAAACTTAAATTCTGAGTCCCGCACTCCCTCTAATAAAGTCCATTCTTTAACCAGCAAATGCGCGATGCTCGATTTCCTGCTCAAGGCATCTGCTACCCGGTTGGCCTTTCGGGGTGATACAATATGTCGCAGTCATAGTCCTTCAACAATTCCATCCAACGCCTCTGTCTCATATTTAGTTCCTTCTGCGAAAACAAGTACTTGAGACTCTGATGGTCCGTGTAGATTTGAAACCTTTCTCCACATAAATAATGCCTCCAAATTTTAAGCGCGAAAATAATTGCTGCCAGTTCCAAGTCGTGGGTCGGATAGTTCATTTCATGAGGTCTTAACTGTCGCGATGCATAAGCAACCACTCTTCCATGTTGCATTAGCACGCATCCCAATCCTCTAAGCGAAGCATCGCTATAAATCTCATACCCGCCCGGTCTGAAGGGATCGTCAAATACTGGCGCTGTCGTCAATCTTTGCTTCAGTTCCTGAAAACTCTCTTCACACTTTTCGGTCCATTCAAACTTGGTTTCCTTCTTAAGCAACCTCGTCAATGGAGTGGCTATAGCTGAGAATCGTTCCACAAATCTCCGATAATAACCCGCTAGTCCTAGAAAGCTTCGAACCTCAGGAACTGTCGTCGGTCTCGGCCAGTCCATTACTGCTTCAATCTTTGCCGGGTCCACGGAGATTCCTTCTCCGGATATTATATGCCCAAGAAATGCTACTCGGTTCAGCCAAAACTCGCACTTGCTAAACTTAGCATATACAGTGCGTGCTCCCTTAACGTTTGTAGAACCTTTTTCAAATGCACCTCGTGTTCCTCGGAACTCTTCAAATACACTAAAATATCGTCAATGAAAACAATGACAAACTGGTCTAAGAATTCCTTGAATACCCGGTTCATTAAATCCATGAAAGCAGCAGGGGCATTAGTCAGTCCAAATGGCATCACTGTGAACTCATAGTGTCCATATCTAGTCCTGAACGCTGTCTTTGGAATATCCTCCCTTTGGATCCTTAACTGGTGATACCCTGTCCTTAAGTCAATCTTAGAAAATACCGATGCTCCTTGCAACTGGTCGAACAGGTCGTCAATCCTTGGGAGGGGATACTTATTCTTGACCGTCACTTGATTTAGCTGACGGTAGTCGATACACAACCTTAGCGACCCATCCTTCTTTCTGACAAATAATACCGGCGCTCCCCATGGAGACGCACTCGGTCGGATAAAACCTTTGTCCAGTAGTTCCTGCATCTGGACCTTCAATTCCTTCAACTCTGACAATGACATCCTGTAGGGCGGCTGCGAGATTGGCTCAGTCCCAGGAGCCAACTCGATAACGAATTCCACTTCCCTTACTGGCGGCAATCCCGGCAATTCTTGAGGAAAGACATCGGGAAAATTGCACACCACTGGTATATCCTCAAGCCGCATTTCACCTACTGTCGGATCAACCACACTGGCTAAATAACCTTGATAGCCCTCGTCCAACAACTTGGTTGCTTCCACAGACGAAACCCAAGGGATCGAGGTTCCTCCTCGACTCCCTACAAACTCAAATCTAGGGTGTCAGCCGGGCTAAACTGGATCACCCTACTACTACAGTCCATTACGGCGTTCTGCTTAACTAACCAGTCCATGCCCACGATCAAATCAAAATCATACATTGGTAACACAGCTAGGTCTATCCTGCTTTCTACCCCACCAACCACTATCTCACAATTCGGGCATCCTAGGGATATGCATATCTTATCCTTCAATGGCGTAGTCACACACAATTGCGCTTCTAACATAACAGGCTTTAATCCAGTCAATTCAACAAACTGAGCAGATATAAACGAATGTGATGCTCCCGGGTCGAATAATGCATACGCTATATGATGGCACAGAGAAATCATACCTGTGACCACCCCTGGCGCATTCTCCACTTCCCTTCGCGCCATTGCATACACCCGTCCTTGTGCCGGCGGCCTGTTTCCATTAACCGGCGGCGGATTCCCAGTCTGATTTCCAATCCTATGTTGTTGCATCGGGGGTCTCGCGGGGCGTTGCTGGGGGCAATTCCTAATTTGATGGTCCAAACTCCCGCATTTGAAGCAAGCCCCAAATCTGTTCTGCGTTGAAGGTTCAGCTTCCCGATGTTTTTCTTAATAGGGGGAACGAATCGCCTGTTTCCCGCCATCGGTTTCTTCCCAAGACGGCGGTTGTCCCTAGCCAGGGCGAATCGCGATCCAGAGGCGGCTGCCCTATCAGTCTGATCCCGCTCTATAGCCTGAGCCCGTTCATACATCTCACTATAGTCCTTGATGTTCAGCGATATCATCTGACTCCTCAAGTCTGGTTTCAGTCCATCCCGGAATCTCCGCGCCTTGTCCTCAGGGTGCTCTACCATCCTTAGCGCGAACCTTGATAATCTTGTGAATTCTGCTTCGTACTGATCAATTGTCATCGATCCTTGGCGGAGTCTCATAAATTCCGCTAATTTCCTTTCTCTAGCACTCTCAGAGAAGAACTTCCCCAAAAAGCTCTCAGAAAATATAGCCCACGTCTGAGCAGTTCCCTCGGGAAACACCCTTCCTTTAGTGGCCTTCCACCAATCATTGGCGTTGTCCTGTAGTTGGTACACAGCCAGTGTTACTTTTTCAACCTCAGTGCACCCTAGCACTTCGAAAGCCTTCTCCAGTTCCTCGATCCAGCGGGTGCGGTCTCAGGGTCACCCTTGCCATTGAACTTTGGCGGCTTCAGTTTCAAAAACTGCTCTACCAATTTAGACATCGGCCTAATCACATTCACCGGTCCCGGAATTGGATTCTCCACATTTCCCTGATTCCCACCATTTCCATTGTTTCCATTGTTCCCATTAGCCCCGTTAGCAGCAGCGATGGCAGCCTCAACAGCAGAAGCAATAGTGGCATTTCTTTCCTGCTCTAGTCTGCCTCCCAAAATCCCAGCTTCCTCAAGGGCTCTTAGGATTTCATCTACCCTCGGATCCTCCGCAACCCTTACTTGCGGTTCTACATGGTCCTGCTCACGACCTCGGCCTCTACCTCGACCTCTTCCACGGCCTCGACCTCTACCTCTTCCTGGGTTACTCGCCTCTCCAACTTGTAAGTCCATCCTCCTGCTATAATTCCTATATCGGGATTAGAGACCTAACCCAAGCTAAACCGGTCTAAGGTCTTAGGCAGAGGACTTAACGCTATAACAATTAATCACTCGGCATGCAATTAAGCATAAATAACACGAGACTTCAATCACAAGAATACGTGTACTGACCTCGAGTCCTGCCGCACCTGCACCTTACGGGTTAACTAAAACAAGCACTCAATCAAACACAAGCAGCCAGGAGGTACACATAGCACACGAGGTCACCCTACTGGCTACCCAAGGTCATCGCTCCTTATCACTCCAAGCTTCGACCGAATTGGATCGAGCTGACCTTGCTCTGATACCAAATCAAACGGGGATGTCACGCCCGCACTCCTCGGTCGCCACATCCCCCTCGAGAGAGGTCGATTCGTGTCGGCGTCCCGAGACGCGTCGTCGCCGACCCAACACCCAATACTGAGAGATATAAAGCACATGCGGAAGCAGTTAAAACCACCCGTACAAATATGAATACATAACCAAGGGTATCCACCAAAATCAACATTTGTACTAACACTGGAATTCATATACAATATTCAATTACAGCCCGAATACCCAAAAATCAAAAACAGTTCAAGGCCACTATCGACAAAAAGGGGTAAGTGGCTCGAGGGTCGTGTACTACAATTAACCGGGTCTTCTCCCAAAAATGTATCGGGACACCTGTCATCCTCAAGGCCGGGGATCCGAAAATGTCGGTTTTACAACAACCGTGAGAATAAATCTCAGCGAGTAATTCCCTAAACCTAAACTAGGCTAACATGCACCTCCCGACAAGTACTAGACAGACAAAGACACGGTCTAAATAAAGACATGACTCAGGCCCTCGGCCCGAATCTAGAACTTACTTGACCCTGCCAGGTTAGGCATTAAGTCACAATAGTAGCCACGCGACAGAATTCGATCGCAACATAATCACGCGCATTTATATGTCACATCGCATGATATGCAAATGCCAGTGCTCGCACTCATGCTCATGCCTCATTAATGCATTACCGCATACTTGCACACTAGCACTCAGCCATTTCTCAATTTCCCCTTCGACCCGCGTTAAACGCATCAGGTCTATCACTTCGAGATCGATCTCTGGCCCGCGTAAAACGCATCAGGCTCATGACACATAACCCGCGTAAGACGCATCAGGTTGGTCATCTTCCGGTAAACCGGGCATCGTCCCGCGTAACACGCCTCAGGACGGGTTCACTACCCCGCGTAAAACGCATCAGGGTTTATTGTGATCACACATTCACACACCTTAATTTTATCTGAACCCCGCGTAAAACGCATCAGGGCATTTTAGGTGATCACAATGCACATGTTATTCGGGCACACTCATATATGCACATGCCGTGCCGATGCTTGAGATGCACACTCATGGCTATAACGTTCACATTTGGGCATTTATTTGCACAACACCACTTACTCAAATCACGATGCAACATGCTCAACTTGCACCACGCATATTCAATTTCATGAATCAACATGCCCAATCAGTCAATCAGTTCAAATCAGCCATCACATGGCCCAACCAATCACTCATGGCAATTCACGAATAAATCATATATTAGTTGCACAAGGCCCAATTAAAACCTCAGTGGACAACCACTAATCAGCCCGTGAGAGAGAAAGACCGAGAATACACAAAATCGGATTCAAACTGGGCAGTTGCGCAATGACCGAAATCCATTTGAAATAAATAGTAACGCAACTCCAAAAATTCTGAAATTTGGATATGTTATACAAAACATCTTGATAATCATTTTCCGTGAAGAACTCGAAACCCAGTTTCAACCGTAAACACCTCGTTTTGTCGCTTGAAGCCAGACAAAAATCAACCTGCCCGGTCAGACCGCCTGACCATCAAAATGCATTTCATCCAGTACCCAAATCATTTTGGAAAGTCTTGAAATTTTTATATGTTATAGAGACGGATGTACTTAAAAATTTTCGTGAGGGAAGTTTGTTGAAAAGGGGTCTGGAAAAATTTATAAAAATTCGAACAGACCCGAAGGTCGGATGTACAGTAAATCCGGCAGACTGATTTCGGTCCAATAATGGGCTTACGAATGGCATTAAATGACCTCCAAAAATTCCCAAATTAAATTATGTCATACTTCAAGATGTTATGAACAACTTTCATGAAGAACACTTCCTCAAATTCGGCCCACACAAGTCGCACCAAAAATAGCAAAATCCATCGACGCAGCAGTAACCTCAACGGAACTCAACCAACATGCACCACCAAGCAAACTCAGCACAACCAGCCACTAAACCAATAATCCACAGCCCTTAAACCATCCCTAAATCATCACATTAGGCCATTAAAATCACCACAAAATCAGCCCTAATCAGTCCACACTAATTAACCCCTAAAATACCCTAATAATCCCTAAACCTCATCTAGAAATGTACATTAGCCTAATTAAGATTTAGGGTCAAACTCACTAGGTTTAAGGCTTCAAATGTGGGCCGGACAAAAAGAGAAATGGGCGAACAACGGCACGGACCAGCAGCGTCGTGGCGGCTCCCTCCGGACCAGCAGCAGACGGTGGCGGCGGCTCAACGGCGGGGGGGATGATGGTGGCGGTGATGGTGTGAGGGTGATCGTGGGTGGTGGTGATGGCGAGAGGGAAAAGGGCTGGTCTGGCGTGCTGAAAATTGAGAGGTGAAACAAGAAGCAGCAGCAGCAAAAGTAGAAGAAGAAGGGGAAGCAATGGTAAGAGTTGGTGGGATGGTGTGGTCAGCAGATGGGAAATCGTGGAAGTCAGCAAGGTGGAGAAGGAGGGGAAGAGGTGGCAGCGCAAAATGCAGAGGCAAAAGCTGTACGCGAAGGAGCATGGGGGCATGGGTCAATGGTCAGCAAAACACACGTGAAGGTGCAGCAAGAACAGAAAAACGTGAGAGGTGAAGGGTGAAAGAGGAAGCGGAGAGGAGGGTCACCGGCGGGGGGCAGCAAAGGAGGAGAAGAGAGAAGAGAGAGAGAGAGAAGACTCATTCTTAATTGAAAAGAGGGGAAAATTGATCGATCTTAAATAGGCCTCGCACATAAAAAAAAAGGGTCTACTAGTCTAAATTCTTAGTCCAAAAACTCTAGCTTTTCCATTATTCCCGAGGCCACATTAATTGAGACATGGGAACTACTCAAATATTTAAGGACTCAAGAACTAGAAAGGAATTAAAGTTCAGAAACTTGGAAAATGTATAGAAACTTGTAATCTTGACTCTTCAGCTTTTTTGCGGTTCGCCTTCTAACATTTGTCCATCAATTTTGACCAAAGGATAATTATCTCAATAAATAAGCAAATGTCATAGGAAATTGCTTAAATCAACCTTCCATCAATATGTTATCTATCTGCATCAAAATCAGAAACTAATCTTGGTGAAATGATAATGAATTGGCTAAGTCAATAATTGATAATAACTTGGCAATTAATTAGCATTTTCATGCTGGATTCATCGAAGCAAGTTGTGACCAAAATCAGCTTTGGCTTGGATGAACATTGATTGTGCTGGGCTCATTGATGGAATCAAGTCGGAACTTAAGGAAGATTCCATGGAATTAGATGCTCCCACATCAAAGGGTAAATTGAGATAAAAATCTTGTGTCTCAATTTTTTTTTTCACTTTTACTCTCCATTCTTTATGATTGTGCGCTGAAATCCTAACACTATCTAACTCTTCACCGCTGCGGTCACATCGCCTCATGAGGCGTGAATTAGCACTAAACTTACCAAGAGCCACCCTACATTAGCTTAATTTGTAATAGGAAGATCATGAGAGGAGCTTGTAAGTTTTCCACATCAAATGATGTGAGCCCGCTTCACACATAACTTGAATCCATTCATTCATTTCTTCGATGAGAGCATTCGCCCCTAGCCCCCCACGTCTAAACTGAAGCGAAAGATTCGGTTTAAGAAGTAGAGATAATAATTTCTCTCAAGGAGCGCATATAATGCAGGCTTACATAGCTAATCTCCATTAATAAACGACAAAAAAGCAATAGATCATCCGTTGATAAGAAAATTGGAGTGTGATAAATGGTGTATAATAAGATATAATCCAAAAGAAAAAAATGATGGCATTCCGAGTATGGTCCAACGAAAAATGCCTACACTTTTTGTTTTCCACTTCAGACAACTTTGGTTCAGCTTCAGTCAAGAAGTATCGGTGTCCGAAGAAAATTGGGCTCTACTTCAACAAAAAGCCCAAAGTGATGAGTACAAATTCACATAGAATCTTTATTGAAAAAAGTCCATGTCAATGCCGGCCATTCTACATAGTATGGCCAACATCCATGTTAGCAATTTCTGAATACAATTGGCCAAATGGACTCAATTGGTACAAATATAAAAGGTTTTAAGACTCAATTGGTAAAAAAAAATTGTTTAAAACTAAATTAACACAATTGCAATATGTTTAGGACTTTTTGGGTAATTTTCCCAAACCTAACCACACCATATGCAATACCCAGCAAATCCTAAAATGAACCTCTCTCTCTCTCTCTCTCTCTCTCTCTCTCTCTCTCTCTCTCTCTCTCTCTCTCTCTCTCTCTCTCTCTCTCTCTCTCTAATACCATATGTTGAGTCCCACTGATCATGCACATTTTCTCCAACCATGTAGTTGACATTCTCCTACCACTACACATCTAATTGAGTTCGAGCATAGTCTGCACCGATACATCTACTCTAAATTCTCATTATACCAAATTGACTTGGAACACTGCCAATATGTCCCCTTCTTTCCACATTCCATATTCTCTAGTCCTTACATTCCATCTCGGCTCGAGTATCAGTACTACACAGCTCCACTTCTGCTTGTTATGACTGAAATGACATGGATGTTCAACTTTTAAGATGCTTTGTTGATTGGACCAGTTGGCAGTGGTCCTCACAAAATTCATGTTGAACATTTCTAGAGCAATGAGTTGCACGGATTTTGGTGGCATTATTATCATGTTAACAATGTAGTCTTACCAAAAATTATCTAGGCGCGAATGTTTGAAAAGATAGTTTGGCAATGGTATTATCATCTTCCCAATTGATACCAATTAGACAAAACAATTGCATTGGGCACGTATGGTTATGAAACTTGCAAGTGAAAAACAAGGGGAGAATTATCTAAAAAAATCCCAAATCTATTATACAGTCGCTAATTCAGTTTTAAACATTCTAATTTGATCAAAGTAGTTCTAAACATTTTGACGGTTTTCCTATATAGTTATTTCGGCTAATTTGTGCTGGAAATTGCTGGCATGGCGGCCTAGTCAGCGCCAACCGTCCTACGTGATATGACTAGCAATCTAACATGTATAATGGGGCTCAAAACGACATTGTTTTGAGAAATTTTTAATTTTTTAATTTCTCATTTTCTTTCTTTTTCTTTTTTATCTGTCATCTTCTTGAATTTTCAATCATCAAGGTTGATAGGCCTTCTTGATGGCCGGAGAGGGTCACGCCTAGATTTATATGAGGACATGGACTGTTTGGGGCAAGCAAAAATACTATTGAGCCCCGTACAACCGGTGGAGAAGAAAGAAAGGGAAAGGAAAGGAAAGATAAAATTGCAAAACTACATTGTTTTGACCCCTGTCAAACATGTATGATAGCCAGTTGATATTGACGGACCGCCACGTTGTTGATTTCTAGCCTAAATTAGCTAGAAAGATCACGTTAGAAAATCGTCAAAAGATTTAGGACTATATTGATCAAATTAAAAAGTTTACGATAGAATTGATGGCTGTAAAATATGTTTAGGACCTTTTGGACAATTTTTCGGAAAACAAGTTTGCATTAGATAAAAGAGTTTTTGCACCCCTTAATTACCATCATTGTGTCGCAACTAACTTCTATAAAATAAATTACTACTCTTTTTTCTTTTCCCTATTCGAATTTTTCCAAAAAACTGAAATCCTTTTGCAAAAACGCTAGATTTTCATTCAATAATTGGATCTTAACCTAAAAGTGCTGATTAACAAGATGTGTTTTTTTTCGAATTTGGCATTTGATATTTTAACAGTCCATTTTCTTCTGTATATTCCACTATGTCATGCTTTACTACTCGTCATGAGAGGTGACCAACCAAATTCTAAGAGAATGGTTCCAACTTTTAAGCAAAAAAATCAGCAATGCTTGCCACCAAATGCACCTTCCCACAATAATAAGAAATTAGTCATTTCAGCAGCTGCAAAAAACATATAACAGAAACACGTGTATACTCAAGACAGCGAAAACAACTAATGAAGAGCCACCACTTCCAAAACAAACAATTCAAAGTAAAGTTCATGTAACAGAAATCTTAGTCCCATTGTTGTCGTAAACTTCTACTACAAGAAAAACCTAATGATTTTGCTTGCCATCATTGCAATTTGATTTGTTACCAAGAACTTAGTTGCCACCATTGCCAAAAGAACAATAACTCGAAGCCTAAAAAGAAGAGAGTTCGGTTCACTAGAAGTTGGGAAAGCTTTAAACAAACGGACTACATCCATCTATCCTACCTAACAACAGTAATCTTTGTGATCAGCGCAATCCACGTGTTACTAACCAAAAATTACTCACGTTCCTAAATACTATATTGAAAAAAAATGCACAGGAAATCATTTATTCATGTCACTCTATTTCACATTAAATGTTCTCGTAACTATTCATTACACCCAAAACCAAAATCACCAATATGGTAATAAAACAAGAAGCAAAAAATCATAGAAGGAAACGTGCATAAAGTTGTCCTAGCTCAAAATTTTCCAAGGAAACGTGCAGAAATTTGTTCTGTCATAATAATTATTCTAATCACATAAGGACCACGAGATGCAAAAATTAAGTTGGGCATTACCTGGGTATAGGTAAGAAAAAGATACTTACCCAATAGGGGAAATTAGGATGTGCACGCACGGGCACGTTAAAGTAAAAATCGCATGGATGGAACCTGCCCGGAAACAGGATAGGCCGCCCAGGCCCCTAGTGACAATGAACTCTAGGCAATACCATACCACGCCCTAGAGGGAGCTTCCCCTGGTTTGGGATTCGGGAGGATACAGAAAGTGGGGCAGAAGCCCACAAGAATTCTTAGACTCAATTTGGAAAGTAAGGAAGTCCTGAGATTGAAGGCAGCTAACGAGGATGAGAAACTTTAGATTCTTTCCTTTCAAAACACAGTGGCTAAAGGGTGAGTTTGTTTACAAGAAGAAAGGAATGCTTTGATGAAGAAATGCTGAGGAAGGAATAGTGAAAGAGCAGAGAAAGGATGAAATTCTGCTTGATATGCTAAGAGAATAGGACTAAGAGCAAATTGGGGGAGAGAGAGAGAGAGGTACAAACGAAGGGCTAAGAGCGAGCTACGAGACATGTCAGGTACTTGACTTTATCTCTCATCTCTGTGCTCTATTTTCATTTTGTCTTAACCTAAGTCTGTGTTGTTATTTTAGTAATTCATGCCTTTTGCTTTTCAACTTTTTAAATTTTATTTGGTAGTAATGCTAGAACAGAAATGTAAGACCTTTTTACATTCACGATTGTTCGTGAGCGTTTAGTATGAGTTCACCTTGCCATGCACTTTGTCTTGTCTGGTTCAATGCAATCTAATTCCTCAAGAAATAGGATTCGGATTCCAACTATTTTCATGTGTGGAGAAAGATTTGAGTTCGGATTTGGATTCTATGTGAAATACATTTACTCATAAAATGTAAAATCATGTTCTCTAGCTAAAGTTAGGATTGGGATATCATTCCACTTTGTTATAAGCATAACACTATGAAAAACCCAAGTCCACCATTGACCGCCGCTAGCGGTCCCTAGCCTCCACCACCAGTTGCCAGCGAAGGTCATTGGCAACTAGACTCCACCATCGGTCAGCGGCGGTGGTTGCAGGCTGCTGGACTCTACCATAGGCCACCAGACTTTGTTGCAGGTAGCCACTCTTTGCCATTAGTCCTAAATTGTTGATTGCTAGAATTTGCCATCGGCCGCTGGATGCATTCACTGTCGTGAATGACAAGTATTCTCTCCTTTGTGACCCAATTTTTACAATCCGAACAATTGAAAGGGAAAGAATGATGGAATCCATTTGAGAGTTCCTTGTCATGGAACCAAGGGAGACGTTTTTTAGTGAATCTAAGAATTATGATATAAAATATGTGGCATTTCTCCTATTTAGCCCTCAGGTTACCCCAAGATAAAACTATCAACTTTGAGCTGTTTTCCTTCCTTGTTTGCTCTTTATATACATGTGATTCACGGGGTTTATATGCTTTTTTATATATATGTGGTCTCCTTTTACCTCATGGCTTAAGTATATGAATTAGACCTTCTAACATTATATCAAAGCTGGGTTCTGCCTTAATTTATTTTGCATGTACATCCCTTCGATCGTCAAATTACACATGCCGTTTTTGATTTGGTTTGTACATGAGAGGGGTTATTAAAGTATTCTACATTGCTAGCCTACGATATTTATATGATCTTTATATACATGTGATTTCCTTCATCTATTAGTTGAAGTTTTTGGGTTCTACTTTTTAACGTGATTATAATCACTCATAAAGAAAGTCATAAGAAGCATTAAAGTATACTAAATTATGCCGAGGCCTGCTTTGTATTGGTAAGTCCCTATGAGTACTTCCTATAAAGCTAATGTTAAGACTCATAATTAAAATAACCGATTGAAATAATTGTTAGCCCCATTCCAGAATCAATTGTGTTTAAACGGGGTTTGTTTGTTTCGCAGCACCCGCACCGTACAAAAGAGAACTTCGTCCAGCTCATTATATAATGAAGATAGAATCATTTTCCACAGTATCAAAATTGCACAAGTATGGATCCAGGGTTTTTGAAGCTGGGGGCTACAAATGGTCAGCTTTCGAATTTCCTTTTTTGTAGCATATATTCATCTAAGTAAAGATACAACTTCAATGCTTAATCAACTGATAGATATCTAAACGTCCAATTTGCTCTTTTCAGGAGTCTGTCTCTTTACCCTAATGGAGACAAGCACACTAAACGGTCCGGATACATTTCCTTGTATTTGTCCATCGAGGAGACAAGTAATTTTCCTCCCGATTGGAAGGTTCACGTTAACTACAAGCTTTTTGTGCATGACAAGATACGAGATGACTACTTGACCATCCAAGGTTGATCATCACATAATTTAATGAAGTCACAACTCCAATTACATCATCATCGTTTAAAATAACAACAAAGTTATATCAACCTGTGGAATTGGGTGTAGATGCTGATGGGACAGTGAGGACCTTCAATGACAAGAAGACCCAATGGGGGTTTTCTCAGTTTCTTTCCTTAGAAACATTCCAAAAGGATTCAAATGGATACCTTTTGCATGGCTTTTGTGCATTTGGGGCTGAGGTTTTTGTCCTCAATTCTACTGGGAAAGAGGAGTCTCTTACCATAATCAAAGACCCGCCCGCCAAACCAGAGATTCACTTGGAAGATGACAAACTTCTCCAAATTGGACAACGACCCTCGCTCTTATGCCTTTTCCTTCGGGCAGAGCAAATGGTACATTCCCGGACTAGAAGTTTGCAAAAGCCTTTTACCGTTATTAAAATTTATTTTTGTGGCTTACGTCTGTAAATAGAATTGGCCAAAATCTATCGTTGTTTAACTGTCATTATCGTGTGAAGGAAGTTATCGGTGTATGCCAAAGGCAATGTCCCCACGGAAGGGAAGTCGCTGTCCATGAAATTACAAGTGCAAGACCTCCCTCCGAAGAGGAAAGTGTACGCAGAATTCTATCTGCGTGTTCGGAACCAATTTAATCGTAACCATGAGGAGGAAAAAGGTATGTTTTTCATTTTTTATCTTTGTAATAGGCGTGTCTACATTGACATTTACTTTGGTTTTGCTTTTCTCACAAAGCGCACACTTTGACCTTATGTTATTCCATAAATCTCACAACTTTTACAAGGTGCAAATATTGGCACGTAAATTTGCATATAACTTAGCATAATCTTTGAATTTTGAATAGTATTTTTACTGTTGACAAAAAATATTTTTTTTTCTATTTTACTTTTGCTTAATCCAAAACAAATGGACTAATGCAAATACATATAAGCAATATTATGATCATGAGCATGACCTTAAAAGGCTTAATTGGGAGCAAGCTTGTTCTCGTAAGACTTCTGGATATTCCCCTCACCAGGAAAGAAAAACATGTGGTGAAAACTTGGGGAGGAGGAGGGCCTCAATGAATAGCTTCCCAACATGTAACCAAAGGGAGGTTGGGAGAGGAACTCCCGGATCATGGTGGGGATGGGCATGGGGGTGTCCGGCTGTAGGGACGTTAAACAAGGCGTGAAAACTGTGGAGCTCCCTAGGCGTTTACACCTGGACAGGCCACAATCCCCATCTAGACTCGACCTCCCCAAATACATATAAGCAATACTATTTAAATCACATCAACTTTTTCCAGATTTTTCATAAAAAGAACATCATTTCTATTTTATGGGAAAACTTCAAGTGGCTTTTTGGAAAGGCTCAAAGCCCATCTATATGACTACTCAACTTGTAAATCTCTCTCTCTTTCTCTTCATGAGTCCAAACTGAGTATGAGTATACTAATTGGTGACATGGCTTCATCTACATTATTAAAAATAATTGCAGCTAGTCACTGGCTAAGCGCCTCATCTCCAAAGGTTTACGATGACTTTATGCCCATGGAGGATCTGCAAAAACGGGACAACGTGTTTGTTAAAAACGATGTTCTGATCGTTGAAGTCCAATTCCTTGTCATATCCGCTGTCAAAGCTTAGGGACTCTGATGACTTACTATCGAATCAGAATTAAATAGTATGTAGCCATCAAATTGGCATTGACATTGGTGCCTCGACATATTGAATCCTCCTAATTTGGTATCTTATTTGATTACTTGATGGAGTGTTTGATTATTAAATTTCAAATTTTTTAATCGTGTGGTTGATCTGAGCCTTAGGAAGCTTGACTTTGGGATTCCTTAACGTCTTGTTGGATACCCCTGGATAAACACTCTGATGCCCAAGTCAATATGGCATGGGAGAAAAAAAGAATTTGAATATGAGTGTGATGCGGGCAAAGTCTCACGTTGGGCAACTAAGGAGATATCCCGAGACTTATAATGGGTCGGGT